>VDFB02000008.1:261654555-261734973 GCA_007258455.2 Sequoia sempervirens | reverse complement strand
TGAAGGGTTTTGTTTCCAAACAACACCAACTAGTATGAAAATATCAAAAGCCTAATAATAAAAATAATCTTTCCTTTTAAATTTATAAATTACCTCTCCTCTTCTCCCCTATGCTATTTATATTGACATGCTTCCTCAATCAATGACATTTGAATAACAAGTTCCTCCCTCAATGGATGATATAACCATAAATAGAAGTAACTACAATCCTAACTCACTAACCACATAAGCTCCATATTCTAAACACAAAAATTTCCTAATTGAAAATTAAAAGTAACTATAGATTCACTACTTCTATGTTTCCAACCATTCACTCAAATATGGATTTGGAAATTAATCAAAAAAAAATTAGAGGGTTTTTAGTTTAATTTTATTAATATTTTAGTATTTCTAGGTTTTCTTTAGTTGCATTTAGAATAGGTTATTATATTATTATTAGAGATACAATCTTACTAGCCTATGAAAGGGTTTAAAAAAATAGATATCAATACTACATGTCACTAAGTGTCAAAGAAGTCAGGTATCAACCCAACAAAACAACACATGAGGAAAGAGATCTATAATCCTTCAACTTGATGGAATATTTGAAGTAAAATCAATGATTGCTGCTAAATCTTCTCACTCAAAGTATACAAATTATGGAACATGATTCTAATCTATACATGGGGGCATAAAATGTAGAGGAGGATGAGGTATTATCACAAATAGAGTTGAATGGTATCTTAGATCACATAGGTTTACCTTGCTTGAGGGAAAGAAAATTTTAGAAAGGATTATTTTCTTGTTCCCTTTTCAAGCCCATGGTTGAGTGAGTAGTTTGGTAGCATTGGAGTAGCAATCATATAGTTACTTTTGGTTTTCAATTATGAATATTTATGATGGAAGAGGGTATGTGGTCAATTAGTTAGTACTATAGTTACTTCCAATTGGGGTCAATTAAATAATGGAATGAACTTGCCAATTAATTATCATTGATTGAGGGAGGAAATTGTTAGTCAATCACCATCGATTAAGGAACGATTACCTACAATTGAGGAAGCATGGGATATAAGAAACACTAGAGAGGAACTTGGTATTTTATGTTATGTTTTATATGAGTAGTAATAAGCTTTGATATCTTTAACTAGATGTGTAATATGTGTGGTAACATAAGATCTTCCATCACTAGAGGGTCCAGATTGTTGCTTCAGAGTCAACTAACATCATAGAACACTTAGCCTTGTTTGCTTAAGGAAAGAAAATTTGAGGAGGGAGAATTTATAATGTCCCCTTTTTAATCAATTAGCTAAGAAGGGGATGGGAAAATTAGGAGTGGTAATAAAATATGTTCATAGTTACTATCTATTTTAGTTGCAAATGTTTGTTGTATTTCAGAATAAGGCAACTAAAGTCTAATATCTTACCATCAAGTAGTTATTGAGTCTTTTAGTTTCTACTAATTAACTCTTTGTCTTCCACTCAAGTATCTGCTAAAAAAAATAGTTTCTAATAGTTATTGCTACTAATTTAGGAGTGGATTGACCAAATTATTTACCACCAATTTAGGGGTGAATTGACTAATTATCTATCACTGATTTAGCATAATAGGAAGTAGATACTCTAGGAAGAACTGAGAGTACAAAGGAATGCATATTTCAAAATTAAAAAACCAAAAAACTACATTTTATTTACAAGAAAGTGGTTTTGCTATAGTAGCTTGGCATTTGGGATGAAAGCCTCAAGTGAATCGATTAGTACTTTGGGGACAAAAACCTTTAGGTAAATTTATAGTGTAGACTTCAACAACAATGTGTATATTTTACATCAAGATTACCAAATCATCAATTTATAGGCCATAAGACTTCATTAGGATCCTCATGGAGTTGAACAATATTTAGGAATATTTTGGATTAGTATGTTTCAATTTGTTAGTTGTATCAAACAAATTTACTTTGTTGTATGTAGGTGTTTGAAAAAAAATCAAAATATTTATTGTTATAGTATTTCTAGGTCTTTTTATGCCTATTTAGTTAAGTTATCACAATGATACCCAACTTGATATCACACTCAACAAACTCATAGGGTGCCCTGTCTATAATTATCAATGCTATGTTTTCCCTTCATCGACCTCCACTTTGATCTTCTTATGTTTTACCTATGTGACCAAAGATGGGGTTCAAGAGGACCAAGTGTTTAGAGTTCAAGGGCACAATAAAGGTAAAAGAGAGCCATACTTATTGCATTCTACAAATTAAATGAAGGGCTATGAAGAGTAGTAGTCATATGCACATTGTCAATTTTATCAAATGCAAGGAGAAATTTTTCATTGGTTCTTCTTGTATCTTGTACTACTAAAAAATCTTTAGGATTTGAGTGGGGGTAAAATGTCTACTTCGATGGGAAGGGCTACGTAAAATAGTTTAAGAGATAATATCACTAGGTGCTTGTTCCAAGAGAAACCTGACTATTAAATAAACCTTCAAAAATCATATTTATTATAATCCAAATGTGTGGTTCTCAATTATAAAAAATGTAAAGAAAAGTGACCACTCCTGCCTAAGCCATGAATTTAATTTGAATCTAAAGACGAGTGTAGAAGGGAACAACCTCTTATAAACATGCATGGTTCCTTTCAATTAGTGAAAAGTTGACCACCTCATGGGAAGTTTTTCCTTCCTTCCAAATTGGCATCCTATTACACTAATTATGCCATAAATAAAATCTTAATTTGATTATCATGGCTGAATTTCTAATATGACTCCATAAATCCAAAACGGGCCCTAATAAGATTTGTATCAAATACATGTTTTCATTCAACACGTGCTCGGAAACAAAAGCTTTAAAACCATTCTTCATAAATATCCTTCAAAAATCAAATTATGAGATATATATAAACAAAAATACAATTTCCTTCCTTATTTTTAACAAAACCCTACATGCATTTTAAATAATGTGAACCTCTACATAATGTTTAAAATACAATGAAATAAATTATATAAAACTTCACACAGAGAACAAGCTCTGTGAAATATCAATCAACTAAAATAAATCTGAGCTTTACAACTATGCTTACTCTATTTTCAAAGAAACTACCAAGAAACCTCCAACCCTTTGAGAGATTGATTTATATTCCTTTGAAACAAAACCTACAATGCATGTTATCAACTCTAACAAGTATTACAATGAACCCAATATTAACATGCAAGAAGTCCATAAAATGCGTTCTAACATTTCACGTTGACTAGTGAGAACCATTAAAACTAGAAAACAAAACTATTTGATAATAACCCCACAAAAATTTGACCTATAAAATAACAATAATTTCCAATTTGCTTGATCAATAATAGAAAGATGACCATAAACATCTTTTCTTCGAGTTTTAAAGAACGACGTAGTCACCAAAAGAATAAAATCCCTGCTCACTTGTCATTCAAAATCCTGATTGTATACCATTAAATTATATATCCAAGATAACTGGATGATTTAGCCAATGCATATATCACAATTTAGCATGTTCAAAATCAAAATGATTATTTATAAACAATGAAATTTTTAATAAACAACGAATCTAAGCACTACAGGTTAAACAAAGATATAGGTGAAAAGAATGATAGCACATCTCAGCGAGAAAAATTTTAAACAAAAGGCTGAAATCTACAAAACAATAATTTTATTTTCCTTGGACATCATGCATAAGCTCTTAGCCAACACCAAACTATCTTATATAAACACCCTTTTCGTTGCTTGCACTTAGGTTCTCAAGAGCGTGAACTGGGCATTCTGAACTTCAACAAAACAAAGAATACAAGCTCTAGACCAGCAAGCTAAGCTTGGATTAATACAATACAATAATTCATTTTCCTTTTGAAAGCAATAATGTTCCACAAGCACCCTCTATGGATGGAAAAAATAGACTTGAGAACGATTGAATTAAGTGAAAGAAACCACAAATCAAGCTGTAGGATTATATTTTAATTAAGAATCCAGCAAACCACAAAGAACTTGTTCCAATCTACTTGTCTATTTCCCAGACAAAAAAAAAAGTGAAAATTTTAGACTACAAATAACCCGTTACCTTCTCAAGAAAGCTTCGCCACAACTACTATGTAAGACAGTGCCATTACTAATTTGCATTAATGGTAAGAAAGGTGGTCCGTCACCTTGGAAAAGTACGATGTGCTATCCACACCTTTCCAATGTCACATGCTACGTCAATTAAACACCATTAGTTCTCCAATGTAATATGCCATGTTACCTTAAAACTATCACCTTGTCATTGTTTGAGTACTACAATCTACCAACTATGGTCTATGTCAATGAAAAAAATCATATGACACATGTGGATTTCCTAATCTTCTCTTGTGACACGGTTAAGACTTCAATCCACAGTCACTCAATCTCAATCTCATCTCTCTATTAGACAATGCATCATAGCTCTCTATTTTTCTCACCTAAAATCTACAAATAGGAGGCCTTTCCTCTCATTTCAACATCCACTTGCATGCTAATCTTATGTTTTCCATGTGCTCACAAAAAATACATTACTATACTATTATTTTAATTCATTTGAGCAATCCACACTTCAAGTTTAGCAATCAATAATCACTTTTGAGGAGAAAATCAAGTGGAGAAGGGGTGCGCTCTACTTCAACTCAATTTAAGGAGCAAGGTAAACAAAGGTAAAAGATGTAGTAAATGCATTAAATCTTTATGTTATTTTCTTTTGCTTATTTTCTTGTCTTCATTTCGACACACTTGATGGGACCCATGCCTCTATTATTAACTATTGTTTGAGTTTTTTGTGAATTTGCATGTCTCAAGTTCTTGTTTAGCGCATGCATTTCAAGATTAGTGCCTACATGAGCATCTCAACACCTCTACTTTATTGTGTCTTTTCATGTTTTTGATCTTGTTTTCTTTTTGTTTCTATTTTATCTATTTTTGTAAGAAACCACTAGCATCTATTCACTATTTTGTGCAAGTTTTGAATCAACACCTTCAAACTATATTTTAGAACCTTCACAGAATTAGGTATAGTATTCTATTTCTATTTTCTTTTTCTTTTTTTCTAACACCTCAAATTAGCACCTATGTTGTTTCAATGATTTTATGATTCAATTTGTTCATTGTGAATCAATGCCTATGCCATCTCACTACTTCTATCTTTTTTTATGTATATTTTTAGGTTTTTAGTTGGCCCTCTCTTCTAATTAGTACTTAGTAGTGCAACTATTTTTTTCTTGTCAAAGTCCTAAAAATTAAAATTGTTAATGTATTGTTTACAAGTTCATTTGTCCAAGATTGTTGTTTACCACTAGTCTAGTTACACTAAAGTAGTGTATCTAGGTTAAAAGAACTTGTTTGATGTTTTGTAGGATTTGTAGGACATATTCTCTTCCCTTGTGCTTAGTGCAATCTTGGGATCAAAACTATTACATTTTCCTTTTTTATTTAGATTAAAACCTAAAGGTGCTAGTTTTGTGTATACTCTCACCCTATGTTGTATATGATCTTGGGTGACCAAAAACACCTAGTATTCTTTTCCCATTAGGAGGCATGTATAGGGATTTCATCACCTTAAAGGAAAACCTCAACCATACATTTCAACAAGGTATTAAAAGGGGGAGAATGAAAGTTGTACCTCAAATTAACTTTCATCATATTTAACACAACCTTGGGACCCCTATTTTTTTAGGATACAAGATGAAAAAATATTTACTTACAAATATCTTGTGCTTTTAGATGGGCTAGTGTTCACATATTAGGCCTCACATACCCTTGTGGTATTTTGAAGATATCTCTAAACTATTGGAGCCCTCAAATTTTTCATATTCCACTGGTCTAAATGTCTTTACTTGGGTGGCTTTTGGGTTTGAAATGTTGTAGGGGTTTATGGTTTTATGCTATTTGATGATTTTTACTTAGCATATTTTCTCTCTTTCGTAATCCTTGTTCCCTGGTCTAATTCTCAGTTGACTTGCTATGGTCGATTAACGGTCAGTTTATGTCATAACCCAATTTTATTGCATATTTATTATAATATGGTAAATTGAATTATTGAAGAAATTCAATTAATATTAAATGGAGATTTTGGAATTTAAAAAAAAAAATTGAATGAAAGAAGTTGACTAATTTTGACTTTGCAAAATTTTGGAAATTATTTTATATGTTACCAAGAATTGAACGTTACTGATGAATTTGCAAGTGCAAGTGTGTGCAGTTGCAGGGTGATAGGTTGAAAGACGAGAACACGGTTGAAGTAGGATTGTTTAACTGGATTGAACAATAAGCCAGTTGGAATCTAGGTGCACACACCACAAATGGCATGATAACTTGCATTTGAATTATTCTGCATATCTAAAAGAACGTAAATTCATGACTTGAATCATTTCAGTGCTTGAAAATGAATGGCTTGTAGATCAAATTGTCTGCTCAAACTCTGTGTTTTGAAGGAAATGAAAGTAAGTATTGAAAAGAAATTATTTTAGTTTATGTATATGGAAGCTCGAGATGAGATTTAAAATTTCCTTTCTTAATTCAAAATGATAGCATAATGAAACGTATAATCCATTCCAAAACAAACAACTTATACATGAATGCATATAAAAATATATATACATATATATACGTATGTAATAAAAATTTGAATACATACATATATATATAAATGTATATATATATACATTATTTAAACACATGGTAAGTATTAATGAAATTAAATAAATGCATATAGATATATATATATATATATACACATACATATACATATATATGAACATATATTTATATTTAAAACTTATATCTAATTCAAATTCGATAACCGATACATTCATAT
Organism: Sequoia sempervirens; assembly: GCA_007258455.2. Classification (NCBI taxonomy): domain Eukaryota; kingdom Viridiplantae; phylum Streptophyta; class Pinopsida; order Cupressales; family Cupressaceae; genus Sequoia; species Sequoia sempervirens. The sequence continues at coordinate 261,728,159 of VDFB02000008.1, read as the reverse complement.
TGGACTATGTGGGAAATCAAGCAACAGTCTTGAAGGAAACCCATGATGGATGTGGCCTGTCGAAATCATAAAGGCAATATTCAAAAATGGAGGCCAACAATTATGGTAGGAAAAGCCATAATGGCAACACCCATGCCACATGCAAAAAAAATGTTTTTGTTTCCATTTTAGAATGAATAATGGGAAGGAAAAAGAATAGCGAACTTGGGAAAAAGAATTGACTAGCAACATGACAAAAAGCAAAGAAAGGACGAAGTGGTAGAAAAATCAGAGGCAGGCTTCATTCAAAAGCTTGAATATAGAGGTAAATCAATTGCCTTTGAAACAAATTCGATTTCAATATCTTTATTTTGGTAGTCACTGCATTATTGAAGAAAATTTGATAAGCACAGTAAAATGTATTCTTTGTGACTAAGAGTACGGCCTTGAGCCAAGTGTAATGTTTGATCAACAACCTCTTTGGGGTTGCATGGCCTATGGCCTACATTGCAAATAAGTGTCTTTGATGGAGCCCCATTGGCTAGACTGAGGCTTGATACCTTTAAGGTGCGACTATCATGTTAGCTCGCATGACTAAATTAGCCATATTATGGCAATCAAAATTTTATTCTGATCAGATATGTTCTTTCATTGTAGCTAGTATTGTAGGGGAATTGAATGCCAAACCCACGTAAGGATGGGGTATAAACCCTATGTTTACATTCAACATATCATTTGTGTTTTCATTTATATTGTGTCACTCTTCCATTATCGGCTAGGCCGAATTGGTAAGAGGGTTGAGCTTATTTCTTAACAATGTGATCAATGTTTACATATAGAGGTCGCCATCAATTAGAGGAAATAATGGAATGATAAGGTTTGGTTTCATTTGAAACCATGAAAGGTACGATCTCCATGATCAATAGGTCTTTTCTCTTGGAAAAGATACAGAAAAGAGTTTGCATATTGAAACATGTTTATAATATAGACATAATAAGTTCGTTGGGTAAACTTGAAAATGACCTGTGGTCAGTTGGGGAAAGAATGAGCCTGTCATGTAAGGGACAGTCATATTAGAGTGACCAAGAAGGCTTTGAAAATGGTCTTGAAAAGGGCACGAGTTAAGAAAGAAACCCTGGTAACCTTAGAGTTAAGTATGGATGCCCAATTTCAAATCGACGAGTATGTCGAACCTATTTTATTATAATATTTACATAATTGCTCATGAATTGTTTTAAATATCATTTATATGGAACAATGGACATTTTGTTAGTCTAATATGTTAGAGGAAAATTAAATGGCTTTGCTTGAAATTAAATATGAGATAACTGTGGTCAACATTTTTACTGGTAAATGGCATTGATATATCTCTGTTCATTGAGATCAAATTCATTCTATTTTAAAAATAGTGAATGTTCTGTTGGAAAATGATGTTTTTTGTCATTGAAGGAAATTTTTTGGTTTGAAATAGTAATACAATGATGAAGACAGTGAATAATCTTTTGTGAACGACAATGTTTTTTTGATTAAGTTATCATTGTAGTTGAAAATAGCCTTGCTCAATAAACTATTTTGTTGAAACAACTTGAAATAGATGTAAACAATGAATGTTCATATGTAGACAGCCTGTTTTATAACTGTTTAGAAGGAAACAATACTTGTTTTGTTTAAACAATGAATTTTCATATGTAAACAGCTTGTTTGATAACTTTTTAGTATGAAACAGTACTTGTTCTATTTAAACAATGAATGTTCATATGTAAATAGCTTGTTTTATAACTGTTTAGTAGGAAACAATACTTGTTTTGTTTAAACAATGAATATTCATATGTAGACAACTTGATTTATAACTGCTTAGTAGGAAACAGTACTTATTATGTTTAAACAATGAATGCTCTTATGTAAACAACAATGTTAGAGTATCACGAATGTGAGAATGCAATAACAGTATGTGTGAAACTTGTTAGCCCCATTTTTTAGCATTGAAAATTTTAAAAAATTTCCTGTTCAAGATGTTATTTATACCTATAGTGGCCAAGCATATTTTTCCTCTTGATTCTTATGAGGTAAACTTCATTGCAAAATTGACAAAGTTGCTTGTGTTTTAAAAATTAAACAATGAGACAACCCATGATCATAATGCATCAATATGCATGAAGTATTGAATCAAGAAAAGCTCCACCGCTAGCAAAGAACTGATTCTTGAGCTCACTACCTGCAATGTTTGTCTCAAAGAGTGATTAATGAAAAAGTCAAAGATTATATCACTCGGGCTTACTATTAAAAAGGGGTTGTTTCGATATCATCATGATTACTCTAATAATGTGGATAGCACAAGACACAATGTTTTAGCAATGTAAATCCATATCATTTACTGGCCACAGGATTTTTGATCGCATTCCTCCAAGAATAGTGAATTATTATCACAGTTGCACTTTGGTGGAGAGTTGGAGAAAGTACACAAAATCCCACCTAAGTTCGCAAAACTCCTTAAAATCTCACCAGGCATTGCAAAGGAAAGAATTTAAAACCAAAAGTAAAGTTTTCAACTTATTATAAGCAGGCGGTGTTTTGCTAGATAATGCTACCTCAAGCGGTGTTTTGTATGGTTCTCATAACCACTAAAAAGGCCACCCCACTATTAAAAACTTGGAGGCGAAAGACAAATAAAACACCCGCAATTTGAGGAATCATTCGAACCAAGTCTCGGTTGCTTCGGAATTGACTATTGGATTGGTAGTGTTGCCAATGAACATGATTCTGTAGAAGTTTTCCTAACAGAGGTGAACATGAATGGCGCAATCCTTGAAGAGACCTAGAGTATACTTTTAAGACACATTATAAGATAAGAATGAAATACTCTCCTCTGCATTCGACATAATAATAATGGCATTCAAGGATCAATAAACATTCAAGTATGATGCAATTGTGGTACATGAGCTCATGGACAGTGTCATTATAATGAATATGGAAGGAAATAATTTCATGGAAAAGAAACATCAACTTCCCAATGCCTCTCTCCATGTCATTTTACTCTATTTCCCTGAAGTCTAGCAATATTCAACCATGTGTATCTCATTTGGAGCTTATCATTCCATGAGTATAGAAAGAAAGGTGAGAAGGGAAGAGCACAAATTAAAGAGGTGAAATATAAGGCCTTGTTCAAGAAGATGTGTCTGATATTTTACTAAAAACGTATCCTATGTATTGTGGAGTCTTGCTCATTCATGGAATATTTTGAATTTTTCACGGAAATGCTTGCAAACCAATAGCTCATTTGGGATTCTTTAAAGTCACCGGTGTTTATATAGGCTTTAAGGGGCGTGAATGTAGGACCATTTGGTATATTTGTCCCAAAGATATTATGAAAGAGAATTTATGTGCAGAATGCATCATCATGAGGTGTATCGGTGATGTCTTCCAAAGCGAGTAAAAGGGATGTATACATTGATACCATTTGGTAAGTGTGGATATAAAATCCCTTGAGCTCCCTTCGGGTTGATTATATTTTTCCAAGTATGGCCTACGCACTATACATTTGAATATTCCCAGGCCCCTTATTGAAGAGCTTCACCCATTGTCGCCACGTGTCCACCACGCGCTCCTCGCAAGTATTTCCTCCCTCACTTTTCTACCAAGCCCCGCCATGCTTCCATGTGGCAGCAAAGTAGGCCCTCGAATGCCTGCTTCCCTTCGCTTCTCTACTGAGCTCCGCCTGCATGCCACGTAGCATCATTCCATGTACACTTTTAGGTGGACCCCACAGTCAGCGCGAGTAGCATAGACTTCTCCATGTGTCTTCTCTATGGGAATTTTCATTGCAAGGAAGGAAGAATGAACAATAATCCTTGCCCTATTTCCACATATCCTAACTGACTTCATAGGTGAGAGACACATGTCTACATGAGATTCTTTTACTTCTACACTAGGACCACTGCCATCATTTGCAAAGGATGCATTTGGCTATAGATCAGAATCTTTTCTGTTGCAATGGCCTTGGGAAATCATTTTTGTGGACATCATTGCTCGTGATGAAGGAATCTTTTCTGTTACTAGATTTTAGGTGGTGGTATTATTTTATATATATACTACTTCTTTTTGAAAATGAGTTTGGAACATACACAGAAAAATAGGAGAAAGACACTAGGCCTTTTGTATTGTTTTTTATTAGTGTAATAAGACTCACAGACTTTGCCATTGTTGTTCGGCCTTTTTGTCTCTTAGTTATTTGAAAAAACATTATACTGTCATTATTGTACCGAGTAGTTTATTTGCAGAACTTCTATGACTTCAATATAAGCTTGTTGATTTAAACCATGTCTTTGACTCTTCTTTTTAGTAAATGTGTATGGGATTTATTTTATGTTATTGAATAAATTATTTAGGATTTCATCTATGGTTTTTGTTATTCTAGGACATGCAGATTGTTGAATGAGCCCTTAAATCCCATCCAAAAGGTATATTTACTGTGCCCACACCTACATCTTGGCGCATCATCTTAGTTAGATCTTTATTTTTTATATTTGATTCATTTTCCCATTCCAAAACCCCAAATTACGGAAGGAGTCAGCTTCCTTAAAAACCCAAAGGTTACTTAGTTTAGCGCAATTAGTCCCCCCATTAACTAAGTTTCCCATAAGGCTGCCTCTTGTCAAATTTTGGCATCAACAATTTCTTTTTCTAGTACACCCAATGGGACTCATTTTTTAATGTACCTAAACCTAAAGTGGGTGTATGAGTCTTCAGCCTATTACTAGATCCCAAACAACGAATAACTTGGCTTGCTAGTTCCACCACTAGTAATAGTACAAACTATAACCCATCTAGTGAATGTTTTCATCCCTCCACCAGCCATGTTGTCAATTACTAACAGAAATTATGTGGCATGGGATGTCAGAATCCCCCTTATAGCACCAATAACACCCACTGTTTAGGCCCCTATCTCGACGTCTACTTTAAAAGTTGTACCAAAATTCACCAAGGAAGACTCGAAAACACCATCCGAACACCTGCAAGATGTGGCAGACGTGTGTTTGGTGCACGGATTCACCAACCAAAATGTAGTGCTAAGGTTGCTTGCGGCCTCTTTCAAGGGTAAGGCACTAGATTGGTACCGCACTCTGCAAGCTAACACTATCGGTACCTGGAATCAGCTTGGAGATCCTTTCTATGAAATATTTTCAAATAATGGAGATCAATCTTCGCTATATCATTAGTTGGTGACCATAAAGTGGGCCCCATATGAATCCATGACTAACTTCAACACCTGGTTCCACACTACTTGGCAGAGGATCTAGGCTGATATCCACCCGCTAGCCGAGTTGGCATTCATGTTCTACCTAAAATCCATCAATGTTGACATCGCAATGATGATCCAATCTCTTACAGGAACCACTCTATCAGATGAATACAACATTGTTGTCAAAGCAAAGAACAATCTAATAGACGTCCAGAAGTTGCCACCTCAGCCTGCTATGCTTATATTTCCCGAGATCTCAGTTCCTACCCAAGAAATAGCATCTACCTGTTATGCCTTGCATAACCACTCCATTTTGATTTGGATCAAAATTGGTCCCCCCTATTTTTGTTTTGTCCTTGGTGTTTTGTTTGGGTCTTAAGAGTTGTTCATTTATCTCCTAAGTCCTTGTTTCTTTTGGTCTAGAGGAATCGGAGTCAGAATGGAAATAAGACTTAGAACTTTTGTAAGGTTCCAAGTCAAGATTCGGTCCCAGTTCCAGCCCTGCTTTTGTTTTGTGTTCTTTTCATTGTCTGTTGGTTGGTCTTGTGCTCGTAGGTCCATTTTTCCCTTGGGTTGTTTCTCATTTCCTTTTGTTTTGTTTTTTCTCTGGTGGAAGCGAAACCAGAGATAGAACCAAACTTGGAACTTTGTAAAAGTTTTGAATTATCTTTCCATTCTGATCCTGCTCCTGCTTGCTTGTTTTGTGTTTTGGTCTTCATTGTTCCTTGGTTGGGCCTGGTATTCATTATGGTCCCGCTTCCCATCGTTTCTCTGTCCTTGTCTCAATTTTGTTCCTTTGTCAGGATCGAAACCAAACTCGAAACTTTTTAAAAGTTTCAGGCCTGGTTTTGGTTGACTCTGCCTCATTTCCCTTTGTTGTATGTCCCTTTCACAGGACCAAAATTGGGTTGGGAGTTTGATAAGAGACTTGGTAAAGGTTTCTTGTTCTATTTTGGATTCGTGTTTGCATCTGCCCTGCCTTTAATTTCCACACTGGTTTATTACTCTTTTTACATTATTTTCTCTACCCCTGACCAACCACATTTATTGCATTAATTGCAGCCGTCTCACATGTGCAAAATGATTTTAAAACCTTAATTGAGGTTAACTGGCTCATTATCTTTGTTATCTAAGTTTTTTTAGTGAACCAAAGCTAGGATAACTTTGAGAGGAGCACGATTTGACTGTGGAGGCACGTTGGTGAGCAGATTCTTATCAAGTCTCAACCTTTCATTATTGACATTTCGAGGTAGGGTCTTTTCTCATTCTTTTCCCATTTGTGTTTGTCGTTTTGTGTTTGTGTTAGTGTTTGTTGTGTTCTTGCGCATTCACAGGACCTTTCTTATGAATCTTCGCTCATTCCTTTGTGTCTTTTTGGTTTCATTTTTTCCCCTTTTATTTTTTGTTTTTTCCTTTTCTATCTTTTTGTTTGTTTCTTTTTTCGTTATGTTATCGCTTTCATGGCAGGTCCATTATGTCGTGCCCTAGTTTTTAACTAGGGTTTCGTTTGATGGGGTCCTTTGTGCTTCAAATGCGTTAGGATCTATTTAGTGACCCCTTTGATCTTATTCATGTGTCAATTTAGTGATTTTCATTTCAGGTTCTTGATGCCCTAAATATCTGAGTTGACGTTTCATACAAACTAGGGTTTGTGCAATGTCCTTTACAATATCCAGCCGTTAGAGTTAAATTTGGTCTTTATTCTGTTAATGGGTGAGGTTAATCCCCTTTGTCTAAAGTTCCCTTATGATCCCATGTGACCCAAGTCCAAAAGCCCATGTGAGCAGACTATTAAGAAATTGCTTTGTTTTGAATGGTAAACTAGCGGAAGTGGACTTAGGAACGAACTCGTCCCGTGAGTATTTGCATTGGGTTTCATTCCCAAAATGATCCTATTTCTGATGACCGTTCCCTTTGATCTTCATCCTTGCCCTCTGACAGAAGCAGAACTGGAGTGGAGGTCAAACTTGGAACTATTGATTGGTTTCAAGTTCGGTTTCCCTTCCAATCTTGTTTTGGACCTAACCCTGGTTTGTGTTGAAATTGTTTCCCATTCTTGATTCTTCTTTGATTCCACTTTCGGTGAATATGAAATTTGGCTAAGTATGCAAAGTTGTCCTGAGGAAGTAGAGAGTGGTATTGGATGGTCTATCGATTATCATGCTTTTTTGCATCTAATCTAGGATTTTATTACAAAAATAGAAGATGTATGGAGCATCAGAGGAGGCTTCTCAAAGGATCCAACCTATAGAGAGCTCAAAACAAGGAGCCAAGCCTGAGAAGATCAAGGTGGCACAACTCCCATATACTTTGAGGTATAAGCATCAAATTCCTACCATTATAGCTAGCAAGGTAGACTCAAATTGGGCAGGCATTACAAATACAAACTTGGGCTCATTCAATTATGAAGAGTTCTATGAAGAAATATTCAGTGAAGATGTAACGGGGAGAACTCAGAGAATTGTTCAATCTGGTTTGGAAAATGTTGCACCCTCTTTACTCTATTTTTCCAATGTCCAGAGTTAATACTCACTACAGCTAGAGCCTACAATCCTACTACCAGACAATGTGTGGACTTGTAGGGGAACATCATTATTGACCTTAAACCACAAATCATAAGGTTCATGTTTAATGCACCTACTCCACAGAACCCTAGGTAGCTCAATGAGGCTAAAGCCCTACAACTCTATAGCAATAAGAAGGAGTCTAGCAGGACTCACATGAACAAGAACTAGATGAGGATTGAAAAGAAGTCCCTAGCCAAGCTTCCTAATCAGCCTAAAAGATCATATTTCTACAAGGAGATCGGAGATATAATTATGATGCTCTCCAGAGTGTTTGCAAAGAGAGATGCCTCCTAGTTCAAGGAATGGATGTTTCCATTCATTCAGACCATCCTAGATGGAAGGAAATAGTTTGATTGGCCTATGATTGTATCATAATGCATACATAACCAGATGCTTAGAGTGAGAGAGACCAAGAGTTTCTTTATGACATCTTATGTGATATATGTAGCTGCAAGGAGGGGCATCTTTCCTGGATTGAATGCAGTTAGAATATTGGGAGAAGCCCAAGGCCAGAAAAGGGTGTGGGATCACTATGGTCAACTCACCTTGTAGACTTTTGAATCACACTACAGAAGATTTAATGATGCATTTACGTATGTTATCATTAATCGGCTCACAGGATATGCAGGCTACAGATTAAGCAGGGATGCTATGGAGTTTATTGCAGAGTGGGGACATTGGTATATCCAATACCCCATGTTCACTTATTTCAGGTTGGTTGGTTTTGATGGCCACCCTCATACACTCCCCAGGTGTTGCAACAACATAATTATCTTGATGTAATTCATCTATCAAGCTATAGCAATTAATCTTAAGTTTTCCAATAAGCACAAGACTGGCTGCCAAAAATTCACCATGAAGTTGGGTGAGTATAGTTGTGCACACAATGTGGCAACCAATATAATCTGTGATGAGTTAATCCACTTGAATTTGGGTTTGTACACCTCTAGGAAGAATTTTGATTCCAAACACAAGATGCAGGCCTTTCTTCCTACTGTTTTTGATAAACACTTCAATCTATTGGAAGAATTTTGGATGGATCTACAAGATGAATATGATTTGAGAAGAAGAAACTATGAAAGATTTCCCATCCCACTCATGGTTGAGTTTGGGGTAAAGGAGGACATTCCTAACACATTGTCAAATGATGGGGTAACCTTGGATCCCTAATATGATGTTGAAAATATATGCACAAAGGACTTAGATCCAATAGATTGGAATGCAGAGGAGACCATTGATATCAAGCAGATTACAAGGACTATATTGGATAGGAGCATCCAATGGGTGGTTATGAGAATCAAGGAGCCAGAGGCGCAGACCTCTAAAAAGAGAAAGGTTGCAGGCACCACCCAAGGGTACAAAAGAACAAAAAGAAGAATGGCTCCTAAGGAGCCCTTAGATTTTTTCCCTCCAAATTCTAGAGAGGAGATTGAACCTATAATCCCTACTCAGGATCTTCCTGAAGCACATGGAGAAGAGGTCACAATAAAACCCGGTGCCTCAACAATTGTTCAAGGTGAAACATCAACTCAACCTCCTCTTGTAGAGCATCCAAGTGAGGAAATTCCTATGGGAACCCTTCACAAGGAAGTTGAATCCTTGAAAGAGAAGGATCTTGAAATTGAGATTCATGACATTAAAATAGATCATGAAGCTACCCCATCTGATAAGGAGACTCATGTGGTTGCATCCCTTGATGAAACTAAGGATGCGGGAACTGAGCATGTTTTGATAGAGGAAGATCAATGGAAGTTGTTTGAGGATGTTAAGAGAGAAGCAAATGCAAAGGCACAAGTTGATGCATTGATTAAACAACAAGAATTGGAGGCTAAATCCAAGGCTAATGAACTAGCTAAGCAACAATAGTAAAAAGAATAGGAACTCAAAACCAAAGAAGAGAGATAAATTGGAAATGATGTAGAAGATCCATGATCTTGAGGAGGAAAAATCTAGACAAAGAAGAGAAAGAGAAGACCTTGAGGCTAAATTCAAGGCTGTTGAGGAAGCCCATGGAAGGAAGGAAGAGGAGAATTCCTACAAAGAGAAAAAGAGGTTGAAGAACTTGCTCTATATGAGAAAAGGTCTAAAGAGGCATGGGACAAATTAAATGAGCTTGAAAAACAAAGAGACCAAATGTATGAGGAGAAGAGGTTGGAAGAAGAGCATTTAAAAAAGGAACTAGAAGCTAAAAGGTTGCAGGAGTAGAAGGAAAAAGAAGAAGCTGAGAGACTTTCACAAGAAGTAGCACAAAGAAAAAACAGAATGTGCAAGAGGTTGATTCTCAACCTAGGACCACCATATTGCAACCTATTTCTTCTGCCACTGATTCCTCTTCTTCAACACAAGTGGTCACCACTCCTGCTACTCCAACATGGTTAAAGCTTGATCTTGAGAGAAAGCAGATAGTTCAACCTCAGCCTCTAAATTGGGATGAGATGATGAAGGAAATAGAGAAGGAAAGACCTAAGAAAAAGGCCAGAGTTCTTCATTCCACTAAGCTCACAGATGCAGGAGAGATAGTTGTTGAATGTGCAATTCTGATGGTGGATAAAGACAGACAAGACATGCAAATAGCTGATTTCCAATTAGGCACTATGAATTTGGGGTGACCTACAAGGAACCAACAAATGAATCTCATTGATATTGTAGCATCCTCCACCAAATCCAAAATGATCAAAGATAAACAAAAGAAGGATGAACTTAAAGTCCAATTGGATTAGTTACACAAATTCTTGAAGGATGTCTCCACTCCGGTTTCTCAACAAGCTGCTGCTCCAGAGACCCCAATCCTACTAAGCAAGAAAGAGCCTAATGACTTAGTACAAATGAGGAGTAAGGTGGTGATGCTTGATAGGTGAATTGATAGGCTCATTCAATAGGTTGGTAAAGTGTTGGCTGACGGTTTTAAAGTTCATGAAGGAGCGCTTGAGTTGGTAGAGGAGATGAATCATCATGCTGAAGTCCTGGAGAAACAAGATGAAGAGTATAGAGAACATGTTAAGAAACTAAAGGACATAAGCAAGGTTACCAAGCCAACTCTCCTAGAACAATCAATCCTTGATCAATATAATGCAGATTTCATTGAGAAGACCTTGAGCATAATTCGGTTCAAATCCAAATTCATCTATGAGCATAAGAATGAAGTTCAAGAAGCTAGTAAAGACTTGAATGAACAAATTGATGAATTGAAGGCAGTGGTTGCTATTCTAGTCAATGTGGACATCCTTATCAAAGAAGTTCTTCCTTTGGATAAGTTGAAGGAGAAGTGAAGTAGTAGATTTGAAGAAGTAATGCAGAAAGAAGATGATGGAGAAGACTTTTTTTTGGATAGACTCATGGATATAAAAGATGAGGTGAAAGTTGCTAGGAGGGAATAAATCAAATTGAAAGATATGCAAGAATTCGCCTCAGCAGAGTTGAAGAGAATTAAATTTGAGGATAGTTGGGTTGATGGACCTGATCTAGACATTCTTCAACAAGTATTCTCCAATTATGATGAGTATCTCCTTGACCAAGCAACGCAGGAATGAGTTGGCAGCAGAACGTTCTCTTCTTGCTGGACAACTCCCTCTTCTCTCCTATTTTGTAGGGTTTTGACATGAATTAAACAAAATCTCTCATCCACCAGTTCTACCTTCTTCCTTGGGTGTCAGATTTTGCACAACAAGGTAGTCAACCCTTGAACTGAAGATCATCCAATCTAGTTTTCTTCATGTAGTTTTGGTTCCTTGATTAGTGGATCTCAATTTTTGATTGAGAGAAATTTATGCATGGTGTGCCAATATGTAATTTTGGGCTCCATTTTGTAAAGGTCGGCTAATTGAAGAAGGATTAGCTACCTAATAAGATAGCAAATAGTGATTAGTCTTAGGAATTCATAAGTTTTAGAAAGATACTTTGAAAGTTATGTTGAACTTGGATACTTTTTATAGTTTTATACAATTTCATGTTATTGTCAAGTTTGAACTTCTATGATAATGTTAATGAATTATAATAATATGTATGCCAGTGAGTTGTTGTGCCTAAATGTTTTCTATTTGATGTAAATCAATAGAGGAAACTGTATTTAAGATTGTTTCATTGAATTATTCATGAATGGAATTACTTTTATGTCTATTTGATCTAATTTTAGCAATGCGTGAGTGATTTGTTTCAATCTTGAAGTGAAGTTTTAGTGAATGGTTATGATTGTTGAATTAGCATTGTGAATGTATTCAATGGTGTAGGTTATGCTATGGATTGCATCATGTTATGGTTTTGATTAGTTGAAGAAACACTCATTGTTAAGGTACATGTCTAGATGTGAAGAAGTTTTATTCATATTCTGCTATTCTAAAGCCTTGATCTATATTTTTCTATTTATTTATACCCCCCCAACATAAGTTAATTGATTTAATGCATTTTTTAACCCTTAATACCAATAAGGCCCCTTGAATATTATAGCTACATTGGTCATTAAGTAACATCAGCACAGTTGAGAACCAATGACCAGGACCTTGGGAGATAGATTACTTTATGTTATCTTTCTTTTTCAAGAGAAATAGGATAGAGATATTATGTTTAATGTTCTTTTGTTGTTTTGACCATCAACACTACCAGTGCACCCACTCCTTCCCAATCCATGTATACATATCTGAGCACGCCACAAAATGTCGCTTCCACATCTGGGTCTTCAAAAGATGAGATGAGTGATGTCAAGGAGCTATTACAAAACATCTCAAATGAAATAACTATCATCTAACAGAACCATTCCACACCTCTGAAGCCAACCTACCAAAATTATCAAGGCGAGAGATCTTCCTACAAGAAAAATCAGTTCCAAGGAGGCTTGAGCACAAATCCACAGGCTCAAACAACTAATCAAATAGTGGCAGTGCCCACTCCACTACAAAATGATTACCAAAGCTCGAGCAGAGAGCTGACGGTGGAGCAAAACAATCTCATCGATGACATCAATCCCTGGTGCTTCCCCTGCAGCGATGCACATATGCCTCAAAACTACCTGCATGGCAACCTACAACAAAAGGTGGTGGAACAACACAGTCAGGGCACAATGTCAAAACCTAGGGGTTATGTATATGCCTCTCTACAAATGGAAAATATGGTACTTGTTAACGCCAAAAATCGGCGAGGTAACAGCGCCTTATGGGAAACTCAGTTCAAGGGGGATCCTTTGTGCCAAACTGAGTGACCTCCAAATTTTAAAGAAGCTGGCTTCTTCTAAATGGTTTTTTGGAAAGGGAAAAGGAAACAGATATAATGAAGCAAAATCTAATCTAAGGCAATGCGCCAAAGTTTACTGATGGGCATGATAAATCATAGATTTAGGGGCCTGAATGGTGTGGTCACATTCCAAAACGTCGGGGACTTAAAGCTATAACATAAACAATTCATTTATTGACATAAAATAGTATTGCATACATCCTTACCACTAAGAAGAGTTATTTAGACATGATTTAGATAAGCAAGCTTGTATTCAATATATAGAAGTTCTTTCAAATGAAATGCTTAAGACAGTATAAAGCACAGTTTACAGTTTAATCAAAACATGAAAAACAGAAAGGTCGAACAAAGGGCACTATCTGAAAGTTTCTTGCAAATAAACATGTAAAAGAGGCCTGATGTCTCTTGCTAAAACCAGTATCTTTTCTTCTAAAATTTCTTGGACCCTCTCTCTCGTCGACAGAGAGAGTATATATAGCTGGAGAGAAAACTCTCACTGCTTTGGAGAGCTATAACAAAAAAGATCCCACAATCCCTTGCAATGATGCCAGAATCAGAAGATTCCAAATGCCATTACAATGGCAACGAGTTAGAACACAGCATCTGGTCATCCAGTTGTACGTGCGCCCTTCGTAATAATGGCAGTGGTCCCAGCCAGGCTCAAGGCGATAAGTGTCATCCATCGCTTCAAATAACCATGACGAGCAGCACCCAATGGCATAATTTCCCTCAGCCAGCCTATCACCCGCTTCAAGGATCAGTTGTAAGGCACGTAGCAGCCTGTCGTTGCCCGAATGAAAATTTCTTTCATTGCTACTGAGAGATTGCGAAGATGCAACACATGTTTAAGGTGTTCAGGTCCTTGTAGTGGAGAGAAAGTTGCATCAACCGGGTGCGAAAGACGTGTGGCAGCGTTTCACAACCCACGATTGCTCACCTCCCTGCTATGTTGAAAAGATCTGTGAACGGTTGCCACCTAGCAGAAGGTAGGGCCCACCAACACCTGTTAGAAAGTAAAAAGAAAACCCTGCGCAAGTATTACATAGCATGTATTTGTTTATTTCATTCCCGCATGAAAAGCTTACGATATGCCGCCACGCAGCAAGATGTAGGTCCCTCTAACAATCTTTAGAAATGATGGCCCCCGTAGAAGGATTTTGCAACCTGAAGAGACTTCAAGGCAAAAAGAAATAAAAACCTCCGCAAGTGAGACATGTGGACGCCCAGCGCAGCCTCTCGGGACCCGAAAGGGAAGCCGCTACTCGAAGCTGCGAAGAGAAGATGCGCAAAGTGTAGATCAAAACTTGATGGAAAGTCGAATAAACTCGGCGATACATAGGCCAGCAAACACACAATTATAAAAGAAACCCGAAGGGAGCTGTTTGAATATTTATTTTAACAACTTTTGGCGACTATTAGGGGTGTTTTGGATAAGGAACGAAAACCTAAAAATCTATCTAGTTCGACAGACTAGAGCTTTATCCATAGGGTGACAGATTTAGAGTCTGGAAAGAGCAGCCTACAAGGGCGACCATTCACTTTCAGATGGGTTTGCCATGCTGTGCAAATTTTCTTGTGCCTCGCAGAGATCAATAGCTTCCTTGTGAGGCAGTACCTCAGGTAGGTCGGTGCCTGCTTGGATATGGAAAAGTAGCTGCGAGAGTGGATGAATAATCGCCTCAATATCGGCTGTCGTTGGGGAGCTGCTGAACTCCCTGAATGCCTCCGAGTCATTCTCCTTCTGTTTAATAACCTCAACAATCTGTGTAATTATGGCAATAGAGTTGTCCTCAAGGAACGGGGACGGTAGCCCCATTTTTTCCAATTCAGAGAAACTTCCTCGAATGCCATCTAGTTCCTTACCAAGAAAAGTCGTCGCTGCCTTAGTGCACTGGAAAGCGGAGTGACAATGAATGAATTTATTTGTTGTTTAAGCAGCAGTGTCCCGATCTTCGATACCCACCATAGTTAGGATTTCATCTGAGACTGAGTATAGCTTGTTGAGCAAGTCCATTGCCTCAGGAACCTTCTCCAGGATGAAACGTGGGAACTGCTCTATTATGTCATGGGCCTCTTGATTGAGCCTTGATGCCTTGTCGATAAATTAGAGGGTAGGCTGCAGTGTTAGACAAAAGATCTTAGCTTTCTCCCAGTGAGAAATGTACAATTGCCTAACCAGTAGAATGACATCAGGTTGGGCAGGGGCAGGCAACAGAGAGGCTTTAAGTGAAGAAATCTCCGCGTCTCTTGAAATAAGGGTCTTGGCTAACTCTACCTTCTTCTTTTTCTCGGACTCCAACTGCTCTGCATAGCTACTCATTTCTTTATTCCAATTCTATTCGGCTCGGGAATGATTCGCTGATTGCTCTTCTAGGGAAGCTTTTGTCTCTCAGAGTTCCTCTTCTAGCTTAGCCTTCAGGCCTTTAAATTCGGCCTCTTTCTCTTGTATTCTTTGCTCACACTGCTCTTGTAGGCGCTCCAACTCCTCACCCTTTTGTGCAATCCCCTGACTATACTTAAGGCGGACGCGTTCAAGTTCTTCCTCTTTTAACTGTAGGCTCTATCGTGCCGCCTGGTTCTGGCTTTGCAATTATTTTACTAAGTCTGGGTCAGCAATCCGGGTTTTCGAAAAAAAATTCTGAAGTATGTTCCTCTCATTCTTTGCTGTCAGCATCCTTTCAGTCATTCGGGTGATATCTGCCTTTAAGGATTTCTCTTTTGTTTCCAAAAAACTCACCCTTTCCTTAGCTGCCCTGAGTTGCTCATCCTTCTTCTTTAACTAGTGACCAGTTTTGAGGAAGTCGGAAGTGACCACCCGTTGTGTCTCCTCCATGATCTTGACCTTATCTTGTGGCCAAGCTACCTTCATGTCAAGTCCGACAACATATATCTCATATCCTTCAGGTTGCATTTCTCCCTGAGGTTTGCTTATCCTTGGGTACATGGTCGTGAATTTTAATTCTTGTCGGGCCTCATCATACGAAGCTTATACTCTAGGCTCGATGGGAGCATTGTCATCTTTTTCCTTGCATTGCCTCATTCTATTTGTGCGCACCTCTTTTCCATAATCTATTTGTGTTATGAATTCGGCTGGTGATGAAACTAGCTCACCTGCAAAAGGAACACCAGAAGGCAGGGCATAGGGATAGGTAATTTTCATAGGCGCATGCATTTTCTTCTTTTGGAGAGTGACTGTTTGTGGAGAAAAGTGTGGCACGTTCCATAGCTTGGCCTAAGAACTATCAGCAAGGCTAGGAATTTGTAGCGGCTGAATCAGGGATTCAGTCATAAGGCTCATCGGTCGGGAAAGGGTAGTCGCTAATTAGGTATCAGCTTGTTGCAATGGAAGAGGATCAGTAAGCATAGCGGAAAAAGAATGGGGGTCGATAGGGGGAATGTTTTTCAAAAGCGAGGTGAGGACAGTCTGAGCGGCAGCGTAGGAGTGAGCATACTCAGAGGAGTAATTATAAATGGGTGGGCCTGTGAAAACTGGGCAAATCCAACTGAATGAGCTGGACCAGAAGTAGAAGGTGGAGGGCTTGGACCTATGGCAGGAGTTGCCAGTGAAGCAGGGGTAGATACGAAGGAATGAGATGCAAGAGAAGAATGAGCGAAATATACCTGTTGACTGGTTGGCGGTGGCTCTAGGATCGTTCGTGACTCCCCTGAAAACTCTGGTATCTGGCTAGCAGTGGGCACTTCTCCTGTGGCGAGTTCTTGCAAAACACCTCCGATAATACTTTCCGTGCACTGCCTTTTCGCAGGTAGACACTCACTAACTTTGACAGTCGAATCCTTCTACTAAGGCATTAGCCTGGCTGGTTTAGCAGCCCAAGTGTGTGTATGCGAACCTCTTGATATATTAAAGTGTACGTTCATGGCCACATAGGCGGTCTGCTTGGAAGCTTCACCCTTTTACGTTGAGGAGGATGATGTCGCCACTTCTTCTTCCTGCTCCTCAGATCCCTCTCCCTCTTCACTCCTATCAACACTAGAGCTCATGCTGGGGTGGTCTTCCTTCCACCATCTATCAAATTCCTGGTCATCTTTCAATTGATTATAAGGAGAATCCAACTATGCTATTTCCTGGCGATATTTCCAGAAAACTCTTATTTTTTCATCACTCCATTCCTCACCCCTTTTCAACTAGTTGTACATGTTGCGCTCCATCAGAACATTATCCTTGGCCACAGCCACTAGAAAGTAGAATTTGTGCCATGGGCCTCTAGTGTCCGACGTAGGGATTTGCACTAATTCAACAAAATCCTCATCTCTATCTATCCGCGGATTAAGCCGCTTCTCCCAGTATAGTCTGGAAACATGGGTAAATTTCATATGTGGCTCTGGTAAGTCATTGAAAGGGTTGTACTCCCACTTATCATTTACCAGTACCAACTCTAGATGTGCCAACTTGTCTTCTAACAACTTGTTCAATTTTTTTAACCAGAGTTACCAACTTGAAACTCTACAAACAAGTGAATAATCCCTTCGTCTTGACCCTTCCACTACTACAGAAAGTGAAATCAATGACACACACTTGTCAAAAAAAATTCAATGTGAGCACTCTATCTGTGACGCAAGCTGGGAGCAGGAAAGATTCGCTAGTAAAACCCTGCATTCGAAGGATTATGAAATCCCTGCTTAAGAACCAGTCACAAGTACGGTGTAACCTTGCATAAATCCGGTCTACTCCTGGGTGAGCTGGATGATATCACCTTCTCTGATTAAATCATTCAAAATTGGGGCTATAAAATAGTCTGCAAACGCATAATAGTCATATGTTGCAGAAAGGAAAGGTTTCCATGTAGACACCGGCTTTCTTTTATTTTGCTCATCAAAAATTGATAGCGGAAAAAATCGGGCGAAGAAATCTGGATTCTGATGTAGGAACATGTGGACGAGGTAGGAAAGAAATCTAAACTTCTTTTCCACCTGATAATTCTCAATTTGCTGTCTCATTTCTTCAACCATGAACTCAGCAAAATCATACCAGAAGAGTCATGAATAGCTGTTTCTGGATTTGATTGTGTAAGCTTTTTTGAATCAATGTTTCGAATCACACTCTGTGATCCATCAATACCAGAAGAGTTCATGCTACTTGCGAAATTGTATTGCAGGTCCCAGCTGAAAAGCCTTTATCTTCTCATCAGAGTCTCAGCCGCAAACAAATGCCAGCATGGACATGGCGTTTTGGAGATCATCGCGGAATGACCCACGCGATAATGGGATACTTGGTGCTTTAGCGGATGTGATACATTTCTTACCAGTCTCCTCTAACAAGAAATCTGAGCTGGTTTTCATCTTCTTCCATATTTTCTCCCCCTTGCTTGGGCGAAAAGGCTCAATAGTCTCCTTCCTTCTACTTGGATCTGGAATACATAACATGTGTCAAATGGCTTCTAGACTGATATGCACCCTTTAGTTGCGACCTTCAATGTAGTGGGTATCTGGATTATAGCGTTGAATGGATGCATCGACCACCTCTAGGCAATAGTGCACCAATGGGACCATGTATTGTGAGAGACCACTATACCAAACTCTACTTGTTGTGGATTGATCTACCTTTGTTGTTGATAACCTTACACAAACTGCTTCCCTAAGGGACTTAGGGTTTTTCACGAGCCTTGGGTCATAGATATTATCCCATTTTTATTTAACCTTTTTTCTGGTTACTCCATTCCTTGGGTCTATCCAACTCCTCTGTGTGGGCTCTTCGCGTCTTGATGGGTATACCAGGCATGGCGTACGCTACATCCTCATAGACATATACCTCAACCAAGGAACAAATAGTCGTGAATAGTTCCTAGCTAATCCCCTCTTGTATCGGCTGAGCTGAAGATTCTGACATTTTCCTTTCTCTGAAAAAATTGTAAGCTCCTAGCCTGCGAATATGCTTGCTCTAGATAGACAGACAGAAAACAACTCTGCACTTCCCTTGCATTTGAAAAAACCTTTGAAATATTAAGCATTTTCATGCAATAATAGCAACCTTTCCCAAGGTGGTAGGCGAGAGCAAACCTTTTGCATTAAATTTGGCATGTACTGTTAATCTTGCAACTCATGCAAGATGAGCTGATTATTATTCTGAGGCAACCGGATTTCATTATTGCATTTACACATTCATATGATATGCCCTAATATTCTTGGAAATGGAGCTTGCAACTGGCCTTTAAACCTTGTGTTAACATGCGCTGGCAATTAATATCCTAGCTGGAATTATTACGCTAAGCAAATGATCACCGCCTGAAAAGCTATGAGTATCGCCTGGGGCTCTAGGACGCGCTTGAGAAATGACACAATAGGCCATACGTCCTTTCACCAACAAGTGCCACATTTTTAAGACTAATTAATCAACTACATTTAATTAAACATGCCTTGAGTCGTGCTATCATGGATGTACTAGCCCAAAAATGTGAACAAACATAGACTCAGCCTTTGAGACAACAGCTAGCATAACATCACATTTTTTAGAGGCGAATTGGAATGTGCCTTGTCAATTTTTCTATAAATAGGCCAATAGATAGTGAACAAAACATACTTAGCATTTAAGAGGTGATAGGTCAGTAGCAGAGTGCTAAGCAAGTCCTTTCATAGGTTAGGTGGTGAACAATTTCAGCATTAGCTCAGAAGCCTAGAAACAGTGTCAGAACAATGGATACCCCAATTCGCCTAACCTCATTTAAGTCACAGACGGCGTTCTTAGGTGAGATTTCCACTAGGAGGCTGAAAAGGATGATGAAGAACAAGCACTCTCTGGTTTTAGTAGTCATTAAGTGGGTCCTAGGCAAGGATTGCATAGAATATGAGGACAAGTATAAGGTGAATATTGATATATGCTCCCACTTTGTAGTGTCCATGTCAGAAATTTGCATTCCCTGGCCACTTATCCTGAAGATGGTTCAAGAAATCTTTTCGAAGAAATACTTGAATGGGCTCGGTGAGGTCATTGTGCATGTTGCATATGGGATAGGTCTACCAACAGCCAGTGACCTGCATCACTTTATTGAGGAAGAAGCTGTCGTCGTTTGGCTGCCATTCCTCATCGGATTCCACCTGCAGACCCGTGACCAGCACCAGCAGAGGGTTACTCATGCCCTACACTTCCTGTTTCAGAGCTACAACATGATATCTTTCTACGACGTAGACTGGTACACTGACTTCAGGAACCTGGTGTTTCCACTACCAACGACGGTTGCGTCAAATGATGCAGCCAGTGCCACTGAGGAGCTCATGGACGTTGCAGTAAATGCGTCGATTACTACTAGTCATGCCTTTGGATAGATAACCCCTTTGCCTGCTTGCTCAAAATGTAACTTTCCTGCTTTAGATAAGCCTGATAAAAGGCTATCGTATATAATATACCTTGATACTTGTACATTTTGGAAATCAGCATCCCAGCCATTTTGTAACCAAAGAATATATATATAAATATATACTTCTCGTTTTAAAGAAAATCCATGCTCTTTTTTGCTTCTGTGTTTAAAATTTTCTAGGTTTGCAAGTTTTGTATGGTATTTCTCTATGCATGAGTGTATTTTGTGTAAAGCAACTCTGGTGTTTTACTCGCCAACGATAATGAGCAAATGCATAAAAGGACAAGTGATTTTAGAAAGAGAATAGGCCAAACACAGGAAAGGAAATAAAAGCGCTATTTACATCTATACAAGGTAGAGCTTAATGCCTAATGGAATAACTTAAGATGAATCCCATTGACCAGGATTCCTAACGGCTCTTGTTCCATATTTTCTAGCTCAAAAGCATTGTGTTGCCTGCACTGAATGATTTTGAAAGGTCCTTTCCATAGGCTATCAAATTTACCGTGATGACCTGGCTTTGCAGCCCTGCTGTCATATTTTAGCACTAAGTCTCCACTTTTCAGACCTTGGTCGGAAGCCTTCTTGTCAAACCACCATTTGACCACCTATTGATGGCTTGTCATTGCTATTAGGGAATTCTCCCTTTTTTCTTGTACTTCCAATAGTTCGGCGAGCCGAATCTTCATAGCTCTATTTTGTTCTATCTCAAGAGATTTCAATAACTGTATTGCTAAGATCTCCATAGAGATAGGTAACAGTGCCTCCTTCCCATATACTAGCTCATAAGGCAAAGTCTTAAGGACTTGCTTAGGAGTTATACGGTTTTCCCAAAGCGCTTTTCAGAGATATTTATGCCATACCTTCTGGTGCTTTGAGCCAACCTTTTTAAGGAGTCGGACTAAGCTTTTGTTTGTTGACTCGGCTAGGCCATTTCCCTATGGATAATAGTTTGATGAGGCTTTAAGGAATATGACATTTTTTAATGCAAAGTGACATACCTTTGTACCTAGAAATGCTCTGGCGTTGTCTGAAATGATTGTCTTCAGAGGGCCGAACCTTGTCACCAGTGCTTCGAGGAAGTCTACAATCTCTATTTCTATTGCACCCTTAAGGGGAACAGCTTCCACCCACCTTGTGAAGTAGTCTGTAGATGTTAGAATCCACTTATGTCCAGCAGTAGAAACCAGGTTGATCATTTCGATGAAGTCCAGGCCTCATTGTGCAAACGGTTCATCCGCCACGATAGGTTTGAGGGGCATCGCTGAATTCTTCCTTCTGTCAGAGAAGAACTGACATTTTTTACAAGCCCTTACCAGAGAATATGAGTCACTGAAAAGTGTAGGCCAGTAATATCCAGCTCGCAGGACCTTGATGGTGGTAGTTTTGGCGGAGAAATGTCCACTTTCATCGATATTGTGAAATGCGTCGAGGATCCTCTGCGCCTCCCCTGAAGTAACGCATCGCAGGAGCACACCATTGAAATTTCTTTTCAAAAGGACTCCTTCTATCAGTGTATATCCACAATTCTGAAGCCGATAATACCTTCTTTTTTTGGATGAGAGGCCTAGCGGATACCTTCCAGTTTGCATGAAGTTCATTCTATCTGTCAATCAATCATCTTCTGATCCTGATCCATTTATCAGGATGAGCTCTGGCTATTCCTCCTTAGCAGGTACCTCTTCGTTCTGTGCCATATACTCACATAGTCCTCTGCCTTTAATAGTCTTAGTAGTCTTGACCTCGATGTCATACTCCAGGATCTTGGTAATCCAATTAGCTCTTTTTTCTGTAATCTCTCATTCCATGATGTATTCACGTACACTAGAATGTGCGACATATACCAGAACTTTGTTGCGGGAAATTAGATGGTAGAATTTTTTAAGTCCCTTTACTATTGCAAAGGCCTATCTTTCGATGAAGTTATAATTCGCCTCATATTCTTGTAGGGTTCGGGAATAGAACGCCACTAGATGATCTCCCTTTCCTTCACTATCTTTTTTAGTCAGAACAGTAGCAATACTGGACTTGCTACTGAAGGCATACATTATAAAATCTTTGCATTGATTTGGATTAATCAGCACCGGGGCTATGGAGATCGCTTCCTTGACCTTTTCAAAAGCCTCCCGAGCTTCCATTGTCCACTTGAACATTTGATCATTTTTCAGCATTAGGGTGATCGGCCTAATCATTCCTGCAAAATCGGAAATAAATTTGCTGACAAAATTTACCTTGCCCAGAAAAGACTGGACACCTTTCTTATTTACCAAAAGGGGAAGCTCCTTGATAGCCTTTACTCGTTCAGGGTCAATTGAAATACCTTCTTTAGACACAAAATGCCCTAACAGCTTACCCTGCGGTACTCTGAATACACATTTCTTTGGATTTAAGGAAACCCCGAACTCTTGGCATTTTTGAAAAACTAATTCCAAATGATCAAAATGATCATCTTTAGATTTAGAGAACACAGTAAGGTCATCCAAATAGATTAGAATAAACTTATTAATTAGTTCGCTGAATGCGATGTCCATTGCTCGCTGGAAAGTTGTCCCTGCATTGGATAAACCAAAAGACATTTTAGCATATGCAAATGTTCCCCACTTGGTGGTGAATATAGTCTTATACTAATCTTCTTTAACTCAAATCTGGTTATAGCCAGAGAAGCCATCCAGCAGAGAGAATATTTCCGATCCTGCGACAGTTTGGAGGATTGACTCCATAGAAGGCAATGGATAGTGATCTTTCAGAGATGCTTTGTTCAGGTCTCGGAAGTCCACGCATAAGTGGATATCACCATTCTTCTTTCTAATTGGTAGCAGGTTTGATACCCAAGTACTATGTTTGATTGGGAAGAAAATATGTGAATCAATGAGTTTGGTTAGCTCTTGTGCTATTAGGGCCTCAACTTTAGGGTTAATTGGCCTCTACTTCTGTCAGACTGGTTTTGCACCTTCTGTAAGTTCAATAGTGTGCTAAATGATGCCAGGATCGTATCCCTCCAGATCATCGTAGAACCAGGCCACTACTCCATATTTTTTGCATAAACTGATAATCCTTTCTCTATCTCGCTGTGGGACATCTTTTCTGACCTAGAGATTCCTGCCATCGGAGACTCGAAGGTTTTCATAATCACTTTCATCTGCCACGAACTTTCGCTTATCATTTTGGGCATCATTACAATCGAAAAAATTCTCGAGAGTAACTAACCCTTTCGGAAGTTTATTTGACTTGAGCTGCATAATTTGTCCCTTATAGGCCTCGGCGATCTTTGGTTGAAGTTGATCAGCAAATTCCCTTGAGTGCTGGATAAACGAGGCAATGTGTTCATCACTCTCAAAGACTTGCCAACTCTAATCATTGTCGGGAATCGTTGGTCAAACAAGCACTCGCACTGAATATTTGTTCTGAAGCAAGTCAAAGACAGGATCAAACTAAGCACCGATCACCGCCATGCGATCTGCATCATTATTCTACGTTCGGGGAACGGTCAGGATGTTGAAAGCTTCAAAACCTTCAATCAGGTCCCAA
The DNA here is from genome assembly GCA_007258455.2 of Sequoia sempervirens. Taxonomy (NCBI): domain Eukaryota; kingdom Viridiplantae; phylum Streptophyta; class Pinopsida; order Cupressales; family Cupressaceae; genus Sequoia; species Sequoia sempervirens. The sequence goes on along the minus strand of VDFB02000008.1, from coordinate 261,704,310 downwards.
ATTCGATTCCAATAGGATCTCATTCGGACATTCTTCGCTGTGGAAATTCCCCGGACCTGATTAACTACTAGTTCAGAATCTCCGAACACAATCAATTGCTTAATACCCATTCATTCCACTAGGCTTAGGCCTTGGACTAACCCTTCATATTTAGCTTCATTGTTTGAACAGGAAAATTAGAATCAGAAAGACCTCAACAACTTTTCATTCTGCGGAGATATTAGACATACCCCTGCTTTAGCTCCAACTTTGCTCCTTGCTCTGTCAAAATACAATGTCCATAGCTCATTTGCTTGGTTATCATTGGATTCTTTGGCGACCTTTGGAAGAACTTGGTCTTCATCATAAATCACATATGTGCCCAATCCGGTAGCATGATAATTCCCGAAAGGATCATTGTTTATGTGTTCGCTTAACAGAGCATCTTCCTTATCATTTCGGTCTCCACTCACCTTATCTTCCTCTAGCAGTTTGACACTATACATGTCCTACTTGGTGATAGAGGTATATGCGGCCTCAAAATTGATCAAGGCCTCATCTGCCACATGTTCAAAATGTAGAGCCTCATATTCTATCTTAATTTTTGCGCCATGCTTGGTCCTAAGTATTAGATGTGACCAATCTAAAGACAAATATCTGCCTGCCTTTGAAGTAAATTCTCAGAATAGACAGAGATCAAACACAGGAGGAACATCTATGATCACTGTATCTTGCGGGACCATGATACTTGGGTAGGGAAATAGCGTTAACGGAAGCGCTTTGATGAAACCCACAGTATCAACTTTATTTCCATCCAGCTGCATCACCCCCTTCTTCATAGGTTCGTAGCTAAGTCCCAAGGCTTCGGCTATCAGTTTTGGCATAACTGTTGTACTAGCGCCAGAATCAATCATAGCATTGTGTAATAGCTTTTACCCTACAATGAGAGTCAAGAAGAAGGGTTGAGGTTTCAGCCTACCTCCACCTTCCGCATGGGATTCCTTCACTTTGTCTGCAAGAACCTTAGCTAGTGGCATTTGATAAACCACCTTTGTACTGGCAAACGGCTCTGTTGGTGCTGAGTTGATCTCTTGCTGAAGCGCCTTCTGTAGCATAGTCTTTTGTTCTGGGATAGCTAGAATGTCCCATAAAGACACATTAGCGGATGATTTCTTTAATTGCTCCACCACATTAAAAGGTGATGAGCTCAGAGATTTCTACTCCTTTGCTCTTGTTATAATAATTTCCTTTCGTGGTTGAGAAGGCGAAGAGATGGTCGAAGCGCCAGAAATTTAATTGGACACACCTTTGCATTGTGGGTTGTCCGGAAGTGAAACAATAGGCTCACCGGTGAATCTCCTCTTTGAGCGTGTGTTATAGTTAGATTGCACCTGCGGTGTTTTAGATATGGATGCATCATTAGAAAACACTGTTTCCTCATCTTCCATCCAAGAAAAGAGTGCATGATCAGGAGCAATGTCAAACTCTTGCTCTAAAGACATTCCTTGCATTTGCACGGTAAGGACCGCACTCTCCATTCGCGAGGCATAAGCATGTCCTCCATTTTCTATTGTAATACCTTGATTGCGTTGCTCTACCACCTTCTGGTGTAAGTTGCCATGTAGACAATTTCGAGGCATATGTGCATCATTGCAGGGGAAACACCATGGATTGATATCATTAATAAGATTGTTTTGTCTCGTGGTTAATTCCCTACTCGAGATTGGTGACGTACTTGTGAGCGGAGTAGGCACCAGGACCATTTGGTTGGTAGTCAGCGCTGGTGGATTAGTGCGAGGCGCACTCTGATATTGATTTTGTTGATAAGTAGACCACCCACCATAATAGTTTTGATATGTGGGCTATGGAAGCATTGCTTGGTTCCACTTGAAAGTTGTTATGTCATTTTCTATAGTTCGCAACATCTCCTTGAGGTCGCCTATCTCATCCTTGGAAGAACTCGATGTAGAATCCAAGCTTTCAGGAGTGGCCGCATATGATTACATCGACTAGGGAGTTGTTGTTGCACTAGTCAATGCGACCTCTTGTGCAGAGTTTGATATTTCAGGAAATATCGACATAATAGGTCGAGGAGGCAACTTTCCGCAATCTATCAAATGATTCTCAGCTTTGATAGTGGTAGAATAAGCATTTGGTAGAGTGGCTCCTCCCAAAGACTTAATCATCACAAAAATGTCAGGGTTAATGGACTTCAGATAAAATATAAATGCCAGTTCTAGAGTTGGGCGGATAGTCACAGGAATCCTCTGCCAATTTGAGTGAAATCGGGCATTGAAATCCGTCAGAGCCTCCTGGGGTGCTCACCTTATGATGGATAGCTAATAATATAACAAACAACAATCTCTGTCATTTGAGAACCTTTCATAGAATGGATCTCCGAGGTCATCCCAAGTATGAATTGTATTAGGAGTCAGTGTTCGGTACCAATCCAGAACCTTACCTTTGAAGGATGTAGCAAGGAGCCTCAGAGCTACATTCTGCACTGTAATACCATGTACCAGACATACATCCGCTACATCCTGCAAATGTTCTGCTGGTGTTTTTGTGTTGTCTCTGGCAAATTTGGGAAGAGCTTTCAAGGCCGAAACTGGGATAGCGCCCCAAACAACAGGTGCTACCGAAGCTACCAGGGGACTTCCAGCATCCCATGCTACATAATTTTTGTTTGCGGCCAGCAACATGGTGAGAGGAAAGGGTGGTGGGAATGGAATGGCTACTAACTAATTTGCAGCATGGACTGTCCCTAGTGGAGGTACTAGTAAAATAGGGTTATTTGCAGTCTAGGATCTAGTTACAGGCTGATAACTCATACACCTCTTTACAAGGAAATTACATTAGTTCAGGTCCCACCAGGCATGCCAGAAAAAGGGAAAATTGTTGATGCCAAAAATTGGCAAGGTAACAGTGCCTTATGGGAAACTCAGTTCAAGGGGGACCCTTTGCGCCAAACTGAGTGACCTCTGGATTTTAAAGAAGTCAGCTTCTTCTATAATGGTTTTTTGGAAAGGGAAAAAGAAACAGATATAATGAAGCAAAATCTAATCTAAGGTGATGCACCAAAGTTTGCTGATGGGCACGATAAATCATAGATTTAGGGGCCTAAATGGTGTGGTCACGTTTCAAAACGTCAGAGATTTAAAGCTATAGCATAAACAATTCATTTATTGACATAAAATAGTATTGCATACATCCTTACCACTAAAAAGAGTCATTTAGACATGATTTAGATAAGCAAGCTTATATTCAATATATAGAAGTTCTTTCAAATGAAATGCTTAAGACAGTATAAAGCACAGTTTACAGTTTAATCAAAACATGAAAAATAGAAAGGCCGAACAGAGGGCACTATCTGAAAGTTTCTTGCAAATAAACATGTAAAAGAGGCCTGATGTCTCTTGCTAAAACCAGTATCCTTTCTTCTAAAATTTCTTGGACCCTCTCTCTCGTCGACAGAGAGAGTATATATAGCTGGAGAGAAAAATCCTAGCACTTTGGAGAGCTGTAACAGAAAAGATCTCACAATCCCCTACAATGATGTCAGAATCAGAAGATTCTCAATGCTGTTACAATGGCAATGAGTTAGAACACAACATCTAGTCATCCAGTTGTAGGTGCGCCCTTCGTAATAATGGCAGTGGTCTCAGCCAGGCTCGAGGCGACAAGTGTCATCCACCGCTTTAAAGAACCATGACGAGCAGCACCCAATGGCATAATCTCCCTCAGCCAGCCTATCGCCCGCTTCAAGGATCAGTTGTAAGGCACGTGGCAGCCTATCGCTGCCTGAATGAAAACTTCTCTCATTGCTGCTGAGAGATTGCGAAGATGCAACATGTGTTCAAGGGGCTAAGGTCCTTCTTGTAGTGGAGAGAAAGCCGCATCAACCAGGTGCGAAAGACGCGTGGCAGCATTTCACAGCCCGCGGTTGCTCACCTCCTTGTTGTGTTGAAAAAATCTATAAACGGTTGCCACCTAGCAGAAGGTAGGGCCTGCCAACACCTGTTAGAAAGTAAAAAGAAAACCCTGCACAAGCATTACGCAGCCCATATTTGTTTATTTCATTCCCGCATGAAAAGCTTGTGATATGCTACCACATAGCAAGATGTAGGTCCCTCTAACAATCTTTAGAAATGACAGCCCCCACAGAAGGCTTTCGCAACCCAAAGAGACTTCAAGGCAAAAAGAAATAAAAACCTTCGCAAGTGAGACACATGGACGCCCAGCGCAGCCTCTCGGGACCTGAAAGGGAAGCCGCTACCTGAAGCTGCAAAGAGAAGATGCGCAAAGTGGTAGATCAAAACTTGATGGAAAGTCGAATAAACTTGGCGATACATAGGCCGACAAACACACAATTACAAAAGAAACCTGAAGGGAGCTGTTTGAATATTTATTTTAATAGTACTCACCATGCAAATGCAAGGGATGTCCCTAGAGCAAGAAATGGATATAGCTCCTGATCACGTGCTCTTCTCATGGATGGAAGAAGAAGAAGCGGTGTTTGCAAACAATACATCCACATCAAAAGCCCTGCAAGTGCAATTTGATTACAAAACTCACTCTAAAAGGAGATTCATGGGTGAACTAGTCATCCCGCAGCCCAAAGGTACCTTCGACCAGACTCCTAGTAACCTCGCAGTTACACAGCAATTTTAACCACGAAGGGAAATTGTTATAACTAGGGCTAAGGAATAGAAGCCTTTGAATCCATTGCCATTAAATGTGGTGGAACAATTCAAAAAATTCTCTGTTAATGTGTCCATTTGGGATATCTTAGTTATTTTGGAGTAGAAGTCATTATTGCAGAAGGCCCTCCGAGAAGATGCAATCATTGAACCAACAAAACAATCAGTCAAGGGAAGGGTTGTTGATCCATCACCTCCTACCAAAGTTCTCACAAATAGTATAGAGGAAGCCTCTACCAAAGTTAGAGATAAGTCGCAACCAAATCCATTCTTCCTAACTCTTATTGTGGGTAAAAAATTATTGCATAATTTCATGATTGACTCTGATGCTAGTACCACAGCCATGCCCAAACAGATAGTTGAAGCTTTAGGACTTAGCTATAAACCTTTAAAAAAGGGGTTATGTAGCTTGATGGGAACAAGGTTGAAACTATAGTTGTCATTAAGGACCTTCCCTTAACTCTATTCTCCTGCCCTAGTATCACAGTTCCACAAGATATTGTGATCATAGACATTCCCCCCATGTTCGGCCTTTGCTTATCCCAGGAATTTACTTCCAAGATAGGTGGATAGCTTTCTTTGGATTGGTCACACTTGATTCTTAGGACTAAGCATGGAGCTAAAATGAAAATAATATCTAAACCTCTACATTTGGAACATGTGGCAGATGAAGCCATGATCAACTTTGAGGCTGCTCATACCTCTATCACCAAAGAGGAAATGTATTGCACTAAGCTACTAGAGGATGAAAAAGTGACTAGAGATCGGACTGATTCAGAAGAGGTCCTCTTGGGCGAATATATAGACACTGATCCTTTCAGCAATTATCATGCTACCAGATTGGGGACCTATGTCATCTATGATGAAGATCAAGTGATTCCAAAGGTCATAAAGGAATCTAAGAGTTGTGAAGTCTCAGAGCTATGGACATTGCATTTTGATAGAGCAAGATGCAAAGTTGGCACAGGAGTCAAGATATGTTTGACATCTCATCCAATGAAAATACACTCAGGTATTTCCGCTTCTAGTTCGCTTGTTTGAATAATGAAGTTGAATACGAAGGCCTAGTGCAAGGTCTAAGCCTTGCAGAGAGGATGGGCATCAAGCAAATAATGGTGTTCGGAGACTTTGAGCTAGTGGTCAATGAAGTATGAGGGATCTCTGCAGCCAAGAATGTCTACATGAGATCCTATAGACATAGAGTATGGGATTTAATTGAAGGATTTGAAGCCTTCAATATCTAGACAATGCCCAGAGAGCAAAATATAGATGCGGACCACAAGGCAACAATCAGATCTTAATTTGATCTTGTTTCTGACTTAATTCATAACATACACTCTGTATGAGTGATCATCCAACCAGTAATCCTAGATAATGATCAAAGCTAGCAAGTGTTTGAAAGTGATGAACACGTCACCTCATTCATCCAACAGTCGAGAGAGTTTGATGAGCAACTCCAATTGAAGATTGTTGAGGCCTATGAAGGAAAAATTATTAAGCTAAGGTCCAACAAGCTTCCAAAAGGATTGGTCACTCTCAAAAATGTATTCGATTGTGATGATGCAAGAAATAAAAAAAGGAGGTTTGTAGCAGGAAAAAGCAACTATGTAGATCTTCAAGTTGGAGATGGAAGGAGACTTAAGGTTAGAAAAGATGTCTCGCAATATGATAAAGAAAGACTCATCCATTTCTGTGAGAAATATGAAAGAGTAGTGGCCTAGTCATATGATGACCTCAAAGGATATGATCCCAAAATCATCCAAAATACTATAGAACTGGCGGAGGGAGAAAAAAATGTCTGCCAAAAGTAGAGACCAATAAATATGAATATTGAAGCCTTGATGGCACAAGAGCTAACAAAGCTAATTTAGTCTCGGATCATCTTCTTAATCAAGCACAACACATAGTTATCCAACTTGGTTCCAATCCAAAAAAAAGAATGGATACATCCACCTATGTGTTGATTTCTAGGACCTAAACAAAGCATCCCTGAAGGACCACTACCCCTTTCCTTCTATGGAATCAATCTTGCAAACAAGGGCAGGATCAGAGATGTTTTCTCTACTAGATGGTTTCTCCGGTTACAACCAAATTCAGGTAAAAGAGGAGGACCAACACAAAACAATGTTCACTACCAAGTGGGGAATGTTTGCATGTGCAAAGATGCCCTTCGACCTCTCAAATGTGGAAGCTACCTTCTAGTGGGCAATGGATATTGCTTTCAAGGAATTGATCAATAAAATCATCTTAATCTACCTGGATGATCTTACAGTATTCTCCAAGCATAAGGATGATCATTTTGATCACCTTGGAATAGTCTTTAAAAAATGCTAGGAGTTTGGGATATCCCCGAACCCAAAAAAATGTGTTTTTGAAGTGTCACAAGGAAAACTATTGGGACATGTAGTGTCCAAAGATGGAATTGCAATCGATCCTAAGTAGGTGAACTCAATCAGAGAGCTCCCCCTACCAGTCAATAAGAAGGGAGTTCAGTCATTTTTGGGAAAGGTAAATTTTCTGAGCAAGTTCATTTTTGATTTTGCAGGAATAATTAGACCTATCACCCTAATGCTCAAAAAGGATCAATTGTTCAAATGGACAAAGGAAGCTAGAGAATCCTTTGAAAAGGTTAAGGATGCTATTTCTTCAGCTCCTGTGCTTGTCAATCCAGACCTATCAAAGGACTTCATAATGTATGTATTCAGTAGCAAATCTAGCATCACTACTATTTTGACCCAAAAGGATGAAGAAGGAAAGGGAGAACATCTGATAGCATTTCACTCCCAAGCCTTAAAAGATTATGAGACAAACTACAACTTCATCAAAAGGAAAGCATCTGCCATTGTTAAGGGACTCAAGAAGTTTTGACACCTCATATCTTGCAACAAGGTGATTGTATATGTCATGCATTTTGGTGTGTGTGAGTACATCATGGAAGGGAAAATCATTGAAAAAAGGACCAACTGGATCACTAGGATCCTCAAATATGATATTGAGGTCAATCCCAATAAGACCATCCAAGGAAGAATATTTTTCAAGTATTTGGCACAAGATGAAGAAATGGTAGCTGAAGAGGGGCAACCCGAGCTTGTCCTCACAAATGAATCTGAGTCTAAAGGTTGTTGGCTAGCAGATAGAGTAAGATTCATGTATACCAAAAAATATTTGTCAGGCCTTCCTTCTCAGAAGAGAAGATTCTATAGATTGCAAAATAGTGAATATGCACTTATTGAAGGGATCCTTTTCAAAAGGAACTTCAATGGCATTCTTCTGCGATGTGTCACCATAGAACAGGCGAAGAGAGTTCTTGACACTTTCCACAACAGTTCTACGGGCGAACATTTCTCTACGAAGACCACCGCTATCAAAATTATGTGTGCCAAAGATTTTTGGCCTACACTATTCAACGACTCGCACTCTTTGGTTAAGGCTTACAAGGAATGTCAATTCTTCATAGGAAGGAGGAAAAACTTCGCAATGCCTCTCAACCCAATAGTGGTTGATGAACCCTTTTCACAATGGGCCCTTGACTTTATCAGGATGATTAATCTCGCTTCTAGTGTAGGACACAAATGGATTCTCATGACTATGGACTACTTTACCAAGTGGACCGAGGCCATGCCCCTGAAGGATGGGACGAAGGTGAAGATTGTGAACTTTCTCGAGGAATTGGTAATGAGATTCGGCCCTCCAAAGACCATAATCTCTAACAATGCTAAGACTTTCCTAGGCTCAAAGGTATGCCAATTTGCACTCAATCATGGCATATTCTTAAAAACATCTTCAAAGTACTACCTGTAGGGAATGGTCTACCTAAGTCGACTAATAAAAATTTAGTCTGACTCATTAAAAGAATCGGGTTTGAACATCAGAAGGAGTAGCATAAGAACCCCCGGGCAGCGCTCTAGGCAGACCACATAACCCTTAAGCAAGTTCTCAAGACTTTTTCGTATGAATTAGTGTATGAGAAGGAAGCGTTATTTTCCATCTCCATGGAGATTCCTGCACTGTAGTTGCTCAAATCCCTAGAGGTTGAAGAAAACAAAGCCATGGAGGTCCGGTTGGCCAAGTTGTTGGAAGCATAGGAAAAAAGAGAAAAGGCCCTGATAGCCATGAATAACCACCAACAAGTGGTTCAACAAAAAACCTCAAACTAAGATCTTAAATGTGGAGACCTAGTGCTAAAGTTGAGAGGGCTACAAAGCCTGGCCAACATAGAAAATTTGATAGTTTGTGGGAAGGCCCTTTTAGAATAATTCAAGGCAAGCAACATAACACATTCGAATTAGAAAATATGGAGAAAGAAGCATTGGGGATTCCAGTTAACGAAATCCACCTCAAATTGTTCAATTAATCTTTATTAATTGTTCTGCCTATGTAAATATGTAATTATTGTAAATTTTACTTTGTGTTCTTTTGTTTGGTTGGTCTTTCCAAAAGCAACCCATATGCAAAAATTGAAAATGAACCCATATGCAAATTTTGAAAAGGAGCAACTCAAAGAAGCAAAGAATGGAACCATAATGCAGAAATAGAGAAGCAAAAGAGACAAAAATTTAATAAAAGTTTTATATTCATTAGATGATATTATATGCTTTGATATTACACTTCCAAAATGGCTCTAAGGCCATAATTTTTAAGTATATTTGTATATACTATGCATTTTTTCAATATATACGGTAAAATCCCTTTTTAGGCATATTTACAAAAATAAATGAAAAGTGTTGATTCTTAAAATGGCGAAAGAAATTCATTCTTCAAACAGAAGCATCATCAGCAGCATCAGGAATAACATCATCATCAGGTTCTGGAACAATGCTAGGGGTAACATTATCGACAGCAAGAGAGTCAACAACAACAATGAAGAGTGGTGGAGGGAACACCAGGTTTCTGAAGTCAATATACCAGTCGATGTCATAAAACAACACCACATTATAGCAGCGCAGAAGGAAATGGCAGGCATGAGTGACCCTCTCGTGGTGCTCTCCAATGGTCAGAACATGGAACCCACTCAAAAATGGTACCCATGACACCATTGCATCTTCTTCTATATGTCTGCGAAGGTCGCTCACTGTGGGAAGATCGAGGCCATACACTATGTTTGTCACAATCTCACCAAGGCCACCGAGGTAGCGCTTCGAAAAGATCTCCATCTTTAGGCACATACTCATCTTCTTAGGGACTTGAATATCAAGCAAAGAAGCAACAAAATGCGAGAAAATGTCAGTATTGACCCTATACTTGTCTTCGTACTCTATTCGGTCCCTACCCAATACCCACTCCATTGCTATGATAGCCAATGAATGTGTGTTCTTCATCATTCACTTCAAATGCCTGTTAGAAACTTCACCTAAGAAATTTGTCTGAGACTTGTTGTTGGTGAGCCTAATTGGAGTATTCATGACTCCTAATTCTACTCAACTATCCAAATGCTAATTCATTCCAATCGCTAAGTGCAATTCTGCTATTGCCTTTGTGTCTATTTATATAAATAGCTAAGATATTTGAGGTACCTACATGCCATAAGCATGATGCTAATTGAGTATTAACTCGAAAACCCCACCAAGAGCCAACTAAAATTTCCCACCCAGTTGCATGTTCCATGTACGAATTGTTGTGTGCAAAGTTAAGAAGAAGTAATTAATTAGCTCAAATTGGTGGCAGTCCCAGGTGGTAGTCTACACGGCTAAGTGTTGAGGTGTCACGTCGCAAGAATTTTTCCAAATTCCAAAGAGGAACTCAAATATTTTTGATTACTCATTACATCTTTGGCTTAATCATTCTTTTAAAGATATTAATTGCCAAGCATGTGAAAGGTTTATACGCCTTCAATCGTCAGTTCAATTTCGTAAGAAAATTGCACCATAGGACATGATTACTAACTTTCATTATGAATTCTTGTCTTTTCGAAAGGGAAAGAAATTCATTTCACATGAGAAAGGAGCTAGCAGTACATGCTGAATTTAATGCAAAAAAGAAACCGTTGTCTACCACTCTAAGCTGAGAAAAACCTAAGTGTTGCATGCGAAAGAATAAACGGTGTGAAAAGCTTCCTGAGTATGCCATCCAGTGCAAAGAATTTTTAGTGAAAAATTGTTGAAGAACACAGGTGAATTGTAGTAGGTTTGAGTATCAAGAAATCCATAGCACCCTAAAATGGCCCAAAATCCTCAAATAGAAGTGCAAGGCGAGGTGACCCAAAGCTTGTTTGATGCCATGCGTGCAACACCCATAGCCAATATTTTCAATGATATCTCTTACACTTCGCATGGGATACCAGAGAAGCCAAAGTGGATTCACATGCGAGTTGTGGAGAAGCAGAAAACTCACCGAGACCAAAACCAGATAAAAGAAGAATGGGATAACATTATTGATCCCATCCTCAAAACTAACCCTAAGGATCTTAGGGAAGTAGCTTGTGAAGCGTCAGTTGGCATACAAGCAATGGTTTTGTGGACTCCTGCAGTATACGGTTCCTTTTGTGCATTACTGCCTGGAGCTAGTTCATGAGGGAATTCAACATTTCAACCCAAATACTGGTGCCATTGAAGGTCAGGAGCTGAGGGTTAACAGCAGCATAGAGGCTATCAGGAACATGTTATGCATCCCTACAAGAGACTCTAGAGCAGAAAGGATGGATTTGTTCACTCCAAAAAGGGGGACAAATTCTGAAGAGGTGGAGATCATGCTATGGACTTTTATAACCAGGAAACCCAAAGACCTCAAGAAGACTTGGAAAAGCTGCCACAAATTCCAGTCGCGCATATCACTTTTAAACAGGATATGCAGGATGCCTTCTCTATGATGGATTTTGTTTGTGGCATGGACAAGGACAAGTTCGTGCATGAGTTTCAACTAGGTCTTGGTTTTTAGTTAAGGAGATAACATTCCTTATTCTGGTATGACTTTGTAGAAGTCATCGTCTGGGAAATGTTGAGCCAAATCAAGGAATACAGCATGTAGCATAAGTTTAGGTTTCCTTCTCTCCTTGCTCATATTTTTTTACATCAAAACCCTGACTTCTTTAAAAAACATGAGGTTAGATATTTTTGATCAAAAAGGAGTAAGAAGGTCAGCTTTTTAATGGACTCCTCTCATCTCCGCACCTTATGACTATTATGCATTCTCAGATTATTTCTTGACTTCAATTTTGCAAGACTTGAGCGAGGATGGAAATATTTATCGGCTTTCTGTCTACCAAATAGGGTGGATGCAAATTTCACTCCTAAATGCGAGTGGTTTCTTGGAGAAGATTTTACATTCATTAGGATGTGCGGCTTTACCGAGGAACCATTCTGACTCCTATCATGCATCACAGATTGGGTGTTGGCCCTTGAGATATTCCTGCAAGTGTCAGTTATTAACTATAACTTTTACAGATGGAAGGCCAAGAAGAAAGGATTTTTCTACTGCCCACTAAACTTCAAAATGGTGGTTATGGCAAGGAAGCAGACACATAAGCTGCTAGAGGAAAATTTGGCTCATCTGGGGCTAGTATTAATTTACAAGTGGCAATATAACCTCAACAATGACTTAGCACGCATAAATGTTCGGGTAACTCACAACCCTCAGCCTTACTAGGAAAAGCGGTAGAATCCCCTATCAAAACAAGATGATCTATTTGTAGACATGGATCACATTCCTACAGAGGATAGGAAGCAGCCATGGCTCAAATTCTATTTCCCTTCGGCAAATTTTAATGAGAAATTCCAAATGGGTGCCACCCTTTGCAATGAATTGGTCAAGACGTGGTTGTGGAGTGAGGAAAATATTAGAGATTTTTGGGTTTACCATCAAGAAATCAAGTGCCTTGATGGCCCATTCCAAGACATAGACATGAATGAAAGATTTGATACTCTATGGAATAGAGTGCATGATGATACGGACGCAAGAAATGATGAGGATGTTGACCTAGAGGAGGCTAGATAGTATACAGGGAAGGGGAAGGAGAAGGAAAAGGAATTGAAGACGGTCCTAGTTGAAAAAAATGGACAAGCAGCAAAGCATCCTAGCACAACTAATCTGAAGCTACGGGTGAATATATCACATTCGAGAGCCTCACAAACACGCACATGGGCCATGAAAATACCCAGAGTGGCCCAAAAACACCCGTCGAAGGTCATAGAGGTGGACAATTCCCCACCCAACAAAAGGTAGCGCACAGATGCAACTTCTGGAGAAGGTTCATAGAAACCTGCAATGAGCTAGGGATCAGAGTCATCCACAGCTCAGGTGTCTTTCTCTCCCTCTCTTCTTTACCCACAATCTTTGGTTTCTCCTGCTATCTCCATGTCACCCATCACTTCAAGTCTCAACCTTTCCTTCTCTACTTATGCTACAATGGTCGCAAGAGGTTTCTCCCAATTCTCCCAAGCGATACAATTCAGTTTTACTCCTTTGTGAGTTACTCCACCTTTCGTCGGAGTCCATTCCACATTTTCTATTGCTCCACCTTTTTCTACCACCGCGTCAACTCCAACCCAGCTTTCCCAACAAATGGATTTCGTTGTATCTCCGCTACCACCACTACTTCCCATGAGTCCTCTCACCACTTCACAAACTAGACCTTGGTATATTCCCCCATTCTCCCCACTAACGCTCTCTTTTCCAAAGAAGAAATCACCCAGGACCACTACTCTCTCATTCCCTTTCGCTCTTCCTCCTTGTGCACCCTTCACAAACGAGCTAATTAGATCACTAGTAGATTTATGTCAGAGGGAAAAAAAAAGGTAGCACAGACTTTCAAGCTCTGAAAGCAAAGGGACAAAGATGCTAAAAATCTGACAAAGCCATAGGTGTAGACCCTTTTCAATGAGGCTCAATAGTCATTGCATTTTGCAACCATGCATCTGAACGTCATTAAGCCTCAAGGAGAGATGCAACCTAAATATTACACCATCTATGCTATGGGACTCGATCTGCGTGTAGCGCAGCTGCAAGATAAAGTTGAGCTCATGGAGGAGACCCAGCGTGTGGTGACCACCAACTTTCTTAAATTTAGTTGCCAACTAAAGAAGAAAGAAGATGAGCTAAAAAATGTCAAGGAGAGGATAGAGGTCCTATTGAAGAAGGAAAAATCAAGGGACACTGAATTTGCGTGCTTATCACAACAAGCAAAGACAAAATAGGCTAGACTCCAAGAGGAATTTGCAAATTTCCAATCCCAAGATCCCAACCTGGTCGTTGAACTGCAGCAAAAAACCAAGAATTACAAGACCGGTTGGCACAGGAAGAGGAGGAGATGCAAAAAAAGAATAAAGATTTTGAACATCAACGTGCTCAATTGAAGCAAAGAATGTAACAAAATGACATGGACTTCCAAGGCTGACAAGCCCAATTCAAGAAGGAAAATTAGGAGGTAAGGCTCTCCCTAGACAAGGATTCTGTAACTAGAAGCCAGGATGAGGAAAAATGGCTTGCCGAGTTAAGAACCTTGCAGAAATAACTCTTTGTGGCAGACAAAAGGATTGCAGAGCTAACGCAGGATGTCAGGTCGAGGGGTTGGGAAATTAGTCTTTTGAAGAATCCTCCCTAACCCCTTGTTACCCAGTCGGACTTCCTCTTAGTGGCCCAGTAACTATATATTTCATACTGGGAAAAGGTCAAGGCTTTCTATCTAACTCTTTAGTCGACACTTTAGTTCATGGTGGAAGTGTCAAGTTTGAGTAGGGAGGTTCATGGAACAATTGAGCGATTCCCATAGTTCATTGCAGAGAGGGTTCCTGAGGTGAAAAATTTGCTAGATAAGTTATACATGGTGTTGAACAAGGACTTAATGAGTGCAGGGATTAAGGACCGGAAGACAATTGCCAAGACAACAAAAGAATTCATCTGTTGCCATGCAACCATCCTCCATGCTAGCGATTTCTCGGCAACATTGGGTTGAACTATGAATAGCATGTGAGTGAAATTCTCCCAACTAACTCAGATAGGCCTACCCTCCCCACTTCTCTCTGATGATTCAGTGGCCACACCGAAGTAGATTACAACAAAAATTGAGCAGTGGCAGGACATATCCACTTTTTAGAGCTTCAGTCAACCCTCTATTGTTGAGGATATTAAGGGCATCACTTATCAAATAGTGTGGCTGCTCTTTCAACTCAAGTCCATGACCAAGATATCCATGAAGCTTCCATTCCAAGAAGTGATTGATCTACATGAAGCGCAAGAGAATCTACGCTCCATATCGACGCCATCTAAGGCTGATTGGATACCTCTGTAGATTTCTCTCTCAAAGCTCTGACTACATCGCCCATTAAATAAGGCTTTGGTCTTCAAACAAGAAATTTTTGGGTTCCTCATTCCACAAGAAAAATGCCCCTGGTAGTTGCCAAAAGTTGTGGATATAAAATCCCTCGAGCTCCCTTCGGATTGATTATATTTTGCTAATCGAACTTGCCCCTATACATTTGAATATTCTCGGGGCCCCTTTTTTAAGAGCTTCACCTTTCTCACAGGTGTGTCGCGCGCTCCTCACAAGGATTTCCTCCCTCACTTTTCTACCAAGCCCTACCATACTTCCACGTGGAAGTAATGCGGGCCTTTAAATGCCTTCTTCCCTTCACTTCTCTACCGAGCTCCACCCGCATGCCACGTAGCATCATTCCATGTACACTTTTGGTGAACCTAGTTAGTGTTGGTAGCATAGACTTCTCCACGTGTCTTCTCCGGGGATTTTCATCGCAAGGAAGGAAGAATGAACAACAAGCCCTGCTCTATTGTCACGTATCCTAATTGAATTTCGTAGGTGAGTGACACATGTCTACACGAGGTTCTGTTGCTTCTACACTGAGGACCACCGCCATCATTTGCAGAGGATGCATCTGGCTCAAGGGTGATTGCATTCTATGGCTCAAAATCGTTTATGTTGCAATGGCCTTGGAAAATCATTGTTGTGGACATCATTGCTCATGATGAAGGAATCTTTTATGTTACTGGCTTTCAAGGTAGTGGGATTATTTTCTATAATATTCATTCTTCTTTCTGAAAATGAGTTCGGAACATACATAGAAAAATAGGGGAAAGACACTAGGCCTTTTGTATTGTTTTTTATTATTGTATTAAGACTCACAGACTGTGCCATTGTTTTTTGGCCTTTCTATTTCTTAGCTATTTGAAAAAACATTATACTGTGTCATTATTGTACTGAGTAGTTTATTTGCAGAACTTTATGATTTCAATATAAGTTTGTTGATTTAGACCATGTATTTGACTCTTCTTTTTAGTAAATGTGTATGGGAGTTATTTTATGTTATTGAATAAATTATTTGGGTTTTCATCTATGATTTATGTTATTCTGGGACATGCAAATTGTTGAACGGGCCCTTAAATCCCATCCAAAAGGTAGATTTACCATGCCCACACCTACATCTTGGTGCATCACCTTAGTTAGATCTTTATTTTATATATTTGCTTCCTTTTAGCATTCCAAAACCCCAAATTATAGGGTTTCCTTCTTTAAAAACCCAGAGGTCACTCAATTTAGTGCAATTCGTCCCCTCATTAACTAAGTTTCCCATAAGGTTGTTGCTTGTCAAATTTTGGCATCAACAATAAGCTCAATATAGAATGTGACCTCCTCATTTTAAGCCCAATGGCCTTTCACTTTGACATGCTCAGTGATCCCTTTAGCCATGCTTGTTTGAAGGATAGCTTGTCAATATGGATAATTGCTCTAGTACTTGCTGCTAGTCTTTACGATGAGATTCTAATAATACTTCCAAGAGAACATTAGATTCAAAGGATACACAATTGGCATTATTATGTGCCTAAAAGATCTAGATGATAAAGTCATGGGATCCAATCAACAAAGCAACTATAAATACTCTAGCTTTGCCAAAGGCATGGTTGAATTATCTTCACAAAACTTTGTATAATGACAACTAGAAGTTGAGACACATGGTTACTGAAAAGTCTAGTGATATTCATAGGAAAGGAAAATCTAGAAAAATGTAGTATGTATTGTAGAGATATTTCAAGATAATCTCCATCTACTGTGAAGTCGTAGTCATGTGGCTTCCCTACGGTAATTTTATTGGCTCTTTAAAAGAGCAATTACGGGAATTTAAGGTCATTGTTAGAAGAAAGATCAAAATTCAAAAAGACTGCAAGAAATGGTTATCGAAGAGGAATGGTTTTCTCAAGCTCTATTTATTTTCAAAAAAGCATTGAATAGGGATCTTTTTGCTGTGAAACGGGAGCCTCTTTGAAGGCTGTGGGATTGTAGTAACTAATCCATGTTATGTTCATCTAGGGGAGAGACATCATTTTTGAAATCTCAATATTATTTTAGACTTTTTTGTTATTACTGTGAATGAAATCATTGTTTGTCTTTGTGCATTCAATTTGTGAAGTTGATCTGGGTTCTTAAATATTTTTGTTTGAGAGTGTCTTAATGCAGTATCTTATCTTTGTATAAGTGATGCAGTTTTCTTCATGATAGATTTCATTTTCAGATAATATTGAGTTCATTATTTTAATTCCCCATGGTTTACAAGTTAAGCTGGTCTTTGTGCCAGTATTTTATTATTTGTATCTTGCATCTGATATTGGAATTCTTCTTGATATTGGGTTTGTCCTATTCTACTTTCTAGTTAAAAGCAAACATCGTTTTCATTTCCTATTCTTTCAATTTGTTGAAGATCATAAGAGGGAGCTATACCTCCAAAATTTAGAGGAAGATCGCCAATTCAATAGTAATCTCTGGAGATGTTGGTAACTGACTTGTCTTCATTGCTAGGCATATTTGAGTCATTTTATCTTATTATTTGAAGAGGACAATCTGTTTGCTAACAAAATTGTTAGCATAGACTTGATTTGATTTCTTTATTTTAACAGAGAAACGTCAAATGGAATACTATTTTAAGATTGCAATCTGAATTAATGATTATTTAATAATGTATGCACAAATCTTAACATAAGTAGGAACATATATGTGCATGCACATAGACTTCATCTATGCAAATACACATACTTGTGGCATACCTTCTTTTGTTTTTAGTACATTTCTTTTAAAAGGAAAATGCTTATGAATAAAAGTAGAAATAATCATAAGAATGATATGACTAATTGTTGAATTACAATGTGAATCATAAATTTTATTTTTGCTTAGAGAGTAAATTAGTATTCTAAATATTCTTTTGAAGATATTTGTGAAAGAATATTTTAAATACTTGAACAGAACAGTGATACCTTAGTTGACTAGAGCACCTAAGGGTAGATGTTGCTAGAGGGTAAATAGTTGTTATGAGATGTATCTAGTGGAAAGTTACCTTTCAGGATGGGTGCCAAAATAGAGTTTAGAGAGTATAGGTTTGCTTTACCAAAACCTTTTTTTTTGTTGCAACACATTTATTATGCTTGGCCAAGCAATATAGTTCATTATGTATGTATGAACTTTGTGATTTCACTCTCTGCCATTCCTAGTATAGATCTTGCATTTCTTTTCTAACTTATAGATAGAAATTGCATGTTGATATATGGGCACACACCAGATTCCACCTTGTAGATTGTTCTCTTGCTATGCTTTTCGTGCAAGGTCAGGCATTCTTCAAGTCGAAAGAATACCAGGGAAGCATAAGCTTCGTAATTGGGTGGTAAAGTGCTTCAACCATGTTCTTGTCCACCCATGGAGGCGAGCGTCAAAGAAGAAACTTAGTTGTTCTCAAGACTATTTTAGTCTACAATGTAACTTGATGTAATACATTTATGTATATGATGAAAGGTGTACAATGTAATGACTTTGTGGCCTTAGGAGCCAAGTCAAACTTGATATTGTAATTTGAATTTTGAAGTGAATATATGAATCTTTGACTCATTTTAAATGGACATGTGTAGCTATAATTGACTTTAGCCACTAGTTATGTCTTTTTAATTTGGAGTATATTCATGTGTCATTTACAATAATGTTAATTAAGTAATAATTTTGAATGGGTTGTTATAGTTTAAAACATATTGAGCTTTTTGAACTCATATGGTCACCGACCCCTTATGCTTAGAATTCTCGTTTACCCCATCACATGGTGTCTTCCTTATTATTTTGGTCTAGGGTTTTAATATTTTACAAAGTTGGGGTGTGGAAATTTTTTACCTTTATATCCTTGGTCCAGTGTGGTCTTAAGTCTTTTTAATTCCTTGCCCCTCGTTTTGCCTAGGTGACCCCTCTATGAATAAATTTTAAGGCATGTGCTCAAGTATTGCCACTTAAAGTCTTTGTATCGCTCATCGTTGAAACCTTATTGCTCGTCAGTTTCATTTTTGTGATGAGCGATGAACCAAATTTCCTTTGCATCATGTATTGCTAAAATATTTTGGCCTTTTCATTCCACTTCCATGATGCATGATGGCTTGTGTTATCCTTGCATCACTACTATCCTTCATATTGTTGAATTCTTTGTGCTCAATTAATATTTATAGCGACGTGTGATGGCCTTTACATCCCCTTTGCATCGTGGTAGTTCTTTGCATCATAGAAAAATTTTGTCCCTCAATTCATCTACAGTGATGAGTGATAGGAGGTAAGAAACCATGGATTATGATTGTGCCACTTGTTAGCATCCTGTGTCATTGCCTATATCGCCCATCATTGAAATCCTTTTCATTTCCAATAAACTATAGCAATGAGAGATGGACATAGACAAGTTTCTTTGCATTGTTGGGGGTCTTCACAACACCAAAGTATAAGTATAACTTTGAAACATTAATGTGATGAGTGATGGCGAATATTCTAGAAAATATTCCCTCCATCAAAGCTACTCTTTGCATCACTCTTCCTTTTGATCAAGCAATAGTATTACAGCAATGAGCAATGGAGTTCAAGAGGACTATTAAGAAATGTGGAGTGGCTATGTGGCAACTTCTTAAGGTGTCATCGTTGTTTTAAAGTATGATAGTGGAAAGAAAAAGGTGATGAGCAAGCAGAACCATTGATGTTATTCTAATCAAAAATATGACGGCCTAAATTCAAATCTAAATGGCTAAGTGTTAGTTCACTTGCGCGAGATTTCTTTTAGGCATTAATGGTGAAGACACTCCATTTTTGAGCTTTAAAGGAGGTAGTTGGTCCTTTTTCTTTCACAATTGTAATTATTCGAAGCAGAATAATTGGTTAAGTTTAGAAGAAAGGAGAAGGTGAGCTTCAGGTGAAGAGAATTTGAAGAGCAAAGCGTCGATTATCCCCGGGTAAGTCAACTTTACACGCCCCTGTGCGTAAATTTATAGCACTATGTAGTTTTAAAATTGGGTGAATTGTTAGGGTTTGTAGTTAGGGTTGATATTGTCTATTCGACGAGAGAATTGTAATTGTTTCACATAGGGTTTGGGGAGTAGGATTAAATTTGTTGAAATTCAGAATAAACCCTGTGAGTTTGAGAATTAAGGTTGTAATTCTCAGTTGTTCTAAAACCCTAATTTCATAAGACCTTACAAAATGATTCAACCTAGTGAGTTTTCCACACCTGAGAGAAAACCTAAGCAGAAGAGAGTTAAAAAACTAAAACCTCAGGGTGATGTTGCTAAGCCAAAAGTCCCTAAAATATCTGGGAAGAAAAGGACTGTGAAGAGAGATTGCACTAGATTTATGGAGGAGGCTGCTAAGGATACTGCCTCAAAGGTCAAACCAGTTGAGAAGAGGAAACCTAGTGAGGGTGTATTGACAAACCATTTTCAAGACTTGGCTACTGAGGTAGGTAATCCTGTGGTGCCTTAGAGTGGTTGGGACCTTTTTCTCTATGCTTTCAACAAATGATTTGTTAGTCACCCCACATGTCACCTCTGGACATGTGACATTAGCAAGTTAGTTGTCCCAAATGTATTCGTGGAGGTGGACTTGATTCTGGAATGGGCTAGGTGTTACAAACCTAATTATAGGGTAATCAAGAGATTTCTAGATGGAGCTCCCATGTTGGACATTACAAGAATCCAGATAGTTGAGGTTTACAATTTGAACCCTTCTGCTACCAAGTCAATCAATTTTCATGTCTTGTATCAAGAATATGATCAAAATAAATTTGGTTATAGAAAGAATGTTTTTCCAAGGCATAGAAGGAAGGACTTGAACAAGAAAGGTGTATCATTTGGTCCTAAATATTTTGAGGCTTTTGATTGTGATGAATTTGAGGATTACTTCAAGAACATATAGTATTCATTGTGTCAAGTTTTGCACAAGAAATTTGATATCAAGATGGATATTGCTCTAATGGTTATAGCTATTGACATACAAAATAGATATTAGAACAAAACATTTGATTATGCCTCTTATGTAGTAGATCAACTTCATGATGATTTGACCAAATTGAAAGATGCAAAGTCTCCATTTTCTTGTAGATATTACTCATTTTTAATGCATATGTTGTTGTGAAGAGGTGAAAAAGTATGGAGGAATTTCATGAGATTGAGCGAAAGGGACAATATGGACAATGAATTCCCCATGCAGATATGGACCCATGTTTGGGATATACATTGTCCAGGTTCAAATTATGTTGTATTTTGTAATGGTTTCAAATTTGGTGTGCTAGAGCAATTGGGATTGAAGCCCATATGCAGGATATCAAATGGTGTGAAGGAAATTTTGAGGCCTGTGGATTTTGAAGAAAACACAACATAGAAGTTCAATTGGGGGGAATGGTATTTGCATACCAGTTACACTACAATCAGGATCTATGGAGCTCTAGTGCCACCCCATCAGTTACCTATATATGTATCTAACATACTTAAATTTATGGAAATAATGTGGTAGTTAGATGTCATGGACAAAGAGCATTTTAGAAATGCCAGGAAAGCATCACTTATAAATCCTAAGTGTGGGTTTTCATACTTTGTATGCTTATCAAATGAAGGGATTGAGAATTTTTGCACTCTCTTGAATAATTACAGGATGAAACAAGATATTGTAAGATACTATGATCTTGAAGGAGTGATTGATGCAGAAAGGAGAGCCGGAGAAAGATCTGACAAGTAGCATCAATTCCTATACACAGAAGATGTGATCAAAAAAATTTCTTCTGATGTTGAGGTTGCAAAAAGGAAAAATGAATGGAGAAAGATATGTGCCATAGAAGAAAAAAATTTAAAAGAAAACCCCTTTTATGTGAGCCCTTATTCTGAAATAAAGGATCAATATGCTCAGGCTAAGTTGATGTTGGGGGATTTTAAAGATAAGAGCTCTTTTTAATAAAGTTAAAGAGGCTAAGATAAAATCAAAAGTTGCTAAGGAGCATCATGATGCACATGTGAGGAGCCAACCGGCTCACTCCACAACCCAAGGCATTCCATTCCAGACAAGGGAGTCAAGAAAGAACCCTGCAGTTGCCCCATTGGTGACTTATTCAACAACTGAGAAAGGTGGTGAAGATTATGCACCAGAAGAATCTACTCAACATGTTCCTATGGAACAAGAATTTGATCAAAGGTTCCCCTCCCCTGAGAAGGAGGATGCTCTAAATATTGTTGTTCCTACCAGCAAGATAGTAAAATGGGAATATGATGAAGATCAAGATGATGATTTCAAGATAAAGGCTTACATAGATTTTATGAGTGATGACACTTTTGTCCAGACTAAGGAGTTTAGGGACTTTGTCATCCAATTGAGAAGTCGTGGCATCAAGAAGAGGATAGAGGATGCAAAAGAAAATGTTGATCCTTCATTACAAGAGGAAGATGAAAAGGAAGAATAAGATAAGATAATGAAAGAGATTGGAGCCATAACACCCCAAGGGGTAAGATATTTGGTCAAAGGAAGTGGTGTTTTATTATTTCCTAGGTGGGAGCTCACATCTGCTATTGCCTTGGATGCAATAAGAAATTATCCCAATGCTTCTATTTCTGAAGAGAATGTTGACAATAAGGTGTTTGGTTCGGGGTTTAGCCCAAAACTGCATACCCTTGCAATATGGTCTATGGCACCAAATACTAGGAAACTTGAGGTTGTCAAATCTATGGAGAAATAAATTGGTGCTATGGTTGTAAAGAGAGCTACTAAGATGACTGCTACTATAGCTACACAACTAACTATGCATTTTGATATGTTAAGTGTTGATACAGCTCATATTTCACAAGATAGATATGACAAATTATTGGATAAGTACAATAAGTTGTTGGATGAGTATAATAGGATGGTTGTTCAACACAAAGGGATTTTCCCTCTCAAACAACTTCTTCCTATGATCATTCTGAACAAGATAAGGAAACCTTAGAATTGAGAATTTAGAGTTTAAAGAAGGAATTGCATGAAGAGAAAGATAATGTTAAGAAGGCCAAGGAGGAAACTACCAAGGTTGTTGATAACATTTTTGATGATATTCTGAAGCACAAGGTTACAAAGTTAGTGCACAAGTCCAACAATGTATGGGATGTTTATAAAAACATTCATGAGGCTCGTGACAAGAGTTATGTGCAGGTCCAAAGTGCTTTTCAGAACGACTGGAGCAAGTGGAGTGCCAAGGTCAGAGCACTCAAAGAAATGGTACCTAATATGTAAGAAGGTCCTGAGGCTCCAACCACCATTCTTGATTTGATAAAGGCAATTGATTTGTTAAGTGAAATCTCATAATTTCATGGTAAGTTGGGTATTCAACTAAAAAATAAATTGAAAATGTTTAGAAACATGGAGGAGCATGGCAATGCCAAAAATATTAAACGATGAAGGTGAACTAAAGGATTTTGCTACTTAGAAGGATGAGTTGAGAGGTCTTCTCCCACATTTTAAGAAAGTGATCAGACTCACTAATTATACCATGTTGAATTTTGTTGTTGGTAACATGACAAGAATTTAGGTGTGTCTGGATGCATTTGTAAAGGAGGCTCGGATACTGATGGATGCTAGATAAAACTAGCACTACACTAAGGTGAAAAAATTGTTGGATACACAATGGCCTACTAAAGAGGAGTATAATACATGGCTTGAAAATTTTACAGATTAATCCTTAGATGAGGTATTGTAAAATATTATATCCTCTTAGTTATGAAATTAATGATAGGATGTGTTGATGTGGATGTGGTTTATGTTGTTCCCTTTTATTGCTTTCTTGTTTTGGTTTCTACTGACCTGGTGTGCACGTGGAATATGTTTTTGCTCGTGGAAAAGATGCTTTGCTCATGGTTGATGTTGCTACAATGATGAAAGACTCCCTTTGGAGGGCAGGAACTATCTTCTCCAACGATATGAAAGGGATTTTTGTCTCATGTGATTTTCCCCTTCTGAAAAATATAAATATAACTGCTTTGGGGATGTTTTGAAATTGAAATTGAAATGTAAGTCAAATGTAAATGTGACTAAATGTATAATTTGGCCTAAAGTTTTTTGCTTCCTTGTAATTATAAAAGGGATTTCAAGGCCAATTGCATGGGTCTTTGGTTGGGATAGATTTGGAACTCATGTAAAAGAATTTTTTAATTCAAGCACAAAGAAATAGAATTAGTGTTGAGTCTTATGTCTGAATTCGAGTTTGTAATAGGCATAATGGTTTTACAATAGTGATGGCATTTGAATGAGAAAGTGAAAATTCTGAAACAAATTCTCTCCTTCTGTATTTTTTCATATGGATTATTAATACAATGATCAAGGATCCTTTTATTGGTCTTCAATCATTTTGGTTGAATGTATGATTTTGTCTCTACTTTAATTCAAGGAATCAATTAAAATGCTCTGATGGAATCATAGGTTTGTGTGATTGAGTATGAGGATTTGATAAGTAGTTTTTGTTTTGGAAGATTTTGAGTTGTTTTATTGTAATGCAATATCACAATAGTCTATAAATGTTGAGCTTAGTCATTGTTGTATTACAGTTTATTTCAAATTTGAATTCGTTACCCATGGACAAGGCACTGTTTTATTGATTTGATTAACTTTGAAGTCATTGAGTCGGCCCTACCTTTCAAAGAACAAATTCTTAAATAAAATCATTCATACACCTTAAATTGTTTTAACTTTTTATGTGAGGTCATCCATTCTCTGCTTTAGATGATTATTTGTTGAAGGATTAGCCAAATTCTTGAAGGATTTCATCTAATTTACAATTTGTGAGAATGTGTCTGTTATTTACAATGTCTATGGTAAATGGCACAAGAGTACCCTTAATTACATTGTAGGGATGACCCTCTCGAGTCCTACAAAGCCTGAAGTGTAGAGGGAAATCCTTAGCAAGATTTCACTTAGTTGTTAGCCAATCCTAACCATTGTTGATCATTGAATTATGGAAAATTCATAAACAATTGTTGAGACCAATTTTGGTTCTTAAAAAACAACCAACATCAACATTTTTAAATTCTAGATAAGACCTTTCAATCTTCTCCTAATGCGATGCAAGGGAAGCAAATTACCCCTTGAAGTTACTCACAATATACCTCCAAGTCTTAAGACGGAGCTAACCTTTGATGAAGCCTTTGGTTATCCTTGGCAAGGGATCTTGTGCAATGCTACACTCCCTAGCTATCCATCACTCGATAGATGGTATTAGTAGTTAATTTTATTGTGGGTCGACACTAGGAAACACTTCCACTTGAATAATTTTAAGAATGTGCAAAAGTGTTTTCCATATATTTTTGTAAAAAATTAATATATTCCAATCAGTATTTATACCCTAAAGAGTTAAAGTTATCCATCATGTTTGATGTTTGTTCATAACTCTTACCAAATAATAAAAAATCAATCAAACCTCCCAATTTAATGCATTTGACATATCCTTTAGCACCCTCACTACTTCAAAACCTTCCCTGAATCAACACACTTGATCCTTAAGTCCTTACAGTGTTTCAACACATGTACATCAACATTATTTCAACACTCGTGTTATTTTAGCACTTATGCTCTTTCATCACGTATGCCACCTCAACACTTTTTTTTAGCAATTTTATTATTTTAGTTTCTTTGTTGTTCCTTTAGATACTATCCTTCAAACCAATCAATTTGAATCTTCATATCACACAATTCAAAAATTTAACCTCTTTGACTTTATATTAAGATAAGATATTCACCAAATCATCCTCATACACCAAAACAACCTCCATCAAAACTTTTTCTATATTGTAATACTTATTATCCATAATTCACTTTATAAATGATCATAGTCATCGCATCCAAAAATTTGACCTCACTTGGACTTAGTCATCTCTTGTCTTCTTAATCACCATCTTCACCAATCATCATCATTATTCTACATCCTCATTTTAGTTGGACTTAGGTAGTACACCCCATCATCGTTCATCACACCATCCAACCAAAACAATAACTTTCTCTATCATCCAAAATATTCACTTCATTAGGTCACTTTAGACATATCCATAATCATTCTACTTCAATTTTGGACTTAGACTTTACACTTACAAACATAATCAATTCTTAATCTTGCACCCATCTATAACAACTTAATTTACACCTTCATTAGTCCATATTCAACCCTCAAATAAAAAAATCCATCTAACCATCCAAATATCAAACTTATTTAAAGTCAAGTTTAAACCTTTCAATACATCAATAATCCCCAAGCTTGAATTTTTCTTGAGAACTTGCATATCTCATGTAGTGTGTTAAGTTATATTTCATAGAACTCAGATAAATTGGCTTAGAACTTTAGAAAATCCTAAGTTAATAGACTCCAAAAATCCTTATCATATTTTACTTGGAAACTTTTCTATGTCAAGTAAGAGAGGATAAATCCTTTTATCACCTCCCAACTATAAAGGTCTACACTTAAATATTTTTATCTTTGATCCTACATCACCTTCTTAGTCTTCCATACCATTGAAAAAAATCTAGTCTCCCATCCATCTTTCAAATTCATCATCCAAAATCAACCTTTTCATCCATTCAAACTTGGTCCAAATTCCAAAATATCAAACTCATCCCAAAATATTATATCATTCACATCCAGCCCACCAATATTTAGAAGCAAACATCTAAGTCCAATTCATCACTTATTCATACATTATAATATTAAATCCATCCTTCCAAAATATAAACTTACAAACCAAAAATCATAGGCCATATCATTAAAAATATTCTTGTCTTTATTACATCTCACTTTCTCATCACATCCATATTTTTGATAAAATACAAGGAAAAATAACCAAAGTTCTACCTTTGCATGTCCCACATCACAAGTTCACAAGCTAAAAAATGAACGGATTAAAAAAATTACACCCTTGGGATACCTACCAACATTCATAATCATACAACCCAAGGGAAAACCTCACATCAAACCCCATCATATGAAACACACGAATAAAATGAAACTCCTATATCACAACCTAAATACTCACCAAGATTTCAAGAGTTTTTTCAAAACCCAAAAGTGTTGGTCTTAGCTAATTTGTTTATTGAAATGGACAAGGATCACTTCTTAATTCAAAAATCCAAAGTGGGGCTAAAATTCCACCTGCCTTTGACCTTTCTAGATTTAAATATCTAGCTAGACAAGACCCACACGGTCCACAACCATATTAGGCAACTAGTGGGAAGATCATCCACTTCCATCATCTAATGATATTGACACCACACAAACACTTAGAGTTAGCATCATTGCTACATTAAACATGCAACCTTCATCCAATCAAATTCTTGCTCTAGCATAAGTCACTCCTCCCAACTCTTCTTCACAACTAAGGGTTAAGGTACCCAAAAGTGTATTCCATCAAAGTACACATACAACCACATCATTTGCACCCCAACTTGATTAACCAAACACAACCACATCAAACTTCCATCCCTTCCCATAATATTTCAAAAATATATATTCTCCCAAGTAGCGCATACTTCCTACAAACATCAACTTATAATTTCATATCATACTCATATATTCCCCCAACTTTTTCATACCATGGTTTCTATCATTCATATTCATCATGCATTCCCACATCTCATACAAAAAAAATGTTATGTATTAACCAACAACATGTAAAACCATATAACACTACATACACATTACCTCCATTTACCCATACAACATACACCCCTATAGATCCCATTCCTACAAGTTCTTTTTCCAAGAATGGTAAAAAATGAAAGAACTTATTAAGGGACTATAAGAGATGAAAAATAAAAATAAGACTTATAGGCTTCAATAAATGTGTCCATATCCCATTGATAGTTCCATTACCATGGTTTCATTCCTCAAAATTTTAAAATTTCCATATTTGACAAATATAAGGGAAAAGGAGATCCCAAAGAAAATGTAAAAGATTTTTACATGGCTTGTCAAGAATTCACCTATAGTGAGTTATATCTCATCCAAAAAAAATCATGAAGCCTAGGAGGCCAAGCCTTATAATGGTTTATCCATTTACCCTAAGGCTCCATCCAATCATTTGAATACCTTATTGTTGAACATTTATCTTATAATATCAAATATGATATGACTATGTTATATTTGTGCAATAATAAACAACACAATGATGAGAGCTTTGTGGCCTTTCTATAACAGTGGAAACACAGTGCAAGTAATTTCTTATGACCCATTCCTAAAAAACTTTATACCATATTTTTCTAAAACCTTAATCAACAAATGTGATTCCATTTACAAGTTCCATGTGCAAATTTTTTTTATGAAATCATAGACAAGGGGGTCACTATTAAAAAAGACCTTATTGTCAAAGGATTGGTAAAAATTTACAAAGAAAGAAAAGACACTAACAACAATCAGTCCAATGAAAAACCTCACTTTTGGGATAAAAATAAAAACATAGTCAATTATGATGTCACATATACAAAGCAAATTCAGAATATTCAAACACCTACACCATCAACATCACAAAACAACCAAAACATACAAGTTTTCCAAAACAATCTATCACTCTTCCACAGGGATAGCTAAAAAAATAACACCAAATATAAGTACAATCCATTGGGGGAACCCATGAAAGTGATTTTCTAAAAATTGGTCCAAGCTAACATGGGTAAGTTTCCTATGAATAGATATTTTGATGAAATCTAACTAAATCCCACATAGTATAAAGATAATTAATATTATGAATACCATCATGTAAAGGGCCCTGGCATATATAAGTGTATGAAATTCAAGAATTGCATCCATGATCTCATCGATTGTGGTGAGATCAAAGTAGGCTACCCAAAAATCTCTCGAAATGACCAAATGGGTATGTATAAATACTCTCCCCAAACAAGATTAAAGAAAATCCTCCACATCCAACAAGGATACTACTCACAATTTCTCCAAAACTACTGATAATTCCTCATCTTATGATTCAATAGTCGATAGAATTGAATGAAGTGATTCTCAAGTGGCCACCATAACCATAAAGAGTCTTAATTGTGTTGTCACCACTTATTGTGATTGGGTAACTATCCAAGGGGATTTTTCATCTTCTCAACCATCTGCCCAATATAATCTCCTTGATTATCTTGGGAATACACCCACACAAATATCTAGCTTAGAGATTATTAAAAATTCCCCTATCTATAAGGAAATTTTAGAGTGAGATTTACAAGTCTCAAGTCCCCAATGAAATTAATTTTAATCAATTTCAAGCTATGATAGAACATTCATCCTTGCCACATCACCTTTTATTTATGAAAAAATATTCACCTACCACTTATCTCCTTATTCCCATGCACAAACTATCCATTATGATTTGGTTGCTTTTTATGTGAAGAATAGTTCGAGGTTATGGGCCATCCTTGTAGTTTCAAACATTTCCTATCAGATTTTAAGTTTTTAATTCAAATTTCAATTGAATTCTAACCTTTACCCTTCCTACATATGGTTGACTAAATACAATTTTGTGTGTTATGTTGCTATGTCCTTGTATTTGAATGCATTCAATGTATTCATCCCTATCTCTAGATAAATACAAATCATAATAATCAGTATGTATCCACACACTTCAATTAGTGATCTAAAAGGAGTTTAGTGTTACACAATCATTCTAGAGGCATTTGCATGACTAAAGAACATTGTTTCAATATTCTTCAATTTCAAAGGGTTGGTCAAGGTGCAATGCCCTTGTGCATTAGTCATACAACAACCCTACCATTACCCCTCACAAACATCAAAGAGCATAGAAGAAATCAATACATTGAACAAGTGAAGAAAAATGATCGAAAATTACATAGGCCAAGTTCCTAGGTGCGGAACAAGTTTGTGGTTATGGATCTGTCCCAAATAGTAAGATTTATTCTTGCACAAAAATCAACAAAAAAATGTTGATTCTTAAATGATCACTAAATTTAATAGTAACTATGCATGATCACAAGACATATCAAATCTAAATCTTATTCAATATTTGTACCATCTTTAATTATCAAAATAAATATTTATTTTTTATTTACATTTCTATATTTTTAACATTTCAAATTACTAACTCAATAATCAAATCACCTTAATTCACATTTATTTATCTAAACTAATTTATATTTTATATACATCTTATCAAAAAAAAAAGTCTAAATTATATATTTATATATTTAAAAAACATATATCATAACAAAACAAAAAAACTAGGAAAATAAAGTATTTTTAACATCCTTATACCTATTTAAAAGTTACACTTAACCTTAAAGTAAAAGACAATGATTAAATTATAACTTACAGCAATAAAAAATGAAAAATGGTGAGAAGTTGAAAACTTAATTAAGTTGAACATCCTTTCGTATTTAAAACGTGAACCCAACGTTTGAGTAGTTCTTCTTAATGAATGGATTTTGGACCGTTGTATAAAATCCAAAGTTAAGACTTACTTGAAATACAGTTGAAAAGAGTTTGGGTTGGTGAGAATGGTGGAAATAAGAAACAAGAAAACAAAATTAAAGGCTTTTCTTGTATTTGTTTGTTGTGTAAGCGAATAGAACACCTTTACCTAAAAAGAGTGCACATATTTTGATAAGTAATGTTTTTTTATTATTTTTTATATCTTAAAAAATAATAATAAAAAAAATTTCAAAAAGAATGGTGATAGAAGGTATATTTTTCAAAATTATGTTGGATTAGGTTGAAATAATAAAGTTTAATATAATCATGCTTAAACAACAAGAATCAATAAAGCAAATATCTTTATATATAATAAAATAACGGTATTTAATTTTAGGTTTGAGTTTGAATATTTTGTGATAAATAGTATTTATAAATTGTTTGTGTATTTGTACACAAAACTTTGACAAATAATTGGAATTAATTTGCTAAAATGATTATAATTTGGTATGGGCTATTTTTATGTTTGTAAAACTAGTATATATATCTTAAATTCAATCTATATAAATTACGTCGAGATATATTGAGGTGTTTATTTTTTCAATTTAATATTTCTATATTAAAGTTGTTCATGATGAAAAATTAAACGCCTCAATATATATCAGCGTAATTCATATAGATTAAATTCAATCTATATATGCTAGTAGTAGTCGGCACAACACATGACATGAATTAATATATAATTATACAATATTAATTTATTGTATTATTAGATAAATAATAATATTTTAGTAAATTTAATATAAGTTATGGTTAGGAGTCAAACATGGTTAGGTTCAAACTTTTATTAGGGTTGAGGTTCAATTTTAATTAGGGTTAGGGTAAAGGTTAAAATAGGGTTCAATTAGGGAAAAACCTTTGAGTTAGGGTTAGGGTTGAATTAGGGGAAATCTTTGAGTTAGTGTTACCAGGGTTAAACTATGGTTAACATTTAAATAACATTAGGGTTAGTGTTTAATTAAGGTTAGTCTTAGGGTTAAATTTTAAATAAGGTTAGGATTAGTCTTAAAATAAGATTATGAATTATAGAATATAGTTATGGGTAGTGTTATAAATAGAATTAGGGTTAGGTTATAATTAGAATTAAAGATATGGTTATGAGTAGGGTTAAAATAGGGTTGGGTTTCAATTAGGGTGAGTGTTCAATTATAGTAAGGGTTCAATTTGGTTATGATTTTATAAATGATAAGGATTAGCATTCAAATAAATTTAGGATTTAGGGTTCAATTAAATTTATGATTAATGCTCAATTAGGGGAAGGGTTTGGGTTAGGTTTAGGGTTAAGATAATGGTTAGGGTTAGGGTTAAGATTTAGGGTTATGGTTAGGGTAAGGATTTACATCATGAATAGGGTTCGGGTTAGGGTTAGGATTATGGTTTACGATTAGAGTGAGGATTATGGTGATGATCAGGGGTATATCATGTAGTTAGGGACAATGTTAGGGTTAGGGTGAGGGTGAGATTTTCGGGTAGGGTAAAGGTTAGGATTAGAATTAGGGTTAGGGGTATATAATAGTTAGATATGGGGTTGGGTTTTGGGTAGGATTAGGGTTAGGGTTAGAGTTTGGGTTAGGATTATGGTTAGGATTACGATTATAGTTAGAGTTAGGATTATATATATATATATTGAGGTATTAGTGATATATATATATATAATATTTTTATTTTTAAAATAAACGAAATCATATTATGTTACATAAACCATAGCACTAATTATCCGTCATATAATGAAAATCTATAAGGCATATAATCATTGTTAAATTATATAAACATTTTTATTCTAACCATCCATCATATACTTTAATACATTATAAATAATATAAATATTATCCATGACAATATAAATCTATGTTTGTACGAATTTATACAAATCTTTTATTCTCTATGTTTGTGCATAAACCATAACATTAATAATCCATGTCATAAATGCAATTCAAAACCCATAAAACCATCTATAATGTATATAAAAAGCTTCTTTTGAACTATGCAACATATATTTGAATACATAAATGCATAAGTATCATAATTTATCATATAAGTAATATGGACATAAGTCATATAACCATTTTGAAAGTATATCAAATTAAATAAGATCTGTTGAAGTTAAAATAAGATGTAGACTATAGAAATAAAACTTCATTGTAATAATGAAAATCTATAAGGCATATAATCATTGTTAAAGTATATAAACATGTTTATTCTAACCATCCATCATATACTTTAATACATTATAAATAATATAAATATTATCCATGACAATATAAATCTATATTTGTACGAATTTATACAAATCTTTTATTCTCTATGTTTGTACATAAACCATAACATTAATAATCCATGTCATAAATGCAATTCAAAACCCATAAAACCATCTATAATGTATATAAAAAGCTTCTTCTGAACTATGCAACATATATTTGAATACATAAATGCATAAGTATCATAATTTATCATATAAGTAATATGGACATAAGTCATATAACCATTTTGAAAGTATATCAAATTAAATAAGATCTGTTGAAGTTAAAATAAGATGTAGAATATAGAAATAAAACTTCATTGTAATGGTGTAAATACATGAAAAATTCTTCACTGATGAGAACTGTATTATGCCCTTTATTTTCAAACTGAACACAATATACTTCTTTGAGAAACTTTGGAAATGCAACTACTTTTGTATACACCTCTTTAAATTTGTTTGCAACATCTTCCATTTGCAATATTTCTAGTCCATCAACATATTTGATCATTAAGCTGGTGTTGTAACGCCCCGTCGTGCGAACCCCAAAGGACAACTAGAGCAACAAATACCACACAATTTATTTTCTTAAGGTAAAACTAACATGCATGAGATGCACAAAAGTTATGACATGAAAATTCATTTAAACAAACCCAATATCATTTACGTCCCTTGGGGTACACTAGGATACATTACGAAACTTAATGCCATACATCAATGATAAAGAATAAAAGCCAAATCTAATCCATGACAAAGCATACATAATATATCAATGATAAGAAACCATTTGTGTACATAAATACAACGTATACATGATTAACTCAACACATTGAATAACAACTACCATGGCCAATATTT
Source organism: Sequoia sempervirens (assembly GCA_007258455.2). Taxonomy (NCBI): domain Eukaryota; kingdom Viridiplantae; phylum Streptophyta; class Pinopsida; order Cupressales; family Cupressaceae; genus Sequoia; species Sequoia sempervirens. The sequence continues at coordinate 261,670,837 of VDFB02000008.1, read as the reverse complement.
ACACAAGGTTTAACGTTACATTTCAGTACAATGTTTGAGAGGTACAAGGATACAAAAGTGTTTCCAAATATGAACGGAAACTATACAATCAAGATGACATGATACAAAAGAACATATGAATACACAATATCCTAATTGGCTCCAATATGGATACAACTCTGGAGTCACCGCAACAGCACCAATTCGCACCTCTCGATCCTCGATCGGGGACCCAATGGGGTGCTTAGCACGTTCCACCCGACCACGTGGGTCCGGAGACCCACCCCCCGTGCTAAGGAGCTGACAAGAAGAGACCTCAACCAAGAACATCCAAACAAGGAACCACAACACTCAACGTCATACAAAGGTATCATAAAACTCAAGGATTACAATGACATAATCAACAACATTCATGAGTCAACAAAATCAAATAAAGCTATGAAACTCATCACATTTAACCCAAGCAATAACAATTAAGCAAGTCACCAAAGGACATTCATAAATCATTATCACAAGAATCTGAAACAACATAAAGCTTACAATATCCAGAGGCGACAAGAAACAAGAACAAGGGTGTCTAGTGGAGAGTGTCATCGCATAGCTCTCACGGGATTCTCCTGGCCCTTCCTCCAACTGAGGTGCCGGCACCCATCTATGGATCTCCTGGCCCTTCCTCCTAACTGAGGCGCCGGCACCATAGGGTAGCTAATGCGGAGCCGATAATCTCTCATGAAGACGAGACTACAACTTTGTCGACCTCGGCCTTCTCAGTCTATCACTAGTCTATGGTAGCCCAAATGCATAGACGAGGAATCCAGTTTTAATTATCTTGTGTGTTTTACTACCCATCCCCCTAAATTCTATTATTTAGGTTATCACTTGTTTAATTACTCTTTCGTGGGTTATCCTGAGCCCTTCCTCATTCTGAGGCGCCGGCGCCCACGAAGAGCCACTCTCCCTAAGACCCCTAACATAAACCAACTAGGCAAGGGTTGCACCGTAATCCAAAAAAGCAAATAATCTCAAGACCAAACCACGCGAGGCATTAACCATCTCGCTATAAACACATAATCAAAGTCTCAACAATTCATGTACAACCCTTTTAAAATCATGATATCAAAACTCTTGCCACATCAAGGGCACATAAAGAGAGAACATCAACTGTCAATAATCTCAAGCCTCTGGAAGCCAAAAGAACGACAATCCCCAAACAAGGGTAAAATGAAGCAACAAGAGCTTTTCCCAACAATTTCAACACAAGAATAATATTTCCCTCAAGTCTGAGATTAACTTGGAAAAGCCACACAAAGAAAGTTTCATCAAACCCCATCCACAATTCAACAATGGTGTCACTTCAAAAAGAGATTCACAAAAAGCAACCTTTAATTCAATAATAATCACTCAACATCCAAAAGCTACCAACTAGGCATTCCACGGGAGACCTCAATTTTCTCCTCACAAGAACCCCTTACTATGGCACATAAATCACCTTCATAAAGTCAGCAACATGGCAACAACAACAATTATCTAATCACATTCTCAATTAAAATAAAACCAACCTACTTAACAAACAAAACAATTACAATACAGACTAATTCTAATATACACAATTCCACCAATGAAGAGTTTGATACAACCACCCATTACAAGATTACCAAATGCAACTGTATAACAAAACTCTCCAAAGACCAAATATAAATAAACCATTTCCCTCTAACCTTGCTCCCCTAATTACTCAATTTACAAATCAATTAACCAACTATAAGGTACTATAATCATTAATCTTTTACTCATTCCCTCCTATCTATTTTACAAACTACAAGACTAACTATATTTTGTTTCATCAATTCCTAACTAGATATTTCTAATCTCCTTTATAAGAATAAAACCAACTATAGCTTACTTTCCAAATTTAGTGAATCAAAACTCCTACATATCTAGCCTAGTGAGTTAACCTTTCCTTAAGCAACTTTCCAATTTCGCAAAGCTACATAACTCAAACAATGTCATTCTAGAATACTCATTTATATTCAAAATAAAAAGTTGGAACTACATTTCCTCACCTATATCTACCTAGAGAGAATCTCTTTGAAAGCAATAAAGGTAAAGTTTATCTTTAAAGGATGTTGTCCCATACAAATTTAAAAAAAACTTGATTATATAGTAGAGATAAATCAATATTCCTTGTTAAACTATTTACCAAATTTATCATCAAATATATTTATTAAAAGATCAAAACATACTTTCCTAACATATAAATAGGCATTTACCCAAATTTCTTTTACATACATCATATACAAACTATTCATAAAATCAACACAGATAGAGTTTGTTTCTTCCTATAGCTATATTATCCAAACATACTTATACGTATATATATCATTGTAATTTTAACAAGATCTTGATAAAATAACGTGCCACAGCTGAGACAGGTTGACAATGAACTCAGAGGGATTATTTCAAAACTTTAAACTTCCTATTATGATCAAGTGCGCAGCTGTGATAGGTGAACATGAAATCAGATAGATTATTTAAACCTTTAAACTTCCTATAATGCTCAAGTGCTCGGCTGTGACTACTGAGGGAGAATTGGTGAAATGACAGTCGAATTCTGTAGCAATAATTTCATCTGGCAGTGAGTATAGTTCAGACACTAGCAAAATTAGATGCTATAAGAGTCGCTTCAGGGAAAAATTTGGAAGATTCTTCATAGGGAATGGTGATGCCAAGAGGGTATTTTGGCTAACCTTAAGCGATACCCAAACCAACAGCAATATCACTGATGAGAACTGTATTATGCCCTTTATTTTCAAACTGAACATAATATACTTCTTTGAGAAACTTTGGAAATGCAACTACTTTTGTATACACCTCTTTAAATTTGTTTGCAACATCTTCCATTTGCAATATTTCTAGTCCATCAACATCTTTGATCATTAAGCTGGTGTTTTCAATTTTTTTGATAATTTTGCTATAGTGCTTCAAAACAACTCTTTCACATTTGTCCATAATGGTTTCAACAACATTGTTTGAGTTTATAGAGCCACGTGAGCTTGAAACAATGATTTCTCTAATTCATTTTTTGAAACATCCATAGTATCAATTATCTAGTGTTCAAAGTGGAAATCAATAAAATTAAGGTTAGTATTTAGGAATGATAAGAATAAAACTATTCATAATATGTTTTCAATTTGATTGATTTAAAATAATTTCATAAAGTTATTGAATATGATGAATTTATTCATTCTTTTATAAGCATGAAGGTGAATTTTCCATGGTAGCAATATAAAGTAATTCATCATCATCGAGCTTATTTATTTTCTCAAATATAATGGTTTAACAATGTTTATTTAATTGAAAAAAAATTAACTGATAAATATTTTTTAAATTTTTAGTGAAATGATAAAATAATTGTAACTATCAATTTATGTAAATTTGTCTAAAATATAAATTGCATCATCATTTAGTCAAATATATCTATTTTATAGTTTGAAAATAATGAAATTATATAAACCATGTGAAATTTAAGTTAATTTATAAAACATAAGACTAATAATGCATCATTTATAAAAAAAATCCATAAGCCATATAATCATTTATAAAGCATATAAACATGTTTAGTCGAACCATCCATCATTCACCTTAATACATTGTAGATAATATATATAAATTATCCATAACAATATAATTGAAACGTAATCCTAATTTTATTGTAATCCTAACCCTATATCTAGTTCTAATTCTAACTCTAACCCTAACCATAATTATAACCCTATTCATAATCTTATTTTAACTCAAATTTTAACTATAACCCTAACCCTAATCATAATCATAATTAAACCCTAATAGTAACTCTTATTATATATCTAAACCTAACTCTAACCCTAACCATTATCATAATTGAACCCTAATCCTAACCCTAATTATATATCTGACCCTGACCCTAAAACTAACTCTAATTTTAATCTTGACACTAACATTATTTTAAACCCTGACTCTAATTCTAATTCTATCTCTAACCCTAACCCTAATTGTAACTCTAAATCTATCTCTAGTTGTAACCCTAATTGTAACTATAAATCTATTTATAACCATAAATCTAAATCTAATTGAACCATGATCGTAACACTAACTATAACCCTAATTAAACTCTAATCCTAACCATAACTCTATTCGATTCCTAACCCTAATTTTGAATGTTAATGTATCCTAACCTTAATTGTACCCTAATCATAACTTCAACCTTAACTAAAGCCTTATTGAATCCCAACCCTAATCAAAAGATAACTCTAAACCTATAATTGAATCCTTAATAACCATAATATTGGGCCTACTTAAACTCTAACCATAACCCTAATTAAACCTTTTAACTATAACTACAACCCTAACCCTAACCCTAATCATAATTATAATTAAAATTTAATCCTAGCCATAATCATAACCCTAATTGAACCCTAACTGGACCCTCACCATAACTCTAATTACACCCTCATGCTAACCCTAATTGAATTTCAACCATAACCTTAATCCTAACCCTAACCATAATCATAATCATAATTGACCCAAGTAACCCTAACCCTAATTTTATATCTAACCTAAATGTAACACTATATCTAACTAAACCATAATCTTAATTGTAACTCTAACACTAATTGAATTATAATCCTAACCCTAATTCAATGCTAATATACCCTAACATTTATTGTACCCTAAACCTAGCCCTAACTCTAACCCTAATTAAATCTTTATTGAATCCTACCATAATTAAACCCTAACACTAACTCTTATCCCAATTGAACCCTAACTCTAACTCTAATTAAATCTTAGTTACCCTAGTCCTAGCCCTAATTGAAGACTTACCCTTATTATACTCTAAACTTAACCCTAATTAAACCCTAGAACCCTAATCATAACCTGAAATAAACCATAAACTTAATCCTAACTCTAACCTTAATTGAAATATAATCGTAATCCTAGTTTTGATTGATGTATAACCCTAATTGAAAAATAATGTATGCTAACCTTGATTATACTCAAACCATAACCCTAACTCTAAACCTAATTAAAACTTTATTGAATCCTAACCTTGATTAAGCCCTAACACTAAGGTCCTTATCCTAATTGAACCCTAATTGAATTTTAGTAAACCTAATCCTAACCCTAATTGAACTCTAACCATAAACCAAACCCAGGTTAAACCCTAATCCGAATTGAACTATAAGAACCATTATCATAATTGAATCCCAATCCTAACCCTAATTATATATCTAACCCTAACCATAAAACTTACTCTAATTTTAATCTTGACACCAACATTATTTCAAACCCTAACCCTAACTCTAAATCTATCTCTAACCCTAACTCTAATTGTAACTCTAAATCTATCTCTAACTATAACCCTAATTGTAACTATAAATCTATTTATAATTGTAATTCTAAATCTAATTGAACCATAATCTTAACCCTAACTCTATCCCTAATTAAACTCTAATCCTAACCAAAACTCTAATTGATGCCTAACCCTAATTGAATGTTAATGTATCCTAACCTTAATTATACCATAACCGTAACTCCAACCTTAACTAAATCCTTATTGAATCCTAATAGTTGTAATATTGGCCCTACTTAAACTATAACCATAACCCTAATTAAACCCTAATTATAATTGAAACCCTAACCCTATCCCTAATCATAATTGCAATTAAAATCTAACCCTAACCATAATCATAACCTTAATTGAACCTTAACTGGACCCTCACCATAACTCTAATTACACCCTCACCCTAACCCTAATTGAATGTCAACCCTAACCCTAATCATAATCATAATTGAGCCCTAACCCTAACCCTAATTTTATATCTAACCTAACCCTAACACTATATCTAACTAAACCATAATCTTAATCCTAACTCTAACCCTATTTGAATTATAATCCTAACCCTAATTCTAATTGATCTTTAACCCTAATTGAATGGTAATATACCCTAAAATTTAGTGTACCCTAAACCTAGCCTTAAATCTAACCCTAACTAAAGCCTTATTGAATCCTACAGTAATTAAACCCTAACCCTTATCCCAATTAAACCCTAATGTTGACCTGCAACTCTATTTGAATCATTAGTCTAATTAAACCCTAATCCTAATTGAATGCTAACCTTGACTCTAATCCTAATTGAACCCTTACATTGAATCCTAACCCTAATTAAACCCTAATAGGGACCTTTATGCAAACCCTATTTGAACCCCAAGCCTAACCCTAACCCCAAGCTTTGTCAAAAAACCTTAAGCCTAATTGAACCCTAACCCTAACCCTAATTGAATAGTATCCTTTATTATACTCTAACCCTAACCCTAATTGAACCCTAATCCTAACCTAACCCTTATTGAATACAAAACCTAACCCTAGTTGAACTCTAACCCTAACCTTAATTAAACTCTAAACATAATTAAACCCTAACCCTTATTTGAATTGAACCCTAATTGAACCTGAACCCTAACCCTAATTAAAATCTAACCCTAACTTTAATCTTTATCATATAACCCTAACCCTAACCTAAAATGAACTCTAACCTTAACCCTAATTGAATTAGTGTTACTATTAGATTTAGGGTTATAATTAGTGTTAATGATAAAATTAGTGTTAGTGTTAGAATCAGTGTTACTATTAGAATAATATATACAATTAGTGTTATCTTTAAATTAATAGTTATTACATTAGAATTAGTGTTAAAATAGAGTTAGTGTTCGAATTTAGATTAGTGTTGGTGTTGGAATTAGGATTAATGTTAGTATTATAATTAGTATTAGAGTTATAATTAGTGTTAAAGTTACAATTATATTAAAATTAGTGATATTTTTAAAATTAGTGTTACTGCTAGAATATAAATCTCATTAACAAATTTTCCATCACCCAGGTTAGCTTCAAAGCTATTTTTGGGAATACAATTAGACAATGATCAATCAATAAAGATAAACAATGGCAAAATTACTTTTATGTGTAGCTAGAAGATTGCTTTGATTCTTTTACTAATAGGTGGACTTTAAATGTCTATGGTCATAGGAAATTATAATGAATTATTGCTTTGAGTATTGAACCAAGTTAACAATAATATATGTAAATATATGTGTGTGCTTCTATCTTATTTCAATATAACATTTTGGATGTTCTCTGGATAATTTTAATGATTTTTTATAAAAAAATTCTTCATCAAAATTTTATTAACTTCTTATGGAATCTTGAATAGGAAACAAATTTTGTGTTGCAAAATCCAAGTTTTGAAGGAGATATGTTTGCATAGGTAGTTTGTGTATTCCCTAGCCATGTATAATGATAATTGCTACATATATTACATAAGACACATACAAAAACTAACAACCATGTTAAATTTTAAAATGGGAAAGGAAATAAAAGGGAAGTTCCAAGAAGAGTAAAAGACTCTACACAATCATTATAAATCTGCATTCATTTTAAATATTAGGTTGTGGTAAATAAAATACTTGTTGTAGAATAAGAAACTTTAGTATACTGTAGCATGTATGATATAAGTGTACACTATCAGAAAGGAGTAAACAAACCACCTAATATGCCACAAATGTCACACAATTTTAAGAAAACCAAATATTTTAAGAATAAACAATACACCATTAATTAAAAACAACTAAAAGAAATAATTTTAGTTTCTCTTGAGAGTCACACGACTATGAAAATCATTCAATGAGAGATAACATTTGAGCCCACCTCTCACTCCATGAAAAGGTAAAGTGCTCCAAGGAAAATTCCTTTATTTTCATGTACCTAAAGTCAATGATTTAATGATCCTATTAAATCATTCAATAAAAGATAAACGTGGAAATCAAAGGAATGGTAAAAGATAAAAGGAAAAATCAAAGGGAGGAATGGCATGGCATTGTGTAAACAAAACACTTGTGAAGGAAATTTTTTATTGGATTTATATCTATATGAGAGACTAAGTATGAATAAATAAAATCGAAAGAGGTGGGGAAATCAAAATAAAGCCTTGATTTTATTTTGTTAAAATCATAAAGTGAAATTCACGAATCAAATAAAAGATATCAAATCAAGCAACTCTAATGAGATGACATCCTCTTGTTACGGCATTCCATTTGTATTGGATTCATATCAACAGCAAAACGTTACGTATTAATAAATTCATATCTACCTCCACTATTGCCGATGGAATGGATATCAGATCCTCACATTTTTACACAAAGTACGTTGTAATTGTCGTTCTGAAATCAAAACAATATAGAACAAAGTTTAAACAAAGTTGAATTTTATAAATTTAAATGTGTTAATGTTTACAGACAAACATCTTCCCTCTACTGAAGCCTCTTCCATTTCTATATGTGCGTTTGAATTCCGCTAGACTTTGTAACTGCCATTTCTTTTTGTTTGCACGGATCTGCAAACATTTGATGTCACTGTAGGAATGCCTCTTGGCGTAATGATTCATATATATGAGAATTCAAATTTTATTTTTATGATTTTTGTGCATGTAGACTCAGTCCCCACATTTATGGATTCAACTCTTTTGATGGAATTGATTTATATATGCATATTTGACCTAGGTGTTCTTGATCTTCAAATTTATTTTTCACTTGATGACTTGATTTGCAACAAAATACTAGTGATATTGATGAACACCTTTGGGAGCTTGTTCACCAAAGATCTTGCCCTTGGTCATGCCCTTAGATCCAATTTAACAATGTTTGTACAATTTTCAAGACACGGCAAACAATCATGCAATATATCGAGATAATGTAAATGTTAATATCATGATGATACTATGTGGATGTCAATGTCATAAGATAATTCTCTAGTGCTTTGTGACCTGGAGTTAGATGATCCAAATGGATTAGGGTTTGTCCTTTTATAACACTCTAACATATAGTTTGAATATTTTTATATTTAAATTGGTCTATAACAATTAATTAGAAAAGAGTCAACTTATAGTTAATTTTAAATTTAGTATTTCAAAGATTATATCCATAGATGTTGAATTCAACTTGAATTAATAAATAATAAAATGATAAATTAATTCTAAATCTTTAAAATATATATATAAATTTGTAATATTTTTTCATCTTTCACTAAAACATCTTATTTTACATAGTAATCATTATACTTGAAACAAACAATTAAAGTGGGTCTAAAATAAATGAATAAATAAATTTATATGGTCCACACGGGTAGTTGAGTTGGCTTGGGTAGTGGGTTTGCTCCCCATTGATCTCAGGTTCGACTCCACTCCCGAGTTTAAGAGGTGGGACTTCTTGTGGGCAGGGGATCTGACCCGCAGGGGACTAGTCTCACCCCAGCTTGCCCCAAGTACCCAAGGTACTGGCTATTGGGCCACTGGGCTGGATCACAGGACTCCCCTATAGAACCAAAAATAAATAAAATTATACATTTACATATTAGTTAAATTGTATATAACTTATAATCAAGAGAAAGTAATAAATTTAGACTTTGTCAATTTACATACATACGAGACAAGCAATAAAAATATATAGTTTTAAATATTCTCAAAGTAAGTATATATATAAAAGAAAGAATGCTTAAGAAAAAAGTCAAAAATCTTTTAAAATTATACTTTTAAATTAAAATAGAGAAAATTGAAATAAAGAAGAATATTGTTGTAAAAAGAGTTATAAAATTATTGTTTAAAACATTAACTATAAAAAAGATAACATAAAAAAAAGGTTAAAAGGTAGTAGATTGAAAAATTATTATAGTCCACAATGCTTCAAAGTATTGATCCTCACCAATAAATACAAAACATGATTGCAAATTAGAACAATACTATAAGCATTTAAGTTATAGAAACTATTTGTATGGTTAACCATCATTCTTTTTGTTTAAAGAAATTTTCACAAGATACCATAACTTTTTTTTTAGCACCTTATTGAGTTTTTAATTTTTTTACAAGATACTAAGAATTGGTCCAAACTACCAATCAAGAATAAACAAAAATTGAAAGTCCATTCGTTAAAATCATATAATGAGCCTCAAATAAAAAGGGTGGTTGGAAGTTAACTTGTCCCTTTCAAAGCTTGAAAGTAAATTTTAATGCTAATGAGCTACATCCATAAAAATGACCTATTGTATAATAAATACTAAAGTTTCAAATCATCCATGTTTGAAATTTTGATTTAATTACATTTCAAGTAGAAGAGAGGAATATTAGAGACTTTCTATTTAAAATTATCTTATCTGCTTGCTTCATAGAATTAGTTAAACTAGAGAAATAAAAATGATCAAGACATCCATGAACAAAGTACATCTATCATTCTTTTCTACTTAAGCATTCATCTCCTACAAATATCATACCATTTAAGAATTTGATCAACAAAAATACAAACCAAAAACACATTATAAGATCTATCCCAAAGCCTATGAAACACAAAGAAATCTGCATTCCTTACAATGAAGATGATATCCCCTAATTGAGACTCATCAAAGCATGTCAACCATTATCATTTCATCTATTTCATTGCAATAACCTTCTTGTATTACACTTGAGGATGCTCATAATTATTTAATTTGTATGATAAATATTACTTTGGATATTATTTATTGATGGTTAATTTGATCATGATGAAATGTAATTCATTTGTTTTTCTTTGACAAAACATGTGATTGAGAGCATAACGAGGAAATTTGAAAAATCATATTAGAATCAAGCTTTAAAATTTTAACTGTTGTATGAATATATACATTAGAAAAAATAGATTTACATATGAACCTCTAAATATGGAAAAGAATGGCATCCAAAAAATTCATCATTAGCAATTCACCAATGGAAAATTCAGCACCAGCAATTCACCATGGGAAAATTCACCGCCATGACAATTCATCGTGCAAAAAATTAATTGCATGAATTTTTGGCAGTTAATTTTCCATGGCGGTGAATTTTCCCGCGGTGAATTGTTAATGGTGAATTTTTCGTCAATGAATTGTTGGTGGTGAATTTTCCTAGAGCCAAAAAAGAACATGTCTCATAGAATAAACAATAGCTTTATTTTCATTCCTAGACCAAGTAAAGTCTTTTTTTAGTTTAAATGATGTCTAAATAATTCACATATATCTCTAAGCACCAAATACTAAAAAAAAATTTAAATGTATAGACTTAAAATAAATGCATCATGGCTTCATTTAAATTACAAGAGGGACATTTAAATGGTTGAATAGGGAAAATCTTAATCTCTTGCCAAGTAGTACTTTACAATATATTTTTTTTTAAGTAACCATTTTAAGCACTTATATCTACTTAAATATTTCTAAATTTGGGAACTTAATTTAGTCCAATATTGATCACTAAATCTCTATCTCCATTTATTTGATTTGGGGAACTAATTTCAAAGTGGGGAGGAGGAGGTATGTGTTCTTCAAAGGAAAGAATGAGAAATATTAAATAGATATCTGACAACATTAATCCTTCAAGAAATTCTAAGCAATTGGAGAGCATAATTTAATATAGATAGATGAATAGGAACAATATAGTGCATAAATATAATAAATTATTTGTACTTGTTATTTAATATAATTTTTTCTTTAATGTCCTTCCTATTGGGACTCTATTTTCTAGTGTCAATTTTTTCTTGATTATTAGCTCTTTTGTACACTTAGGCCTCATTTTTCTCATCATATGTAAAAGATCTTTAAGATGATTCCTAATGGTTCTTCCTTGGTCTAAGTTCACATAAATTTTCTCCCTCGTCATCCCCCAAGTTCCTATCATGTGTTAGAAGTTGTGAGAACCCTAATAAGTTCTAAGTGTGGAGGTTTTATGTTCAAAATTCTAAGGACTATGCTTATGTGAAAATTTCAAATTTTCCCTTGCTAGTACATCATTTATTCTAAGCCAATTTTTTTTTTTTTCCTTTATCCCCATTAGAATATCATATTTTACCATTTGAGCATACCTTTCATCCATTCCTCACTGTCATCCATTTTTCCTATTGGGTTTTTAGAGTTTTCCTTCCTAGCATCCCTTTATCCCAACCTCTACTTTCTCTTGCCTTTGTCATTGTTTTGGAATTTATTTTACCAGTATTTCTCTCTAAACCCCAACTCAATTCCTATACTAAGTTACCTTTCATATTCATAGTTTTGGTTGTCCCTTTACCAATCCCTAACTTATAGCATCTCATTATATACATTTTATCAAAGTCAAAGATGCAGCCCAATATCTCTAAAGTGGTAGTTCTAGCATGAGCTATGAGCCAACCTTGAAACCCAACATTTTTCACTATATCATCTCATCAATATTGTGGGTTCATACATATCATAATTTGGGTACCTCATAAGAAGTAATACTAACTCTCAAATCATAATTCCTAACAATTTTCATTGTATCGCCTTCTTAATATTATGATTTTAGACATGTTCTTATTTACATGTCTAAAGAGATGAACTCCTTGTTACCCCTAATCCCTAATTCCTCAACAATTTCCTCATGTGTCTTCTCAAATTCAAAGATGTGGAGATGTCCTTATCTACCTACTATTGGTATGAGGCATGTATTACTCTCAAATTCTTACCCAATTAGATTCCACCACCTAAAATCATTGTTCAATCAAAATGCACAAATTCAAATGCACATCTAATCATAACAAATAAAAAGGCATCAAAATGCACAAATTCAAATGCACATCAGTATAGTAGTTAGGTCTCAAACCCTTAACTATTCTCATGTCATCTCATATTTTCTATTTCAATGGATTTCATGGGCTCTACTCTATATTGTACACTCAAATTGAAAGATGCCATTATTGTTAAAAACAATGGCAATCATGAAGAGAATTATTTCTTGACAACTTTAGGTACCTCCACAAATCTCAAAGGGGCAATTTATGCTTGATGGTATTGATGATGATATCAAAGGCATGGGTAACCTAAGTGATAGAAAATGAAAATGGATCTTTTTTCCAAGACACTCAAATGCACTAAATAATATATATTAGCATATTTTCATTTTTTAAGGGAGGAAAAAATGGAGAAAATAAGGTAGAATGGAAAAGGAAGAAACTTTCTCAATAGAACCCTAGGATTCTTAATTTCTATATCTATGTATAACGTTTTGATCTATAATCATCTAGGTTCATCTAAATTTTTTAATAACCACTTATAATATATAAAGAGTAAATGTTTAAAGTTAGAATTAACATTGATTGTGAAAGGAGCTAAGGGATGCAAAAATTATTCATACATTAATATTCTAAGGAGAGTGTCATGTAAATTTAAATATTTTATAACTACACAAATAAAAAATACATTTAAATATAAATAAAAAAATATACACCATAACACAGGTGTACATGGAGAAAACCATTTTGGAAGAAAACCCCACACTTCAAAGCAACTCAATGTATTATTCAATAAACCATGATTACAACACAATTGTAAAGAAAGACTTCACAAGAGTATCACCAACCAAAGATATAGAGGAATTATTATAGCTTAATAGTATATATTTATACTTTACACCAACCTCCATCTCAAACGTACCTAATATATACGAGATACAAAACCTAAACCATCAAAAGGTAACTAGGAACCTATGAGCAAAAACCACCCAAAAGTGGCACCTAGATTATCCCCCAACTAAATATGCCTTATAATGTGTCATAACATATATCATAGGTTGGTCAACAAGTGTGACTCCCATTTATAGCTCTAATATATGTCAGACAACTTTTTGCATTTCCTATGCAAACTTTTAGAGGCCATAAATATTGATCTAGTGGGTTGATTAGGCCCATTTTTAAAAAAAATAATTACTGAAAGAGACACAACAAAAACCTTGTAGGCAATGTTGAGAAACTGAGAATCTTTATTTTAGCCAAAAACCATCTCTATAGCCCAAAAGCTATTTTTTTCTATTTTATATCCAAAAATCAAGCCAACTACACTTGTGTTGCCTATGAATAGATGGTTAACCTTATCCAATAGACTGATAATAATGTTTATACCATAACCATTAAAAACAAGAATCTTGAGTGTGTGGTTACAACCCGTAGATCCAAAGTGACTCTACAAGGGGCCACTTCTAAATCTCAATTGACAAATTAATATAACCTTTTGGATCATCTAAGGAAGACACCTACTCAGATATCCACTCATTAACTGTTAGGTATATCCCTTGTGCACAAGGCTATCTTAGATAAAGCCCTATAGGATTCCTTAGTTCCTACTAACCTAAATGTTAACCAATTTCAAGCCATGGTAGGGTATCTAGATACCACACACCATGTTACATTCACATAGCATGATATCTCTTAATAGAAGCCCCACCATAATGATCCCCTACAGCTTGAGGTATTTATTAATGAACATAAAATCAAACGAGTTCTAATAGATGGTGGAGTAGGCCTAAACATTTGTACTCTAAAATTGGTCACCATAATGGGATTCTCTTAAGCATGTATTGATATATCAAAAAGGATCATCATAAGAGCATATAATAATGCAGAGTGCTCTTCTAAGGGTGTTATCATCCTTCCCATTAGAGTTGGCCTAGCTATTCAAGATATGGTGTGCCAAGTTCTAGACCTAGACCTTCATTATAACCTTCTCAATCATCCATGGATTCACGCCATGAAGGCCATTCCCTCCACCTACCATCAATTCTTGAAATTCCCTTATAATGGTACTAAAATTACCATATTAGTTGACCCTAATCCTTTCCAATATTGCAGTAATTTAAAAGGGAATCATGAACATCAAGTATCTATCGATAGGGAAGCCTCGCCATCCATCTCATACCACTACATTGATCTCGCATCATTATCCAAATCTTCTAATCCACCCATATCATTTCTTGAAAACAAGGTTCAAGTCCAAGAAAATTAATGCAACGAATACAACATGGAGAGCTCATTTTGCATTAGTAAGTTGCTCGTGTCACTGAAATCTTATGGTAATCCACGTGTCCTATCCAAAAGGATCCTAAGGCCATCATTCAATATCAACCTCCCACTACTTTCACTAAGTGGGGTGAACTAGGTCTAAGGAATCTATAGATGAAGACATCTCTACTTGGATTTAAACAAAGATGAAGAGGATGAAAAAGATGCTCAATTTCCAATTGAACAATATGGTAAAGGCTTTGCTATCATGAAACAGAAAGGTTATGATGGTCACAGTGGCTTGGGGTTACAAAAACAAGGAATGATAAAATATATATAGCTTAAAAATTTATCAAGGAACAAAGGACTTGGGTATCAACCATTTAAATTGAATGCTCCTAGTACTAAATTTATTTTGAGTAAAGACGCTAACTATAGATAAGGTAAAATTTGTGGAAATAAGCATGAATCAGTAATAGCAACCACAAAACTATCTAATTCAAGTAATAAAGATGCTAATACAATAATGAAGCACGTGTATGACAATAGAAATCACAATAATAATGTGATAAGACTCAATCTATATGCCATAGTTGATTCATCTCCATTGCTCTTCTCCATTTTTCTTTGTTTTTTCTCAACATAATATGCAATTTATTTTCAATAAGCTTGATGTAGTAGTAGCAAGATCTCAAGATAGCAAAAAACTTTGAAGATTGTGGTTAACCTTAAAATGAATTGAAGGGTTGCTTTTATAGAAATCCCAATTCAAATGGATAGCTCTAGAATTGAGAGATGATGTATGGTGATCAATGGATGAGGTTAATTGAGACAAGGATAGATAAGGATGGACCAAAACTCAAGAAATTAGTTGAGATTTAGAGGTTGGCTAAGAAGAAATTCAAATTAAATAATGATAGAAACTATTTAATTTAAAGGAGCAAAATGAATAATTAAATATAATTAAAAATAATTATTTAATTATAGAAGAAGGGGGGATGTTAAAATATTAAATAATTAAAAATATATATTTAACAAGAGGTGGAGGGAAATGATAAATAATTAAACAATTAAAAATCATTATTTAATTATGGAGAAAAGAAAGTGATAAATAATTAAATAAATAAAGATTTATTTAATTATGGAAGGAAAAGGCTAATGAATAATTAAATAACTAAAATAATTATTTAATTATAGAGGAAAATGGAAATAAATAATTAAATAAATGAAATTTATTTTATTATGGATAGAAAAAGATAATTAGTGACATAATTTAAATAAAATTGATATTTATTTAAATTAATCAAGGAGGAATAAGGATAAAGTGAATTAATCCCCCCCGTCACGTTCCTTCTCTCATTTATTCACGAGCCCGATGGAAAAGAAAAGGTAAATCATTAGTTGGTGATGGGAGAGGAAATTGGGGTGTCGG
>VDFB02000008.1:261614962-261654455 GCA_007258455.2 Sequoia sempervirens | reverse complement strand
CAAAGCTCTGACTACATCGCCCATTAAATAAGGCTTTGGTCTTCAAACAAGAAATTTTTGGGTTCCTCATTCCACAAGAAAAATGCCCCTGGTAGTTGCCAAAAGTTGTGGATATAAAATCCCTCGAGCTCCCTTCGGATTGATTATATTTTGCTAAGTCTGGCTTGCACCCTATACATTTGAATATTCTCGGGGCCCCTTTTGAAGAGCTTCGCCTGTTGTCACCAGGTGTCTACCGCGCGCTCCTTGCAAGGATTTCCTCCCTCACTTTTCTACCAAGCCCTACCATACTTCCACGTGGAAGTAATGCGGGCCTTCAAATGCCTTCTTCCCTTCACTTCTCTACCGAGCTCCACCCGCATGCCACATAGCATCATTCCATGTACACTTTTTGGCGAACCTAATAGTTAGCGCTGGTAGCATAGACTTCTCCACGTGTCTTCTCCGCAGGGATTTTCATCACAAGGAAGGAAGAATGAACAACAAGCCCTACTCTATTTTCACGTATCCTAATTGAATTTGTAGGTGAGTGACACATGTCTACACGAGGTTCTATTGCTTCTACATGAGGACCACTGCCATCATTTGCAGAGGATGCATCTGGCTCAAGGGTGATTGCATTCTATGGCTCAAAATCGTTTATGTTGCAATGGCCTTGGAAAATCATTGTTGTGGACATCATTGCTCATGATTAAGGAATCTTTTATGTTACTGGCTTTCAGGTAGTGGGATTATTTTCTATATATATTCATTCTTCTTTCCGAAAATGAGTTCGAAACATACATAGAAAAATAGGGGAAAGACACTAGGCCTTTTGTATTGTTTTTGATTATTGTATTAAGACTCGCAAACTGTTCCATTGTTTTTTGGCCTTTTTGTTTCTTAGCTATTGGAAAAAACATTATACTGTGTCATTATTGTACTGAGTAGTTTATTTGCAAAAAATTTATGATTTCAATATAAGTTTGTTGATTTAGACCATGTATTTGACTCTTCTTTTTAGTAAATGTGTATGGGAGTTATTTTATGTTATTGAATAAATTATTCAGGTTTTCATCTATGATTTTTGTTATTCTGGGACATGCAAATTGTTGAACGGGCCCTTAAATCCCATCCAAAAGGTAGATTTACCATGCCCACACCTACATCTTGGTGCATCGCCTTAGTTAGATCTTTATTTTTTATATTTGCTTCCTTTTCCTATTCCAAAACCCCAAATTATAGGAGTTTCCTTCTTTAAAAACCCAGAGGTCACTCAGTTTAGTGCAATTCATCCCCTCATTAACTGAGTTTCCCATAAGATTGTTGCTTGTCAAATTTTGGCATCAACAGTAAGCTCAGTATAAAATGTGACCTCCTCATTTTGATCCCAATGGCCTTTCACTTTGACATGCTCAGTGATCCCTTTAGCCATGCTTGTTTGAAGGATAGCTTGTCAATATGGATAATTGCTCTAGTACTTGCTCCTAGTCTTTACGATGAGATTCTGATAATAATTCCAAGAGAACATTAGATTCAAAGGATAAACAATTGGCATTATTATGTGCCTGAAAGATCTAGATGATAAATTCATGGGATCCAATCAACAAAGCAACTATAAATACTCTAGCTTTGCCAGAAGCATGGTTGAATTATCTTCACAAAACTTTGTATAATGACAACTAGAAGCCGAGACACATGGTTACTGAAAAGTCTAGTGATATTCATAGGAAAGGCACATCTGGAAAAATGTAGTATGTATTGTAGAGATATTTCAATATAATTTCCATCTACTATGAAGTCGTAGTCTTGTGGCTTTCTTGCAGTAATTTTATTGGCTCTTTAAAAGAGAAATTACAGGAATTTAAGGTCATTGTTAGAAGAAAGATCAGAATTCAAAAAGATTGCAAGAAATGGTTATAGAAGAGGAATGGTTTTCTCAAGCTCTATTTATTTTCAAAAAAGCACTGAATAGGGATCTTTTTGTTGTGAAACGGGAGCCTCTTTCAAGGCTATGGGATTGTAGTAACTGATCTATGTTTTGTTCATCTAGGGGAGAGACATCATTTTTGAAATCTCAATATTATTTTAGAATTTTTTGTTATTACTATGAATGAAATCATTTTTTGTCTTTGTGCATTCAATTTGTGAAGTTGATCTAGGTTCTTAAATATTTGTGTTTGAGAGCGTCTTAATGCAGTATCTTATCTTTGTATAAGTGATGAAGTTTTTTTCATGATAGATTTCATTTTCAGATAATATTGAGTTCATTATTTTAATTCCCCATGGTTTACAAGTTAAGTTGTCTTTGTGCCAGTATTTTATTATTTGTATCTTGCATCTTATATCGGAATTCTTCCTGATATTGGGTTTGGCCTATTTTGCTTTCTAGTTAAAAGAAAACATCGTTTTCATTTCCTATTCTTTCAATTTGTTGAAGATCATAAGAGGGAGTTATACCTCCAAAATTTAGAGGAAGATCACCAATTCAATAGTAATCTCTGGAGATGTTGGTAACTAACTTGTCTTCATTGCTAGGAATATTTGAGTCATTGTATCTTATTATTTGAAGAGGACAATCTATTTGCTAACAAAATTGTTAGCATAGACTTTATCTGATTTCTTTATTTTGACAGAGAAACATCAAATGGAATACTATTTTAAGATTGCAATCTGAATTAATGATTATTTCATAATGTATGCACAAATCTTAACATAAGTAGGAACATATATGTGCATGCACATAGACTTCATCTATGCAAATACACATACTTGTGGCATACCTTATTTTGTTTTTAGTACATTTCTTTTAAAAGGAAAATGCTTATGAATAAAAGTAGAAATAATCATAAGAATGATATGACTGATTGTTGAATTACTATGTGAATCATAAATTTGATTTTTTCTTAGAGAGTAAATTAGTATTCTAAATCTTCTTTTGAAGATATTTGTGAAAGAATATTTTAAATACTTGATCAGAACAGTGATACCTTAGTTGACTAGAGCACCTAAGGGTAGATGTTGCTAGAGGGTAAATAGTTGTTATGAGATGTATAGTGGAAAGTTACCTTTCAGGACAGGTGCCAAAATAGAGTTTAGAGAGTATAGGTTTGCTTTACCGAAACCTTTTTTTTTTTTTGCAACACATTTATTATGCTTGGCCAAGCAATATAGTTCATTATGTATGTATGAACTTTGTGATTTCACTCTTTTCCATTCCTAGTATAGATCTTGCATTTATTTTCTAACTTATAGATAGAAATTGCATGTTGATATATGGGCACACACCAGATTCCACCTTGTAGATTGTTCTCTTGCTAAAATTTTTGTGCAAGGTCAGGCATTCTTCAAGTCGGAAGAATATTGGGGAAGCGTAAGCTTCGTAATTGGGTGGGAAAGTACTTCAACCATGTTCTTTTCCACCCATGGAGGCGAGCGTCAGGGAAGAAACTTAGTTGTTCTCAAGACTATTTTAGTCTATGATGTAACTTGATGTAATACATTTATGTATATGATGAAAGGTGTACAATGTAATGACTTTGTGGCCTTAGGAGCCAAGTCAAACCTGATATTGTAATTTGAATTTTGAAGTGAATATATGAATCTTTGACTCATTTTAAATGGACATGTGTAGCTATAATTGACTTTAGCCACTATTTATGTCTTTTTAATTTGGAGTATATTCATGTGTCATTTACAATAATGTTAATTAAGTAATATTTTTGAATGGGTTATTATAGTTTAAAACATATTGAGCTTTTTGAACTCATATGGTCACCGGCCCCTTATGCTTAGAATTCTCGTTTACCCCGTCACATGGTGTCTTCCTTATTATTTTGGTCTGGGGTTTTAATATTTTACAAAGTTGGGGTGTGGAAATTTTCTACCTTTATAGCCTTGGTCTAGTGTGGTTTTAAGTCTTTTTAAGTCCTCACCCCTCGTTTTGTCTAGTTGACCCCTCTATGAATAAATTTTAAGGCATGTGCTCAAGTATTTCCACTTAAAGTCTTTGTATTGCTCATTGTTGAAACCTTATTGCTCATCAGTTTCATTTTTGTGATGAGCGATGAACCAAATTTCCTTTGCATCATGTATTGCTAAAATCTTTTGGCCTTTTCATTCCACTTCCATGATGCATGATGGCTTGTGTTATCCTTGCATCACTACTATCCTTCATATTGTTGAAGTCTTTGTGCTCAATTAATATTTACAGCGACGTGTGATGGCCTTTACATCCCCTTTGCATTGTGGTAGTTCTTTACATCATAGAAGAAATTTGTCCCTCAATTCATTTACAATGATGAGTGATAGGAGGTAAGAAACCATGGATTATGATCGTGCCACTTGTTAGCATCCTATGTCATTTCCTATATCGCCCATCATTGAAATCCTTTTCATTTCCAATAAACTACAGCAATGAGAGATGGACAAGACAAGTTTCTTTGCATCGTTGGGGGTCTTCACATCACCGAAGTATAAGTATAACTTTGAAACATTATTGTGATGAGTGATGGTCGAATATTCTAGAAAATATTCCCTCCATCAGAGCTACTCTTTGCATCACTCTTCCTTTTGATCAAGCAATAGTATTATAGTGATGAGCAATGGAGTTCAAGAGGACTATTAAGAAATGTGGAGTGGCTATGCAGAAACTTCTTAAGGTGTCATCGTTGTTTTAAAGTATGATAGTGGAAAGAAAAAGGTGATGAGCAAGCAGAACCATTGATGTTATTTTAATCAAAAAGATGACGGCCTAAATTCAAATCTAAACGGCTAAGTGTTAGTTCACTTGTGTGAGCTTTCTTTTAGGCATTAATGGTGAAGACACTCCATTTTTAAGCTTTAAAGGAGGTAGTTGGTCCTTTTTCTTTCACAATTATAATTATTCAAAGCAGAATAATTGGTTAAGTTTAGAAGAAAGGAGAAGGTGAGCTTCAGGTGAAGAGAATTTGAAGAGAAAAGTGTCGATTATCCCTGATAAGTCAATTTTATACACCCCTGTGCATAAATTTATAGCACTATGTAGTTTTAAAATTGGGTGAATTGCTAGGGTTTGTAGTTAGGGTTGATTTTGTCTATTCGATGAGAGAATTGTAATTGTTTCACGTAGGGTTTGGGGAGTAGGATTAAATTTGTTGAAATTTAAAATAAACCCTGTGAGTTTGAGAATTAAGGTTGTAATTCTCAGTTGTTCTAAAACCCTAATTCCATAAGACCTTACAAAATGATTCAACCTAGTGAGTTTGCCACACCTGAGAGAATACCTAAGTAGAAGAGATTTAAAAAACCAAAACCTCAAGGTGATGTTGCTAAGCCAGAAGTCCCTAAAATATCTGGGAAGAAAAGGAATGTGAAGAGAGATTACACTAGATTTATGGAGGAGGCTGCTAAGGATACTGCCTCAAAGGTCAAACCTGTTGAGAAGAGGAAACCTGGTGAGGGTGTATTGAAAAACCATTTTCAAGACTTGGCTACTTGGGTAGGTGATGTTGTGGTGCCTCAGAGTGGTTGGGACCTTTTTCTCTATGCTTTCAACAAATGATTTGTTAGTCACCCCACATGTCACCTCTGTACATGTGACATTAGCAAGTTAGTTGTCCCAAATGTATTTGTGGAGGTGGACTTGATTCTGGAATGGGCTAGGTGTTACAAACCTGATTATAGGGTAATCAAGAGATTTCCAGATGGAGCTCCCATGCTGGACATTACAAGAATCCAAATAGATGATGTTTACAATTTGAACCCTTCTGCTACCAAGTCAATCAAATTTCATGTCTTGTACAAGAATATGATCAAAATAAATTTGGTTATAGAAAGAATGTTTTTCCAAGGCATAGAAGGAAGGACTTGAACAAGAAAGGTGTACCGTTTGGTCCTAAATATTTTGAGGCTTTTGATTGTGATGACTTTGAGGATTACTTCAAGAACATAGAGTATTCATTGTATCAAGTTTTGCACAAGAAATTTGATATCAAGATGGATATTGCTCTAATGGTTATAGCTATTGACATACAAAATAGATATTAGAATAGAACATTTGATTGTGCCTCTTATGTAGCGGATCAACTTCATGATAATTTGATCAAATTGAAAGATGCAAATTCTCCATTTTCTTATAGATATTACTCATTTTTAATGCATATGTTGTTGTGGAGAGGCAAAAAAGTATGGAGGAATTTCATGAGATTGAGAGAAAGGGACAATATGGACAATGAATTTCCCATGCAAATATGGACCCATGTTTGGGATATACATTACCCAGGTTCAAATTATGTTGTATTTTGTAATGGTTTCAAATTTGGTGTGCTAGAGCAATTGGGATTGAAGCCCATATGTAGGATATCAAATAATGTGAAGGAAATTTTGAGGCTTGTGGAGTTTGAAGAAAACACAACATAGAAGTTCAATTGGGGGGAATGGTATTTGCATACCAGTTGCACTACAATCAGGATCTATGGAGCTCTAGTGCCACCCCATTGGTTACCTATATATGTATCTAACATACTTAATTTTATGGAAATAATGTGGCAGTTAGATATCATGGACAAAGAGCATTTTAGAAATGCCAGGAAAGCATCACTTATAAATCCTAAGTGTGGGTTTTCATACTTTGTATGCTTATCAAATGAATGGATTGAGAATTTTTGCACTCTCTTGAATAATTACAGGATTAAATAAGATATTGTAATATACTATGATCTTGAAGGAGTGATTGATGCAGAAAGGAGAGCCGAAGAAAGATCTAACAAGTAGCATCAATTCCTATACACAGAAGATGTGATCAAAAATTTGTCTTCTGATGTTGAGGTTGCAAAAAGGAAAAATGAATGGAGAAAGATATATGCCATAGAAGAAAAAATGTTAAAATAAAACCCCTTTTATGTGAGCCCTTATTCTGAAATAAAGGATCAATATGCTGAGGCTAAGTTGATGTTGGAGGATTTTAAAGATAAAAGCTCTTTTTAATAAAGTTAAAGAGGCTAAGATAAAATCCAAAGTTGTTAGGGAGCATCATGATGCACATGTGAGGAGCCAACCGGATCATTCCACAACCCAAGGCATTCCATTCCAGACAAGGGAGTCAAGAAAGAACCCTCCAATTGCCCCATTGGTGACTTATTCAACAACTAAGCAAGGTGGTGAAGATTATGCACCAGAAGAATCTACTCAGCATGTTCCTATGGAACAATAATTTGACCAAAGGTTCCCCTCCCCTGAGAAGGAGGATGCTCTAAATATTGTTGTTCCTACCAGCAAGATAGTAAAATGGGAATATGATGAAGATCAAGATTATGATGTCAAGATAAAGGCTTGCAAAGATTTTATGAGTGATGACACTTTTGTCCAGACTAAGGAGTTTAGGGACTTTTTCATCCAATTGAGAAGTCATGGCATCAAGAAGAGGATAGATGATGCAAAAGCAAATGTTGATCCTTCATTACAAGAGGAAGATGAAAAGGAAGAAGAAGATAAGATAATGAAAGAGATTGGAGCCATAACATCCCAAGGGGTAAGAGATTTGGTCAAAGGAAGTGGTGTTTTATTATTGCCTGGGTGGGAGATCACATCTGCTATTGCCTTGGATGCAATAATAAATTATCCCAATGCTTCTATTTCTGAAGAGAATGTTGACAATAATGTGTTTGGTTCAGGGTTTAGCCCAAAACTGCATACCCTTGCAATATGGTCTATGGCACCAAATACTAGGAAACTTGAGGTTGTCAAATCTATGGAGAAATAAATTGGTGATATGGTTGTAAAGAGAGCTACTAAGATGACTGCTACTATAGCTACACAACTAACTATGCATTTTGATATGTTAAGTGTTGATATAGCTCATATTTCACAAGATATGAAAAATTATTGGATAAGTACAATAAGTTGTTGGATGAGTATAATAGGATGGTTTTTCAACACAAATGTATTTTCCCTCTCCAACAACTTCTTCCTATGATAATTTCAAACAAGATAAGGAAACCTTAGAATTGAGAATTTAGAGTTTAAAGAAGGAATTGCATGAAGAGAAAGATAATGTTAAGAAGGCCCAGGAGGAAACTGCCAAGATTGTTGATAACATTTTTGATGATATTCTGAAGCACAAGGTTACAAAGTTAGTGCACAGGTCCAACAATGTATGGGATGTTTATAAAAACATTCATGAGGCCCATGACAAGAGTTATGTGCAGGTCCAAAGTGCTTTTCAGAATGACTGGAGCAAGTGGAGTGCCAAGGTCAGAGCACTCAAAGAAATGGTACCTAATATGTAAGAAGATCATGAGGCTCCAACCACCATTCCTGATTTGATAAAGGAAATTGATTTGTTAAGTGAAATCTCATAACTTCATGGTAAGTTGGGTATTCAACTACAAAATAAATTGAAAATGTTTAGAGACATGGAGGAGCATGGCAATGCCAAAAATACTGAACGATGAAGGTGAACTAAAGGATTTTGCTACTTAGAAGGATGAGTTGAGAGGTCTTGTCCCACATTTTAAGAAAGTGATCTGACTCACTAATTATACCATGTTGAATGTTGTTGTTGGTAACATGACAAGAATTTAGGTGTGTCTGGATGCACTTTTAAAGGAGGCCAGGATACTGATGGATGCTAGATAAAACTAGCACTACACTAAGGTGAAAAAATTGTTGGATACACAATGGCCTACTAAAGAGGAGTATAATACATGGCTTGAAAATTTTACAAATTAATCCTTAGATGAGGTATTGTAAAATATTATCTCCTCTTAGTTATGAAATTAATGATAGGATGTGCCGATGTGGATGTGGTTTATGTTGTTCTCTTTTATTGCTTTCTTGTTTTGGTTTCTACTAACTAGGTGTGCACGTGGAATATGTTTTTGCTCATGGAAAATATGCTTTGCTCATGGTTGATGTTGCTACAACAATGAAAGACTCCCTTTGGAGGGCAGGAACTATCTTCTCCAACGATATGAAAGGGATTTTTGTCTCATGTGATTTCCCCCTTCTGAAAAATACAAATATAACTACTTTGGGGATGTTTTGAAATTGAAATTGAAATGTAAGTCAAATGTAAATGTGACTAAATGTATAATTTGGCCTAAAGTTTTTTGCTTCCTTGTTCTTATAAAAGGGAATTCAAGGCTAATTGCACGGGTCTCTGGTTGGGAGAGATTTGGAACTCATGTAAAAGAATTTTGTAATTCAAGCACAAAGAAATAGAATTAGTGTTGAATCTTAGGTCTGAATTCAAGTTTGTAATAGGCATAATGGTTTTACAATAGTGATGGCATTTGAATAAGAAAGTGAAAATTTTGAAAAAAATTCTCTCCTATATTTTTTCATATGGATTATTCATACAATGATCAAGGATCCTTTTATTGGTCTTCAATCATTTTGGTTGAATGTGTGATTTTTTCTCTGCTTTAATTCAAGGAATCAATTAAAATGCTCTGATGGAATCATAGGTTTGTGTGATTGAGTATGAGGATTTGATAAGTAGTTTTTGTTTTGGGAGATTTTGAGTTGTTTTATTGCAATGCAATATCACAATAGTCTATAAATGTTGAGCTTAGTCATTGTTGGATTACAGTTTATTTCAAAATTTGAATTCGTTCCCATGGACAAGGCATTGTTTTATTGATTTGATTAACTTTGAAGTCACTGAGTCGGCCCTACCTTTCAAAGAAAAAATTCTTAAATAAAATCATTCATACACCTTAAATTCTTTTAAATTTTTATGTGAGGTCATCCATTCTCTGCTTTAGATAATTATTTGCTCAAGGATTAGCCAGATTCTTGAAGGATTTCATCTAATTTACAATTTGTGAGAATGCATTTGTTATTTACAATGTCTATGGTAAATGGCACAAGAGTACCCTTAAGTACATTGTAGGGATCACCCTCTTGAGTCCTGCAAAGCTTGAAGTGTAGAGGGAAAGCCTTAGCAAGATTTCACTTAGTTGTTGGCCAATCCTAACCATTGTTGATCATTGAATTATGGAAAATTCATAAACAATTGTTGAGACCAAGTTTGGTTCTTAAAAAACAACCAACATCAACATTTGTAAATTCTAGATCTAAAAACTTTCAATCTTCTCATAATGCAGTGCAAGGGAAGCAAATTACCCCTTGAGGTTACTCACAATGTACCTCCAAGTCTTAAGACAGAGCTAACCCTTGATGAAGCCTTTGGTTATCCTTGGTAAGGGATTTTTTGCAATGCTACACTCCCTAGCTATCCATCACTCGATAGATGGTATTAGTAGTTAATTTTATTGTGGGTCGACACTAGGAAACACTTCCACTTGAATAATTTTAAGAATGTACAAAATTGTTTTCCATATATTTTTGTAAAAAATTAATATATTCCAATCAGTATTTATACCCTAAAGAGTTAAAGTTATCCATCATGTTTGATGTTTGTTCATAACTCTTACCAAATAATAAAAAATCAATTGAACCTCTCAATTTAATGCATTTAACATATCCTTTAGCACCCTCACTACTTCAAAACCTTCCCTGAATCAACACACTTGATCCTTAAGTCCTTACAGTGTTTCAACACTTGTACATCAACATTATTTCAACACTCTTGCTATTTTATCACTTATGCTCTTTCATCACGTATGCTACCTCAACACTTTTTTTTATCAATTTTATTATTTTAGTTTCTTTGTTGTTCCTTTAGATACTATCCTTCAAACCAATCAATTTGAATATTCATATTACACAATTCAAAAATTTAACCTTTTTGACTTTATATTAAGATAATATATTCACCAAATCATCCTCATACACCAAAACAACCTCCATCAAAACTTTTTCCATATTGTAATACTTATTATCCATAATTCGCTTTATAAATGATCATAGTCATCGCATCCAAAAATTTGACCTCACTTGGACTTAGTCATCTCTTGTCTTCTTAATCACCATCTTCACCAATCATCATCATTATTCTACATCCTCATTTTAGTTGGACTTAGGTAGTACACCCCATCATCATTCATCACACCATCCAACCAAAACAATAACTATCTCTATCATCCAAAATATTCACTTCATTAGGTTACTTTAGACATATCCATAATCATTCTACTTCAATTTTGGACTTAGACTTTACACTTACAAACATAATCAATTCTTAATCTTTCACCCATCTATAACAACTTAATTTACACCTTCATTAGTCCATATTCAACCCTCAAATAAAAAAATCCATCTAACCATCCAAATATCAAACTTATTTAAAGTCAAGTTTAAACCTTTCAATACATCAATAATCCCCAAGCTTGAATTTTTCTTGAGAACTTGCATATCGCATGTAGTGTGTTAAGTTATATTTCATAGAACTCGGATAAATTGGCTTAGAACTTTAGAAAATCCTAAGTTAATAGACTCCAAAAATCCTTATCATATTTTACTTGGGAACTTTTCTATGTCAAGTAAGAGAGGATAAATCCTTTTATCACCTCCCAACTATAAAGTTCTACACTTAAATATATTTATCTTTGATCCTACATCACCTTCTTAGACTTCCATACCATTGAAAAAAATCTAGTCTCCCATCCATCTTTCAAATTCATCATCCAAAATCAACCTTTTCATCCATTCAAACTTGGTCCAAAGTCGAAAATATCAAACTCATCCAAAATTATCATCCCAAAATATTATATCATTCACATCCAACCCACCAATATTTAGAAGCAAACATCTAAGTCCAATTCATCACTTATTCATACATTATAATATTAAAGCCATCCTTCCAAAATATAAACTTACAAACCAAAAATCATAGGCCATATCGTCTTTATTACATCTCACTTTCTAATCACATCCATATTTTTGATAAAATACAAGGAAAAATAACCAAAGTTCTACCTTTGCATGTCCCACATCACAAGAACACAAGCTAAAAAATGCATGGATTAAAAAAATTACACCCTTGGGATACCTACCAACATTCATAATCATACAACCCAAGGGAAAACCTCACATCAAACCCCATCATATGAAACACATGAATAAAATGAAACTCCTATATCACAACTTAAATACTCACCAAGATTCCAAGAGTTTTTTCAAAACCCAAAAGTGTTGGTCTTAGCTAATTTGTTTATTGAAATGGATAGGGATCACTTCTTAATTCAAAAATCCAAAGTGGGGCTAAAATTCCACCTGCCTTTGACCTTTCTAGATTTAAATATCTAGCTAGACAAGGCCCACACGATCCACAACCATATTAGGCAACTAATGGGAAGATCATCCACTTCCATCATCTAATGATATCGACACGACACAAACACTTAGAGTTAGCATCATTGCTACATTAAACATGCAACCTTCATCCAATCAAATTCTTGCTCCAACATAAGTCACTACTCCCAACTCTTCTTCACAACTAAGGGTTAAGGTACCCAAAAGTGTATTCCATCAAAGTACACATACAACCACATCATTTGCACCCCAAAATCAATCTTCATACTTGATTAACCAAAAACAACCACATCAAACTTCCATCCCTTCCCATAATATTTCTAAAATATATATTCTCCCAAGTAGTGCATACTTCCTACAAACATCAACTTATAATTTCATATCATACTCATATATTCCCCCAACTTTGTCATACCATGCTCTCTAGCATTCATATTCATCATGCATTCCCACATCTCATACACAAAAAATGTTATGTATTAACCAACAACATGTAAAACCATATAACACTACATACGCATTACCTCCATTTACCCATACAACATACACCCCTATAGATCCCATTCCTACAAGTTCTTTTTCCAAGAATGGTAAAAAATGAAAGAAATTATTACAGGACTATAAGAGATGAAAAATAAAAATAAGACTTATAGGATTCAATAAATATGTCCATATCCCGTTGATAGTTCCATTACCATGGTTTCATTCCTCAAAATTTTAAAATTTCCATATTTGACAAATATAAGGGAAAAGGAGATCCCAAAGAAAATGTAAAAGATTTTTACATGGCTTGTCAAGAATTCACCTATAGTGAGTTATATCTCATCCAAAAAAAATCATGAAGCCTAGGAGGCCAAGCCTTATAATGGTTTATCCATTTACCCTAAGGCTCCATCCAATCATTTGAATACCTTATTGTTGAACATTTATCTTATAATATCAAATATGAAATGACTATGTTATATTTGTGCAATAATAAACAACACAATGATGAGAGCTTTGTGACCTTTCTATAACAGTGGAAACACAATGCAAGTAATTTCTTATGACCCATTCCTAAAAAACTTTATACCATTGTAGACATCTAAATTTAATCACTTCCATATGATTAAATTTACTGCCTTTCCGTCTATCGTGTTAATATTAATTTATTAAATTAATATTACACCTTTTGTCTCATATCGGTAAAGTATTTAATTTAATAATTAATACTTTGTCTTTTACCCTATTCCTCTCTAAATTAAATAAATACGCTAATTTATTTAATTTAGTCATTTTCCCCCTCTTGATTTAAAATCAATTTAAAATTCCTCACTTTCTCTTTCCTTGTCACATCCTCCATAACCTTGCCCTAATCTGAATTAATTTAATTAATTCAGGGTTATGATGTGCATCCTCTTAATCAGAGATTAATGTCACATCCTCCTACATTTGCCACTTGCCTCTAATCTTCCATTAATTAGCCTAATCCAATATTTGCACAACCTTAATCAAGGTCATTAGCTAGATTTAGCACCACTTTTTAGCCAACCTTTGCATTTACCTTCTTTTGGCATTGACTCCCTTTCCCATGTGAATTTTTAATTCACATTTATTTATATGTGAATTTTTAATTCACATTCCATCCTTCCAAGGCTTCTAGAACCTTGGACTTGTCACAATCTCCACATGTGACCAAGTCCCACCTTTTTGGAACCCACCTTTTACCCTCTAGATCATCCTAGGAATTGTATCCCCAACATCCTTTCCTTTTCCCATGTAGATTTTTGAGGAATTCCAAAATTCCTCAAATGTCCCTTTCACTCCCACTTGGGGACAAGGAATCCCTTTTTGAGGAAATCTCCTCACTCCCCAAGGTGCATGTCCTTCCTCCACCTCATGTACCTTCTTGACACCTCACTCACACCTCATATCCCCTTGTCCACTTCACCCTCCACATGTCAAGATGTGAGGGCTTGTGGGTTTTCAACCCACCATAGCCCTTCATCTTGGCCTTGTTGGATGCATCTCAACCGTTGAATTCTCTAGAGAATTCAAATTCTCCTATAAATACCCCCTTCTCAAGGGCATTTTCAACACTGGGTATTTTCATAACTACATGCTGCCAATTTACATCATCAATCCTTTGCCATCATTTAGCCATCTCTTTTAATCATCTTGCACATTGAATCTTGCATTTAGTCACTCAAGCAATCATCTAAGGAGCACACAAATCATTCCAAGCAAGGGCCAATCAAAGAGATATCAACAGCAAGGAAGGTGAAACTGTTTGTATTTCATTTTATTCATTTTTCTTTTCGTTATATCACTCTTTTGGCTAATCTTGAGGTGTCCTTGGTCTTTTACCATTTGCGTTTTTAAGTTGTTTTGCACATTTAGAGTAGGATAAATTCCAAGGTATACAACCATATTTGTCTAAAACCATAATCAACAAATGTGATTCCATTTACAAGTTCCATGTGCAAATTTTTTTTATGAAATCATAGACAAGGGGGTCACTATTAAAAAAGACCTTATTGTCAAAGGATTGGTAAAAATTTACAAAGAAAGAAAAGACACTAACAACAATCAGTCCAATGAAAAACCTCACTTTTGGGATAAAAATAAAAACATAGTCAATTATGATGTCACATATACAAAGCAAATTCAGAATATTCAAACACCTACACCATCAACATCACAAAACAACCAAAACATACAAGTTTTCCAAAACAATCTATCACTCTTCCATAGGGATAGCTAAAAACATAACACCAAATATAAGTACAATCCACTGGGGGAACCCATGAAAGTGATTTTCTAAAAATTGGTCCAAGCTAACATGGGTAAGTTTCCTATGAATAGATATTTTGATGAAATCTAACTAAATCCCACATAGTATAAAGATAATTAATATTATGAATACCATCATGTAAAGGGCCATGGCATATATAAGTGTATGAAATTCAAGAATTACCTCCATGATCTCATCGATTGTGGTGAGATCAAAGTAGGCTACCCAAAAGTCTCTCAAAATGACCAAATGGGTATGTATAAATACTCTCCCCAAATAATATTATAGAAAATCCTCCACATCCAACAAGGATACTACTCACAATTTCACCAAAACTACTAATAATTCCTCATCTTATGATTCAATAGTTGATAGAATTGAATGAAGTGATTCTCACGTGGCCACCATAACCATAAAGAGTCTTAATTGTGTTGTCACCACTTATTGTGATTAGGTAACTATCCAAGGGGATTTTTCATCTTCTCAACCATCTGCCCAATATAATCTCCTTGATTATCTTGGGAATACACCCACACAAATATCTAGCTTAGAGATTATTAAAAATTCCCCTATCTATAAGGAAATTTTAGAGTGAGATTTACAAGTCTCAAGTCCCCAATGACATTAATCTTAATCAATTTCAAGCTATGATAGAACATTCATCCTTGCCACATCACCTTTTATTTATGAAAAAATATTCACCTATCACTTATCTCCTTATTCCCATGCACAAACTATCCATTATGATTTGATTGCTTTTTATGTGAAGAATAGTTCGAGGTTATGGGCCATCCTTGTAGTTTCAAACATTTCCTATCAGATTTTAAGTTTTTAATTCAAATTTCAATTGAATTATAACCTTTACCCTTCCTACCTATGGTTGACTAAACACAATTTTGTGTTATGTTGCTATGTCCTTGTATTTGAATGCATTAAGTGTATTCATCCCTATCTCTAGATAAATACAAATCATAATAATCAGTATGTATCCACACACTTCAATTAGTGATCTAAAAGGAGTTTAGTGTTACACAATCATTCTAGAGGCATTTGCATGACTAAAGAACATTGTTTCAATATTCTTCAATTTCAAAGGGTTGGTCAAGGTGCAATGCCCTTGTGCATTAGTCATACAACAACCTTACCATTACCCCTCACAAACATCAAAGAGCATAGAAGAAATCAATACATTGAACAAGTGAAGAAAAATGATCGAAAATTACATAGGCCAAGTTCCTAGGTGCGGAACAAGTTTGTGGTTATGGATCTGTCCCAAATAGTAAGATTTATTCTTGCACAAAAATCAACAAAAAAATATTGATTCTTAAATGATCACTAAATTTAGTAGTAACTATGCATGATCACAAGACATCAAATCTAAATCTTATTCAATATTTATACCATCTTTAATCATCAAAATAAATATTTTTATTTTTTTTACATTTCTATATTTTTAACATTTCAAATTACTAACTCAATAATCAAATCACCTTAATTCACATTTATTTATCTAAAATAATTTATATTTTATATACATCTTATCAAAAAAAATCTAAATTATATATTTATATATTTAAAAAACATATATCATAACAAAACAAAAAAACTTGGAAAATAAAGTCTTTTTAACATCCTTATACCTATTTAAAAGTTGCACTTAACCTTAAAGTAAAAGACAATGATTAAATTATAACTTACAGCAATAAAAAATGAAAAATGGTGAGAAGTTGAAAACTTAATTAAGTTGAACATCCTTTCGTATTTAAAACGTGAACCCAACGTTTGAGTTGTTCAACTTCTTAACGAATGGATTTTGGACCGTTGTATAAAATCCAAAGTTAAGATTAGTTGAAATACAGTTGAAAAGAGTTTGGGTTGGTGAGAATGGTGGAAATAAGAAACAAGAAAACAAAATTAAAGGCTTTTGTTGTATTTGTTTGTTGTGTAAGCGAATAGAACACCTTTACCTAAAAAGAGTGCACATATTTTGATAAGTAATGTTTTTTTTTTCAATATCTTAAAAAATAATAATATATTTTTTTCAAAAAGAATGGTGATAGAAGGTATATTTCTCAAAATTATGTTGGATTAAGTTGAAATAATAAAGTTTAATATAATCATGCTCAACAACAAGAATCAACAAAGCAAATATCTTTATATATAATAAAATAACCGTATTTAATTTTAGGTTTGAGTTTGAGTATTTTGTGATAAATAGTATTTATAAATTGTTTGTGTATTTGTACATAAAACTTTGATAAATAATTGGAATTAATTTGCTAATATGATTATAATTTGGTATGGGCTATTTTTGTGTTTGTAAAACTAGTATATATATCTTAAATTTTTAAAATCTATATAAATTACGTCGAGATATATTGAGGTGTTTATTTTTTCAATTTAATATATCTATATTAAAGTTGTTCATGATGAAAAATTAAACGCCTCGATATATCTCGACGTAATTTATATAGATTAAATTCAATCTATATATGCTAGTAGTAGTCGGCACAACACATGACATGAATTACTATATAATTATACAATATTAATTTATTATATTATTAGATAAATAATAATATTTTAGTAAATTTAATATAAGTTATGGTTAGGAGTCAAACATGGTTAGGTTCAAACTTTTATTAGGGTTGAGGTTCAAGTTTAATTAGGGTTAGGGTAAAGATTAAAATAGGGTCAATTAGGGAAAAACCTTTGAGTTAGGGTTAGGGTTGAATTAGGGGAAATCTTTGAGTTAGTGTTAGGGTTAAACTATGGTTAACATTCAAATAACGTTAGGGTTAGTGTTTAATTAGGGTTAGTCCTAGGGTTAAATTTTAAATAAGGTTAGGGTTAGTCTTAAAATAAGATTATGAATTATAGAATATAGTTATGGTTAGTGTTATAAATAGAATTAGGGTTAGGTTATAATTAGAATTAAAGATATGGTTATGAGTAGGGTTAAAATAGGGTTGGGCTTCAATTAGGGTGAGTGTTCAATTATAGTAAGGGTTCAATTTGGTTATGATTTTATAAATGATAAGAATTAGCATTCAAATAAATTTAGGATTTAAGGTTCAATTAAATTTATGATTAATGCCCAATTAGGGGAAGGGTTTGGGTTAGGTTTAGGGTTAAGATAATGGTTAGGGTTAGGGTTATGATTATGGTTAGGGTTAAGATTTAGGGTTATGGTTAGGGTAAGGATTTACATCATGAATAGGGTTAGGGTTAGGGTTAGGATTATGGTTAGAGTTATGGTTTACGATTAGAGTGAGGATTATGGTGATGATCAGGGGTATATCATGTAGTTAGGGACAATGTTAGGGTGAGGGTGAGGGTGAGATTATTGGGTAGGGTAAAGGTTACAATTAGAATTAGGGTTAGGGGTATATAATAGTTAGATATGGGGTTGGCTTTTGGGTAGGCTTAGGGCTAGGGTTAGAGTTTGGGTTAGGATTATGGTTAGGATTAGGATTATGGTTAGAGTTAGGATTATAATTAGTGTTAATGATAAAATTAATGTTAGTGTTAGAATCATTGTTATTATTAGAATAATATATACAATTAGTGTTATCTTTAAATTAATAGATATTACATTAGAATTAGTGTTAAAATAAGAGTTAGTGTTAGAATTTAGATTAGTGTTGGTGTTGGAATTAGGATTAATGTTAGTGTTATAATTAGTATTAGAGTTATAATTAGTGTTAAAGTTACAATTATATTAAAATTAGTGATATTTTTAGAATTAGTGTTACTGCTAGAATATAAATCTCATTAACAAATTTTCCATCACCCAGGTTAGCTTCAAAGCTATTTTTGGGAATACAATTAGACAATGATCAACCAATAAAAATAAACAATGGCAAAATTACTTTTATGTGTAGCTAGAAGATTGCTTTGATTCTTTTACTAATAGGTGGACTTTAAATGTTTGTGGTCATAGGAAATTATAACGAATTATTGCTTTGAGTATTGAACCAAGTTAACAATAATATATGTAAATATATGTGTGTGCTTATATCTTATTTCAATATAACATTTTGGATGTTCTCTGGATAATTTTAATGTTTTTTTATAAAAATGTCTTCATCAAAATTTTATTAACTTCTTATGGAATCTTGAATAGGAAACAAATTTTGTGCTGTCAAATCCAAGTTTTGAAGGAAATATGTTTGCATAGGTAGTTTGTGTATTCCCTAGCCATGTATAATGATAATTGCTACATATATTGCATAAGACACATACAAAAACTAATAACCATGCTAAATTTTAAAATGGGAAAGGAAATAAAAGGGAAGTTCCAAGAAGAGTAAAAGACTCTACACAATCATTATAAATTTGCATTCATTTTAAATATTAGGTTGTGGTAAATAAAATACTTGTTACAGAGTAAGAAACTTTAGTATACTATAACATGTATGATATAAGTGTACACTATCAGAAAGGAGTAAACAAACCACCTAATATACCACAAATGTCACAATTTTAAGAAAACCAAATATTTTAAGAATAAACAATACACCATTAATTAAAAACAACTCAAAGAAATAATTTTAGTTTCTTTTGAGAGTCACATAACTATGAAAATCATTCAATGAGAGATAACATTTGAGCCCACCTCTCACTCCATGAAAAGGTAAAGTGCTCCAAGGAAAATTCCTTTATTTTCATGTACCTAAAGTCAATCATTTAATGATCCTATTAAATCATTCAATAAAGGATAAACGTGGAAATCAAAGGAATGGTAAAAGATAAAAGGAAAAATCAAAGTGAGGAATGGCATGGCATTGTGTAAACAAAACACTTGTGAAGGAAAATCAAAATAAAGCCTTGATTTTATTTTGTTAATATCATAAAGTGAAATTCACGAATCAAATAAAAGATATCAAATCAAGCAACTCTAATGAGATGACATCCTCTTGTTACTGCATTCCATTTGTATTGGATTCATATCAACAGCAAAACGTAGGAATGCCTCTCGGCATAATGATTCATATATATGAGAATTCAAATTTTATTTTTATGATTTTTGTGCATGTAGACTCAATCCCCACATTTATGGATTCAACTCTTTTGATGGAATTGATTTATATATGCATATTTGACCTAGGTGTTTTTATCTTCAAATTTATTTTTCACTTGATGACTTGATTTGCAACAAAATACTAGTGATATTGATGAATACCTTTGAGAGCTTGTTCACCAAAGATCTTGCCCTTGGTCATGCTCTTAGATCCAATTTAACAATGTTTGTACAATTTTCAAGACACGACAAACAATCATGCAATATATCGAGATAATGTAAATGTTAATATCATGATGATACTATGTGGATGTCAATGTCATAAGATAATTCTCTAGTGCTTTGTGACCTGGAGTTAGATGATCCAAATGGATTAGGGTTTGTCCTTTTATAACACTCTAACATATAGTTTGAATATTTTTATATTTAAGTTGGTCTATAACAATTAATTAGAAAAGAGTCAACTTATATTCATAGTTAATTTTAAATTTAGTATAATTTCAAAGATTATATCCATAGATGTTAATTCAACTTGAGTTAATAAATAATAAAATGATAAATTAATTCTAAATCTTTAAAATATATATAAAAAATTGTAATATTTTTTCATCTTTTACTAAAACATATTATTTTACATAGTAATCATTATACTTGAAACAAACAATTAAAGTGGGTCTAAAATAAATTTATACAGTCTGCACGGGTAGTTGAGTTGGCTTGGGCAGTGGGTTTTCTCCCCATTGATCTCAAGTTCAACTCCACTCCTGAGTTTAAGAGGTGGGACTTCTTGTGGGCAGGGGATCTCACCCGCAACTCACCCTAGCTTGCCCCAAGTACCCAAGGTACGGAATGTTGGGCTGGATTATGGGGACGCCCCTATAGAATCAAAAAAAAAAATTATACATTTACATATTAATTAAATTGTATATAACTTATAATCAAGAGAAAGTAATAAGTTTAGACTTTGTCAATTTACATATAGTTGAGTTGGCTTGGGCAATGGGTTTGCTCCCCATTGATCTCAGGTTCAACTCTACTCCCGAGTTTAAGAGGTGGGACTTCTTGTGGGTAGGGGATCTCACCCGCAGGGGACTAGTCTCACCCTAGCTTGCCCCAAGTACCCAAGGTACAGGCTGTTGGGCTGGATTATGGGGACACCCCTATAGAATCAAAAAAAAAATTATACATTTACATATTAATTAAATTGTATATAACTTATAATCAAGAGAAAGTAATAAGTTTAGACTTTGTCAATTTACATACATACAACGAAAAGCAATAAACATATATAGTTTTAAAATTATATTTTTAAATTAAAATAAAGAAAATTGTAATTAAGAAGAATAATGTTGTAAAAAGAGTTATAAAATTATTGTTTAAAACATTAACTATAAAAAAGATAACATAAAAAAGAAGGTTAAAAGGTAGTAGATTGAAAAATTATTATTGTGCACAATGCTTCAAAGTATTGATCCTCACCAATAAATACAAAACATGATTGCAAATTAGAACAATACTATAAGCATTTAAGTTATAGAAACTATTTCTATGGTTAACCATCATTCTTTTTGTATAAAGAAATTTTCACAAGATACCATAACTTCTTTTTTAGCACCTTATTGAGTTTTTAATTTTTTTATAAGATACTAAGAATTGGTCCAAACTACCAATCAAGAATAAACAAAAATTGAAAGTCCATTCATTAAAATCATATAATGAGCCTCAAATAATAAGGGTGGTTGGAAGTTAACTTGTCCCTTTCAAAGTTTGAAAGTAAATTTTAATGCTAATGAGCTACATCCTTAAAAATGACCTATTGTATAATAAACACTAATGTTTCAAATCATCTATGTTTGAAATTTACCATGCATTTTAATTGATTTAATTACATTTCAAGTAGAAGAGATGAATATTAGAGACTTTCTATTTAAAATTATTCTTTTTATCCGCTTGCTTCATAGAATTAATTAAACTAGAGAAATAAAAAATGATCAAGACATCCATGAACAAAGTATATCTATCATTTTTTTCTAATTAATCATTCATCTCCTACAAATAGCATACCATTTAAGAATTTGATCAACAAAAATACAAACCAAAAACACATTATAAGATCTATCCCAAAGCCTGTGAAACACAAAGAAATATGCATTCCTTACAATGAAGATGATATCCCCTAATTGAGACTCATCAAAGCATGTCAACCATTATCATTTCATCTATTTCATTGCAATAACCTTCTTGTATTACACTTGAGGATGCTCATAATTATTTAATTTGTATGATAAATATTACTTTGGAGATTATTTATTGATGGTTAATTTGATCATGATGAAATGTAATTCCTTTGTTTTTCTTTGACAAAACATGTGATTGAGAGCATAACGAGGCAATTTGAAAAATCATATTAGAATCAAGCTTTAAAATTTTAACTATTGTATGAATATATACATTAGAAAAAATAGATTTACATATGAACCTCTAAATATGGAAAAGAATGACATCCAGAAAATTCATCGTTAGCAATTCACCGATGGAAAATTTAGCGGGCCAGCAATTCACCGTGGGAAAATTCACTGCCATGACAATTCACCATGTGAAAAATTAATTGCATGAGTTTTTGGCGGTTAATTTTCCATGGCAATGAATTGCTGGTGGCGCTGAATTTTCCCGCAGTAAATTGTTGACGGTGAATTTTTCGTCGGTGAATTGCTGGCAGTGAATTTTCCTAGAGCCGAAAAAGAACATGTCTCATAGAATAAACAATACCTCTGTTTTCATTCCTAGACCAAGTAAAGTCTCTTTTTTAGTTTAATGATGTCTAAATAATTCACATATATCTCTAAGCACCAAATACCAAATTTTTTTTAAAATGTATAGACTTAAAATAAATGCATCATGGCTTCATTTAAATTACAAGAGGGACATTTAAATGGTTGAATAGGGAAATATTAATATCTTTCCAAGTAGTACTTTACAATATAATTTTTTTTAAGTAACCATTTGAGCACTTATATCTACTTAAATATTTTTAAATTTGGGAACTTAATTTAGTCCAATATTAATCACTGAATCTCTATCTCCATTTATTATTGATTTGGGGAATTAATTTCAAAGTGGGGAGGACGAGGTATGTGTTCTTCAAAGGAAAGAATGAGAAATATTAAATAGATGTCCAACATTAATCCTTCAAGAAATTCTAAGCAATTGGAGAGCATAACTTAATATAGATAGATGAATAGGAACAATATAGTGCATAAATATAATAAATTATTTGTACTTGTTATTTAATATAAATTGTTCTTTAATGTCCTTCCTATTGGGACTCTATTTTCTAGTGTCAATTTTTCTTGATTATTAGCTCTTTTGTACACTTAAGCCTCATTTTTCTCATCATATGTAAAATATCTTTAAGATGATTCCTAATAGTTCTTCCTTGGTCTAAGTTCACATAAATGTTCTCCCTCTTCATCCCCCATGTTCCTATCATGTGTTAGAAGTTGTGAGAACCCTAATAAGCTCTAAGTGTGGAGGTTTTATGTTCAAAATTCTAAGCACTATGCTTATGTGAAAATTTCAAATTTTCCCTTGCTAGTACATCATTTATTCTAAGACAATTTTTTTCCTTTATCCCCACTAGGATATTATATTTTACCATTTGAGCATACCTTTCATCCATTCCTCACCGTCATCCATTTTTCCTATTGAGTTTTTAGAGTTTTCCTTCCTGACATCCCTTTATCCCAACCTCTACTTTCTCTTGCCTTTGTCATTGTTTTGGAATTTATTTTACTAGTATTTCTCTCTAAACCCCAACTCAATTCCTATACTAAGTTACCTTTCATATTCATAGTTTTGGTTGTCCCTTTACCTGAGTACCTCTTCTTTAGTATCTTCAATCCCTAACTTATAGCATTTCATTATATACATTTTATCAAAGTCAAAGATGCAGCCCAATATCTCTAAAGTGGTAGTTCTAGCATGAGCTATGAGCCAACCTTGAAACCCAACATTTTTCACTATATCATCTCATCAATATTGTGGGTTCATACATATCACAATTTGGGTACCTCATAAGAAGTAATACTAACTCTCAAATCAGAATTCCTAACAATTTTAATTGTATCACCTTCTTAATATTATGATTTTATACATGTTCTTATTTATGTCTAAAGAGATGAACTCCTTGTTACCCCTAATCCCTAATTCCTCGACAATTTCCTCATTTGTCTTCTCAAATTCAAAGATGTGGAGATGTCCTTATCTACCTACTATTGGTAGGAGGCATGTATTACTCTCAAATTCTTACCCAATTAGATTCCACCACCTAAAATCATTATTCAATCAAAATGCACAAATTCAAATGCACATCTAATGATAACAGATGAAAAAGCCCATGTTGTAATCAGTACAGTAGTTAGGTCTCAAACCCTTACTGTTCTCATGTCATCTCATATTTTCTATTTCAATGGATTTCATGGGCTCTACTCTATATTGTACACTCAAATTGAAATATGCCATTAATGTTAAAAACAATGGCAATCATGAAGAGAATTATTTCTTGACAACTTTAAGTACCTCCACAAATCTCAAAGGGGCAATTTATGCTTGAGGGTATTGATGTTGATGATATCAAAGGCATGGGTAACCTAAGCAATAGAAAATGAAAATGGATATTTTTTCCAAGACACTCAAATGCACTAAATAATATATATTAGCATATTTTCATTTTTTAAGGGAGGAAAAAATGGAGAAAACAAGGCAGAATGGAAAAGGAAGAAACCTTCTCAATAGAACCCTAGGATTCTTAATTTCTATATCTATGTATAATGTTTTGATACTATAATCATCTAGGTTCATCTAAAATTTTTAATAAACACTTATAATATATAAAGAGTAAATGTTTAAAGTTAGAATTAACATTGATTGTGAAAGGAGCTAAGAGATGCAAAAATTATTCATACATTAATATTCTAAGGAGAGTGTTATGTAAATTTAAATATTTTATAACTACACAAATAAAAAATACATTTAAATATATAAATAAAAAATATACACCATAACACAGGTGTACATGGAGAAAACCATTTTGGAAGAAAACCCCACACTTCAAAGAAACTCAATGTATTATTCAATAAACCATGATAACAACACAATTGTAAAAGAAAGACTTCACAAGAGTATCACCAACCAAAGATATAGAGGAATTATTATAGCTTAATAGTATATATTTATACTTTACACCAACCTCCATCTCAAACATGCCTAATATATATACGAGATACAAAACCTAAACCATCAAAAGGTAACTAGGAACCTATGAGCAAAAACCACCCAAAAGTGGCACCTAGATTATCCCCCAATGTAATGTCCCCATTTTGGCCATACGCTCTTCTTTGTCTGATAGCCTATTTCCGGAAATCCGTAGGTTGATCAAAAGTGAAATTAGGGTTTCCTTGCTTGGAGGTTTGTGGCATTTCTAGGTATTCACTATTTTTAGTAAATACTAATTTTGGCAGTGGTTCAGTTGTCAGCTTTCATTAAGTCTTGCTTCCAGCTCAGTTCTGCTTTCTGTTGGTTTTGAGGTAAACTTACTATTTTTGGCAGTGGCTATTTTTAGTAAGTCTAATTTTGGAAGTGGCATCATCAGCAGTTCAACTCAAGTCATCTTGTTATCCATCAGTCTCAGTTTGGCTTTGGGTTTGGTTTTCTCCTTGGACTGAGTTTAGACTTAGTCAATTTTCATGTCTTGAAGTTGTACCCCATGCCTAGGCTTGATGACTTCAAGTTGTTTTAAAGAAGGGGACATAAAGGGTCAAGTGAGCATTTAATTATTTAATAAATGCTTTATTGTTGCAATATGAAATGGATGCCTAAAGGGGAAGTTGAATGATATTTTATTATTTCAAAAAGTAAAAAGGCAAAAAGGTGGCGTCCTTTTTGGAAGTTGAAGTGATTCAACTTCTTGGAATTTGAAGAGTTCTTGTTGCTTCATTTGCCAACTAAAGCTTATATATTGTTGCTGTTTGAAGAGCTGATTATCCAATGTTTATGCTAATGTTATGCTGTCGGAATGACAACTTGTTTTTTACTTCGAGGGATGCTTACCTCCTAGTTCCAATCCAATTTCGTGTTTGAAAGATAACACCTAGTTGGTATTATTGCTGCTTCTCAATCAGACTAGCAGATTGTGCTTCAAAATTGGTGAATTTTGGTGAGAACTTCAGTTTTTATGTTGTTGGTGTATACACAG
This sequence comes from Sequoia sempervirens, assembly GCA_007258455.2. Taxonomy (NCBI): domain Eukaryota; kingdom Viridiplantae; phylum Streptophyta; class Pinopsida; order Cupressales; family Cupressaceae; genus Sequoia; species Sequoia sempervirens. Next base: position 261,628,229 of record VDFB02000008.1, on the reverse strand, counting down.
CTGAAGGTGGTTTTCATTTACAGCTTTTGGTATGAATTTATTTTGGTTATGGGTATTTGATCATTGCATTTCTATGATAATGGCGACCATATTTGGAGGTTTTCAGATTTTAATTCCAAGTTTCTGATTTTTCCAAGAGAAATCGCCCCTCTACAGGGCCGTACCATCTCATGAGTGCTTTGGGATTCGTGCAAGAATAATATCTTGAGTTTTTGATGCAGTTTTGTAGTTTGAGTTTGGGTGCCATCCTCCTAGAAGGTCTTTGCAAAACATTTCAGCTTATTCGGAGGTATTTAGAAGGAGTTGTGAACATTTTTATGAGTTTGCTGTTTGCTGATAGACATTTCCAAGATTGCAGATTTTTATATCAGACTTGTTAGTTTTTGATATAATGTTGGTTTGAGCTACATTTTTATATCATTATTGTATTGTAAGAGTTAGAGGAAGTGTTACTCTAACCTTTGATGGATTTGGAAGCATATCTTTCTTATTTGCAGCTGTTTAATTCATTGTAAAGCTGATTAGTAGTACTAACAGCTATTTATTTTATTTGCTGCAATTACTTGTTATAATTTCATACATTTGTAACCCCTGGATGGTTTACCGCCAGTGTGGAGAAAAAAACAATTAATCTCTCTTTAGTCACCCACTGTAAAGTGGCGAATTCCCACTCATAAGTGGATGCCCGCCGCAGCGGATGAATTAGTTTTGTATTGTAATGTTTTTCCCCCCACTGTTCAAGTGGTAGCGTGGAAATTCTCATGGCTGGTTCACCGCCTATTTATTTCAGTTTTCAATTAATAACTCCGTCATATGTTAGCACCTCGCCCTCAGTGGGATCTTGAGTGCACATTCTTGATGTTGAGTTTGTTTCATTTCAAGTATTGTTCTTTAATTTCTCCGCCATATGACAACACCTATCCTTCCTTGGGATTGAGTGTGCATTCTTGGCGTTGAGTTCTTTCAAGCTTGGATTTCAGTTTTGATGCTAACGCTAATCAAGTTGGTAGTGTTGGCTTGTGTTATGATAATTCAAGAAAAAAATTGGTTGGCATATTTCAGTGGTATCAGAGCCAAGATCTTGCCATCCTATGAATAAGACAGAGTCAGTTGACAAATGAGTGATAGAGAAATCAGATTCTTCACCTAAGTTCAGTTTAGCTTTCAGAAGTTCTTAAGATGTTGCATTTTCTGAGGTCCAGGAATCGTGAGAAGTCAGATTTGATTGTGGCTTCAGAAGAATGCCAGTTCAAGAGGCAATGTGAACATGAGGCTGCCATACTCCGTAAACAATATCAGAGCATGACAGATGAGTTTAAGAACGATGTTTCATTTGACACGTTTTTGAATTGTGCGGTGATTCATGACCCTGGAAAGTTGGCTATGGTCAACTACATCAAAAAAATGATTAAAGAGGAAGTAGAACTTGCCATGGTTGAAGAATCAAGGAAGGAAGAAGCAAAAGGATCTGTTTGTGGTTTGCAGCCCACAAGTAAGCAAATTGAAGAGAAAAATCAGTCAATTAGTGTTGAAGAAGACACAAGCAAGGTGCACATTTTGGTTCAAAATGAAAGTGGGCTTGATGAAGATACCTTGGCAAATGAGGAGATTAAGTTAGAGTCCCAAAATACATCCCTAGACTTGCATGGGATGGGAAATAATGAAGATTATTATGGTAAGAAGATCATTACAGCAGTCTTGAGTCCTAATAAGGATTCAAGCAATGAAGATCTCGAGACAAATGGCTTCTCAAAAGATGCTGGTGGAACAGTTGTGTGGGATAAGTACATTGAAGAAGAGCAAGATGAAGCAAATACTAATGGTGTCTTTGAACCAGCTTATGACCATTACGAAAGTAATGTTGTTGATGGTGATTCCGATGTGTTTTTATCTCCTCTTGTTGAAGATTTAGTGAAGGATAATTCTCTACTTCTTGCTGAGCCAATTCCATATGAAGAATTAATGACAAGTGTCCAAGAAGACTTCTTTGGTATGTATGTGGGCACTAATGATAAAATCAGCAACACATCTACTCAAGATAATTTCATTGAAGAAAAGAATGACAAAATATTCAAAGCAACCAGCTTTGATGATTCTTTAATCCGATATAATGCTAGTGACTTGGGTGGTAGTGGGTTTGATTATCAAACTACATCTGTGGAGAAAGTTATAGATGAAGATTTCAGTTCAAGTGGGTTGAAGAGTGACTCATTCAAAGAGTCAATAGTTCAAGAGGAGCATGATGATCTCTTTCCTATTGATCATTGCAATCAAACCTTTCACATTTGGGATCCGGGTGCGATGTCACCAAGGTATGATAAAGAACCGGAGTGGGATAAATTCCCCTTTGATCCTGATGAAGTTCAAAAATCAGTTTGCAATAAAAGTAATGAAGTGATCTTTGGAGGAGAAGTTGCAGCAATGGCTAATGAGAACGTGATTTCTTATGTTGAAGAGAAGAATGTTTTAAAATCAGCAAATGATTTGGATGCCTTTCAAAATTACGCACAAGAAGAGTATGAGAACTTGAAAGGTCAAGATAGAGGTACTAATTTGTTTGAAGAAGTTGTTGACAAGCCTTCGATTCAGGAGATATGCAGTGATAAGATTAGAAAGGAGGCTGATTTTGAAAATCATGTCAAGGAAAACAAATCAGAAAAATTGATGTTTGATGAGCATAGCTTCTTTGCTGATTGGGATCAAGGGCCTAAAGAGCTGCAAGTTTTGAAGGATAATTTATTGGTTTCAGAAGAGAAGATTGTTAAAGTGTTATCAAGATTTGATAGCACATATCACTTCATTGAGGAACTTTGCTGGAAGTTTCAATTTGAAGAGAAACTAAATGGAGTTAAAGATGGAGACTCTCTTTCCAAGATGCAATCTATCAAAGAGGCATTGGAATCCATAAAGTCAGATTATTTGCATTTGCTCTCAGATAGGGATAATGCTATTAAGTTTGCAGAGGAGACCTATGATGCCTACCAAGAGGAGGAAGAGATGGATAGGCTTTGCCTTGATTTTACCTTAGCTCATCATTCTTTATACAAAGCAGAAAATCATTCATCTATTGCAGCTACCCTTAAGGAACAAGAAGTTAATACAAGGATTATGGAGATCAAACAAATAGTTGAAGGAATAAATGAACTCCATAATGATGAAACATTGCGTAATGCCAAGATGATCCCATATGTTGATGGTGATTGGAAAGTACATCAAGAGTGTGAACTCTTGAGTTGGGAAGAGACTTTGCCACAAGAAGGAATGGTTTGCAGCTATGCGATAGATGTTTTAACGGATAATGAATGTAGTATTCAGCATGCTACACTTTGTGGGTCGGCAACTAATGGTGAGCATCCACAAGTTGAAAAAGATGAGTTTGAATTCTATGAAGACACCAACGAAAGGGATGAAGATAATATTTTTGAGAACAACAGTCCATTATCTTCACATGATTTGGATAATCATAAGGTGATAGATATTTTCTATGAAAGTGTGCCATGTTTTGTGAGTAGTAATCATCAAGGGCATTTTGATAATGAAAGCATAAGTGGGATCAAGGATGAAGTATTCACATGGAAAGTGTGGACTCAAGGAGATTTCTTCAACATTGGCTTAAAGGTGTCAATAAAACAAGTCTTGGTAGTTGCTGGTCACTCCATTGCAGCAGCAAAGAGTGAAGATTCCAGACTTATTACTCATGAAGTTTGGGAGAAAGTTGAACCTAAACAGGCAATTTACCTTCTTAACAATCTATCTCTTGGGTTGAGTGATGTTTTGGCTCACCCTAGTCCTTTGGGGAAATGGGAATTATGGACAACATTTGTTCTGTCCTCCATTGATGTTGATGTTTTCATGGATGGGCTACATGGGTTTATCAAAGAAGACACTAACTTCTTGAGTTTGCAAATTGCTTTGATTAACACTTGGAGAACTGTGGTGTTCTCTTTTTGGTGCATTGGGGAACATTTCCAATTGGGTATCCATGCTTGGGATCCTCAACATGGCTTGATGGAGATTGTTACAAGTGGAAAGAGGAATCATTGGAGAGATACGGGTTCAATTTTTAGATTCTTTGATGTTGTCCCCATCCTTATTAACCATTCGATGGTTCTTTTTGCACATCGACCGATGGATTGGGAAGATATATCGAACAAAGGATGTTTTTATTTTGGGTTGGAGTTCCTTGAGAGGATGTGTCCGGCCTTGGGCATGAGTTGTTGTGATATTATAGATGCTAATTTCTAGTTTTGCAGCAATCCTACAACTCCTTGCATGCTGATTTTCCTAAAATCAGACTTTGAGTGGTTCATTTCAGTTTTCATAGGCAGCTGGTACATTCATTTTTCCTCTTCACAACCTCTTTTCAGTGATGATTTTTGGCTTCAAAAGTGGGTAATGATGTTTCATAGTGATTCAAATCAGTATTGGATGGTGTTCAAGTTATGTTCTAGTGGCTTTCTTTATTCAATCTCTTGCACTAGTGTTTGGGGCAGCGAACCTTTGCTTGATTTGGTTCAACTTTTTGAGACTTTGGGGGAGAGATTGGTGGAAGTTTTCAGAGTTTTTCTTGAATATGTCAGAATTACTCAAAGGAGGCATTATACATCCTTAAGGAGCTTTGAGGATGCAGTTGCTATGACTTTGCAAAGAGCTATTTTTTCCTTTGCAAACAGCTATGATGGAATCACATTTGCTGTTGTGATTTGGTTTGATGCTTTGAGGAATGATGTTGATGAGAATATTTTTGAGTTGTTTAGATTATTCTTCTTTGTTCTCAGAATGGTGATTGACATTGACATTGCAGATGTTAATTTCTTAGAGTTTATTGAGCAAGAGACCCTGCTAGATTTTGATTCAATTCCTTCTATGTTGTTCAACTTGAATTTCAGGCATGTTATCACTTTGAGGTTGCAAGGATGGTTAGTGCAATTTTGGTGCAATGATTTCATTTGTATGATCAATGTAGAGCAGCATCAGCATGGTGAGGTTTTTCAGAGATGGACATGGGACCCCGGGATCCTATATGTTTGGTGGGATCAGTTTGGAGTGTTGTGGCATTACTTGAGGACAAGCAATTTTGGGAAGGGCAGACTGTAATGTCCCCATTTTGGCCATACGCTCTTCTTTGTCTGATAGCCTATTTCTGAAAATTCGTAGGTTGATCAAAAGTGAAATTAGGGTTTCCTTGCTTGGAGGTTTGTGGCATTTCTAGGTATTTACTATTTTTAGTAAATACTAATTTTGGCAGTGGTTCAGTTGTCAGCTTTCATTAAGTCTTGCTTCCAGCTCAGTTCTGCTTTTTGTTGGTTTTGAGGTAAACTTACTATTTTTGATAGTGGCTATTTTTAGTAAGTCTAATTTTGGAAGTGGCGTCATCAGCAGTTCAACTCAAGTCATTTTGTTATCCATCAGTCTCAGTTTGGCTTTGGGTTTGGTTTTCTCCTTGGACTGAGTTTTAGACTTAGTCAATTTTCATGTCTTGAAGTTGTACCCCATGCCTAGGCTTGATGACTTCAAGTTGTTTTAAAGGGGTCAAGGAGTGAGCAATATGAAATGGATGCCTAAAGGGGAAGTTGAATGATATTTTATTATTTCAAAAAGTAAAAGGCAAAAAGGTGGCGTCCTTTTTGGAAGTTGAAGTGATTCAACTTCTTGGAATTTGAAGAGTTCTTGTTGCTTCATTTGCCAACTAAAGCTTATATATTGCTGCTGTTTGAAGAGCTGATTATCCAATGTTTATGCTAATGTTATGCTGTCGGAATGACAACTTGTTTTTTACTTCGAGGGATGCTTACCTCCTAGTTCCAATCCAATTTCGTGTTTGAAAGATAACACCTAGTTGGTATTATTGCTGCTTCTCAATCAGACTAGCAGATTGTGCTTCAAAATTGGTGAATTTTGGTGAGAACTTTAGTTTTTATGTTGCTGGTGTATACACAGCTAAAGGTGGTTTTCATTTACAGCTTTTGGTATGAATTTATTTTGGTTATGGGTATTTGATCATTGCATTTCTATGATAATGGCAACCATATTTGGAGGTTTTCAGATTTTAATTCCAAGTTTCTAATTTTTCCAAGAGAAATCGCCCCTCTACAGGGCCGTACCATCTCATGAGTGCTTTGGGATTCGTGCAAGAATAATATCTTGAGTTTTTGATGCAATTTTGTAGTTTGAGTTTGGGTGCCATCCTCTTAGAAGGTCTTTGCAAAACATTTCAGCTTATTCGAAGGTATTTAGAAGGAGTTGTGAACATTTTTATGAGTTTGTTGTTTGCTGATAGACATTTCCAGATTGCATATTTTTATATCAGACTTGTTAGTTTTTGATATAATGTTGGTTTGAGCTACATTTTTATATCATTATTGTATTGTAAGAGTTAGAGGAAGTGTTACTCTAACCTTTGATGGATTTGGAAGCATATCTTTCTTATTTGCAGCTGTTTAATTCATTATAAAGCTGATTTGTAGTACTAACAGCTATTTATTTTATTTGTTGCAATTACTTGTTATAATTTCATACATTTGTAACCCCTGGATGGTTTACTGCCAGTGTGGAGAAAAAAAAATTAATCTCTCTTTAGTCACCCACTGTAAAGTGGCGAATTCCTACTCATAAGTGGATGCCCACCGCAGCGGATGAATTAGTTTTGTATTGTAATGTTTTTCCCCCCACTATTCAAGTGGTAGCGTGGAAATTCTCATGGCTGGTTCACCGCCTATTTATTTCAGTTTTCAATTAATAACTCCGTCATATGTAAGCACCTCACCCTCAATGGGATCTTGAGTGCACATTCTTGATGTTGAGTTTGTTTCATTTCAAGTATTGTTCTTTAATTTCTCTGCCATATGACAACACCTATCCTTCCTTGGGATTGAGTGTGCATTCTTGGCGTTGAGTTCTTTCAAGCTTGGATTTCAGTTTTGATGCTAATGCTAATCAAGTTGGTAGTGTTGGCTTGTGTTATGATAATTCAAGAAAAAAAATTGGTTGGCATATTTCACCCAACTAAATATGCCTTATAATGTGTCATAACATATATCATAGGTTGGTCAACAAGTGTGACTCCCATTTATAGCTCTAATATATGTTAAACAACTTTTTACATTTCCTATGCAAACTTTTAGAGGCCATAACTTTTGATCTAGTGGGTTGATTAGGCGTATTTTTAAAAAAATTAATTACTAAAAGAGACACAACAAAAACCTTGTAGGCAATGTTGAGAAACTGAGAATCTTCATTTTAGCCAAAAACCATCTCTATAGCCCAAAAGCTAATTTTTTCTATTTTATATCCAAAAATCAAGCCAACTACATGTGTGTTGCCTATGAATAGATGGTTAACCATATCCAATAGATTGATAATAATGTTTATACCATAACCATTAAAAACAAGAATCCTACGTGTGTGGTTACCACCCGTAGATCCAAAGTGACTCTACCAGGGGCCACTTCTAAATCTCAATTAGAAAATTAATATAGCCTTTTGGATCATCTAAGACACCTACTCAGATATCCATTCATTAACTGTTAGGTATATCCCTTATGCACAAGGCTATCTTAGATAAACCCCTGTAGGATTCCTCAGATCCTACTGACCTAAATGTTAACCAATTTCAAGCCATGGTAGGGTATCTAGATACCACACACCATGTTACATTCACATAGCATGATATCTCTTCATAGAAGCCCCACCATAATGATCCCCTACAACCTGAGGTATTTATTAATGAACATAAAATCAAACGAGTTTTGATAGATGGTGGAGTAGGCCTAAACATTTATACTCTAAAATTGGTCACCATAATGGGATTCTTTGAAGCATGTATTGATATATCAAAAAGGATCATCATAAGAGCATACAATAATGTAGAGCGCTCTTCTAAGGGCATTATCATCCTTCCCATTAGAGTTGGCCTAGAGCTATTCAAGATACAGTGTGCCAAGTTCTAGACCTAGAACTTCATTACAACCTTCTCCTCAATCATCCATGGATTCATGCCATGAAGTTCATTCGCTCCACCTACCATCAATTCTTGAAATTTCCTTATAATGGTACTAAAATTACCATATTAGTTGACCCTAATCCTTTCCAATATTGCAGTAATTTGAAAGGGAATCATGAACATCAAGTATCTATCGATAGGGAAGCCTCACCATCCATCTCATACCACTACATTGATCTTGCATCATTATCCAAATCTTCTAATCCACCCATATCATTTCTTGAAAACAAGGTTCAAGTCCAATAAAATGAATACAACATGGAGAGCTCATTTTCCATTGGTAAGTTGCTCACGTCACTAAAATCTTATGGTAATCCACGTGTCCTATCCAAAAGGATCCTAAGGTCATCATTCAATATCAACCTCCCACTACTTTCACTAAGTGGGGTTTTCAAACTAGGCAAGGAATCTATAGATGAAGACATCTCTACTTGGATTTAAACAAAGATGAAGAGGATGAAAAAGATGCTCAATTTCCAGTTGAACAATATGGTAAAGGCTTTGCTATCATGAAACAGAAAGGTTATGATGGTCACAATGGCTTGGGGTTACAAAAAAAAGGAATGATAAAATATATATAGCTTAAAAATTTATCAAGGAACAAAGGACTTGGGTATCGACCATTTAAATTGAATGCTCCTAGTACTAAATTTCTTTTGAGTAAAGACGCTAACTATAGATAAGGTAAAATTTGTGGAAATAAGCATGAATCAATAATAGCAACCACAAAACTATCTAATTCAAGTAATAAAGATGCTAATCCAATAGTGAAGCACAAATGACAATAGAAATCACAATCATAATGTGATAATCTACTCAATCTATATGCCATAGTTGATTCATCTCCATTGCTCTTCTCCATTTTTCTTTGTTTTTTCTCAACATAATATGCAATTTATTTTCAATAAGCTTGATGTAGTAGTAGCAAGATCTCAAGATAGCAAAAAACTTTGAAGATTGTGGTTAACCTTAAAATGAATTGAAGGGTTGCTTTTATAGAAATCCCAATTCAAATGGATAGCTAGAATTGAGAGATGATGTATGGTGATCAATGGATGAGGTTAATTGAGACAAGGATAGATAAGGATGGACCAAAACTCAAGAAATTAGTTGAGATTTAGGGCTTGGCTAAGAAGAAATTCAAATTAAATAATGATAGAAATTATTTAATTTAAATGAGGGAAATGAATAATTAAATAATTAAAAATAATTATTTAATTATAGAAGAAGGGGGGATGTTAAAATATTAAATAATTAAAAATATATATTTAATAAAAGGTGGAGGGAAATGATAAATAATTATTTAATTATGGAAGGAAAAGGCTAATGAATAATTAAATAATTAAAATAATTATTTAATTATAAAGGAAAATGGAAATAAATAATTAAATAAATGAAATTTATTTTATTATGGATAGAAAAAGATAATTAGTGACATCATTTAAATAAAATTGATATTTATTTAAATTAATCAAGGAGGAATAATGATAAAGTGAATTAATTAAATAAATAAAAATTATCTAAATAATAGAGGAATATGACATTAGGGGATAATTAAATAATTAAAATTATTTAATTATACTAGGAAGAAGGCAAATTAATGATAAAATGTTGCTTGCGGGCTTAGGACATTTTTTTAGTGTCTACACTAACATTTTTTACAATGTCAAGACCTCTGAGGATAGTACTGAGACCAACCCTCCTAAGAACCAACATATTGATGGCTAAGCCTGGATTGAAACCTTTTCGGACCCTGATGATTCCTCAATCTTTACCATATCTACCTCATTGCTAAGCTTTGTTGATATTGATGATAACATGCCCCTAGTCCACCCACAACTAATAGATTAGATCAACAAGGACCATTGAGCTTGGACATTTTCAAAAATGATGAAGCTATAGTTGAGTTTATGTGATTTTGAGATGGTATACCTCGGGGTGACCATAAATTTGGATTTACCATATACCTCAACACTATTGCTTACTTCGATGAGTCTACCCCATCTTTCAGTCGCAAAAGTGAAAAAGAAGAAAAGAATAGGTCTCCAAGTGAAAACCAAAAGGCACCTCTAGACCAAGAAAAAGAAAAGATAAAGGGTGTATCTAAGGGTGAAAACCTCTCCAAGGTTCCCAAGGATGGAAGGTTGGATATACTCCCTATCATTCAAGAGAGATCTCCACCTTTGGTAGAGAAATCAAAGGATGTCAATATCAGTACAGTTGAGAATCCCAAGATTATACACTTTGTAGCTTTTTTGACAGAGACATAAAAGCCAAGTTTCATCAACTTCTTCTTTGAATGATAAATCATTTTTTCTTGGTCTTATGCTAACATGCCTGGACTAGACCCTGAATTAGTCCTTCATCATTTTCCTCTTCTTCCAAATGTGAAACCTTTCAAACAAAAAATCATAAAGATGCACCAACATATTGCCTTATTGGTCAAGGCTAAACTGAAAAATTTGTTAGATGTTGGGTTTATCAAACCTATAGACTATGTTGAATGGATATCAAATCTAGTATTAGTTACCAAACCAATAGGAGGAATTTGAATTTGTACAGATACCCGACTTAAACAAAGCCTATCCTAAAGATGATTTTCCCTTACCTAGCATTGATATCATAGTAGACCTAACAACTAGGTACGAGATATTTTCACTCATGGATGGATTTTCTAGCTATAATCAAATTAAAATTGCTCCTGAGGATCAGCACAAAATAGCTTTTACTTTTCCTTGGGGTACCTATTGCTAGAATATAATGCCCTTTGGCCTTAGGAATGTTGGAGCAACTTATCAGAGAGCTATGACTACAATATTTCATGATATGATGCATACCCTTATGGAAGACTATGTGGATGACTTATTAGCAAAATTTCTCACAAGAAGAAGTCATCTAAATGTGCTTGACAAGTTTTCACCAGGTTGGAGCAATACAAAGTCAATAAATCTAAAAAAGTGTGTCTTTTCCAAGTAACTTTTGGAAAACTCCTTGGATATATCGTGTCTCATAGAGGTATTGAGGTTGATCCTACAAAGGTGAAAGTCATCATCAATATGCCACCACCATCTAATCGAGCACAGTTATGTAGTCTACAAGGGAAACTACAATCCATTCACAGATTCATTTCCCAGTTAGTAGACAAGTGCCATCCTTTTCAACATTTGCTTCACAAGGATGTTCCATTCAAATGGATAGATCATTGTCAGCAAGCCTTTCAACAACTCAAGGATTATTTGTTATCGCCACTAGTTCTAATGCCACTCATTGATCGAAAACTGCTAATTCTATACATATCAACTACCTCATTTGCATTGGGAGCTCTCTTAGCACAGAGTTTTTTGAATATTTGCATTACATAAACTTATAGAAGTGGTGCAAAACATAGATGTGGTACAAAACATAGATGTGGTACAAAACATAGATGTGGTACAAAAAGCAGATGTGGTGTAGGAGTTAACAAATGTGTGACTCTAGTTATGCAAATGCATTACAGAATACAGATGTGGTGCATAGGTATGGTTCCCTTTTCTAAACAATTGTGTTACAGAAAGGCTCAAATGTGTAACTCTAGCTTTTTTCCTAAAATCAAGTGTTGGAATTAGGGTTTAATAGGTGTAATTATAATTTTTCGCAGTCATCGCATTTAAACACATTAAATCAGCTTATCGATAACTTTGGCTAATTTTCTAAACTTTTTTGCCAAATTTCTCAAGGGGCACCACACTATCCCGTGTCATTGAGGCACACTAGGGCAAGTCCTGACCAAAATTTTCTTTATTTTTCTTTGAAACAATGCTCAAAATCGCATCATCTCAAAGAGGGGAAAATGTAAACACTAAAAATTATCCTAGCCTACAAGCGACATTTTTAGACTAATTCTCATCTTATCCATATAATTAAATAGTTGGTCAACTGTTTAATTATTACTAAATTCGCATTCTACTATTAATTAAATAATTTTATATTATTTGATTAATTCGCTTTATTAGTATTCTTCCTTGATTAATTAATTAAATTTTATTTATTTAATTATGTCACTAATTATCCCTATTCCTCTAAATTATTTAAGTAAATTATTATTATTTATTTAATTATCCATTATCCATTTCCTAAATTAAATAATTACTTTAATTATTTAATTATTCATTAATATCTCAACATTATTCATTCTCCATAAATAAATAAAATCATTTATTTATCTAATCCATTTGTGAATGTTAATTAATTATTAAATCTCATGCATTTCCAACTCACCTTCTAACTGAGACTTACTCTCAATCCACTAATCAATCAATTTCAGTCTATTTATCAATTAATCCAATTCACGAACACTCAATCTGAGTTAAAAATTCAATCAAATCTCTTAACTAAATCATGCAAATAGTTGGTTGATGCATGCACTCAGTTCACTGAATCATGCAACCAATTAACTAATCAATCAATTCCTCTCATTAATTCTCCACCATCAATCTTTTCAATTCTTCCTCGAATCTAAACTATCCATCAACCCTAACATTTTCTATAAAATCAACCTTCATCCTCATTTAAAAAAAACCACAATCTTAAATATTTTGCTATCATATCCATTTGAACTTATTGTATTTGTGCACACATACAAATCTAAGAGCAACAATAGCTTACAAAGAAAATTTGAGAAGGACAATGGGGGTGATTCGATGTTTGGTGTGAGGAAGGTATATCATTTGATTGATCTTTCATGTTTCTTGCATTTATTCATTCTTCATTGATAGATTGGAATTAGTTTGTTTGGATCATATGGTTTTTGTGGTTGTTGTTTATGATTCTTGCTATTTTCCTAATTTTTGGTCATACAATTTTAGGAACATTAAATTAGACAAGTGTAATGATAGTGGGTTAACTAGAAATGTCACACCTAAGAGTTGGACATTATTAGATGAGATAGGGAGTATAGTGACATAATCATCCAATATTTGCACTCCAGATCTTTCTTCCAAGTATATTGAAACCCTTTGAAATTGGTAAAAATTAGTATGCCTTTAAGAGCATTAAATTAGATGGTTGCAATGAAAAATGGAGAATTTAATTTGATTCATAGGTGCATTATTTTAACTTGGTGATACAATCACACCCACCAAAAGTTATACTTTTTTTACCTAGCATCGATTAAAGATAGTTTTCAATATTTTAATCATATAAGTTTTCATGGGATCAAATTTCCTAGGTTGTTTTGCACATGGGTAGTTGTCATATAGAGAACTAGATCCCTATTTTTATTCTTTG
>VDFB02000008.1:261562711-261614862 GCA_007258455.2 Sequoia sempervirens | reverse complement strand
TTATGCAAATGACACAAAGATGGGTCTTGACTATGAGGCTATGTTAGGTATCCATGTACATATGCAAATGAAATCTCTCACAAATAGAGAAAAGGAGAAACCCAGTGGGACAAAACTCCTCCACAAAAGAGATAAAATACAATAATGTTCTCCATGAAAAATGAGAGAAAAACCCAATTCACAAAAAAATATCCTCCCTCTATAAGAGATGAAAGAAGACACCATTCAACCCCCCTTAATGAAATAAATTTACCACAACAAGGCCACTGAAGCACACCGTGGAGTAACTCTGGAATCCTTAATTAGGCAAGAAAAGGAAATATATTTTTAATGCTAGAAACCATATTAGAGTCACTCAAGGACTTAGGTTAGAATCATGATAAAGCAACAACATACCCGATGCCAAGGAACACTAAAACACTCTCGATATGGTGTAACTATGTAATCTAAATGAAGCAACATGATATACATCATTCCAACACTGAAATGAAGTGCAAAGATCAAAATTGTACCCTCCCAATTATCAAAACATCCAAGTAATCTCCAAGACACCCATTGAGGAAAAAATATAATAATGATATACCTAGGGTAGATATAGGAAAAAGAGCATGGATGGCATGATAGAGCTCCTCAATACCTTTCCAATGCTACAAGAATTCAAAAATCGGAGATCATGGTAAAAGTTATGAGCTTAGGAGCCAAAATGAAGATTTTGAATTCGTTCAGTAATACCTTTCACAAAATAAAAAATTATGAAAAATAACCTACACCACTACAAAATTGGCGAAGCTAAATTTTCAACAATATCCAGTTTGAAAATTTTTGCCTCTTAGATTGCAAGTTATGAAAGTTTGAAAAAATGGCCTATTTGGCCCTCTGGGGGTAAAATTTAAGCCCTTTGAGGCTAAAACATGATCATCCATGTGATCGACTGTGCAAGGTTGGTTTAAAAAAGAAGCATCACTCCCAATAGTGGTGGCATCATTGGGGCTAGTGGAGTGGAGGTTGTGGGCGGAGCCATGCTGCCCTGGGCTTAGCCCCTCCCGCTAAGGTGGGATCACAGGCTCTCATGCACCGTGACCATGGGTCAACCAAAACACATGGAAATGGAGATTTAATATTTTAAAACTAAAATTTAAATAAAACCTACAAAATATTAATGTTTCATATCGACAGTTGTAGATAAGACAGGTATGTAACCCAGATTGACCAAGGGTACCGACTTGCATAAAGAGTACGATTGATGACACATATGATTTGACACCCAACTAATCCATAGCACACAAACTATGCTAAAATATGTTGATTTCGTACCTATGATAGTATAGACCTACCAATGCATGTGTACAATGCCTTCGTACTGTACAACTAGTACTTCAAAGTACAAATTTGTACGATCTAGAAAAATTGCCTCACACCCTGACAAAAGGTGTTAGATTTTGATTATTTGATAGTCCATCCTTAGGTTCTCAGGCCTCCCAGACGTAAGGGCGAGGTCAGTTTTCACCCAAACTACAACTGAAAAATTAGCTACCCCCAAATCTGGCAATTGAAACCCTTCTTTAAACCCTTTTAGATCAATTGAAGCATGATGAAATTTGACAAAACAAAAGCCAAACCTGACTTTCTTTGATGCCTTGGATTCAATGGAAAGGTTCTCAAGACCTCAACTCACACTCAATAAATATTTCACAATAAGATAGGTCCCTCAAATATGGGAAGAAAGTCTGCAACACTAAAGCTCTGATACCATGTAGGAGTTTATGGTGAACTCCTCAATGCCCCAAGATCACCTGTAAGACAAAATAACTTCCACAAGATAGATGGAAAAAATATCATGCTATGATTAAGGATGCAAGAATTCCAAAATGAATATGATGCCTTGCTTATATAGGCAAGGTGAGGGATAGGATTAGACAAGATCATGACACGTGTCTTAATCCCATCACATGAAATAACTAACTCATAACTACCTAGGACACAAGCATTAAATAAAATCCAACTAGATAAGATAAGTGACAACTAATGCTTAACTAGAAAGATTCCTTCCTAGGACCTAAGTGGACTTAGCATATAAATAGGACCTAGATAGGTAAAACACCTATTTACATCAACAATTATTAATTAATAAATGATTTGTGATGTGATAAATGGATAATAAGTAATAAATAATATATGATGATAAAATGAAAAATGATATTTGATAATGAATGATTGTTAATTAATATATGTAATTAATGATTTAGGGTGATATGATGATAATTAAGGTCGATGAATAGGAGGAATATTCTAGGTGTCTACAATGGTACCCCAATGTATTGTCTAGCTCAAAAATTGAAAAGGGTTAAAGATAAGGTAAAAGGTTGGAATAAGATTTCCTTTGGTAATATTTTCCATAAAAAGGTCATTACTACAAACCTTGAGGAGGTTTAAGGGATAATAGAGGAAAGAAATAATGATATGGAAACCTAGGCTAAAGAGCATGAGTTATGCATGAAATGAACTAAGCTATCAAAAGTGGAGGAAGTCTTCTGAAAATAAAAATCTAAGATATAGTGGTTAACAAAATAGGATAAAAATACTAAATTCTTTCATCAATCCACTATGAACACATAGACGAAGTAGAATGAGGACTTTGGTTAAAGAAGATGGTACTATTTTTTCAGATGAGAATGAAATTATTGTTGTTGTTTCCTTCTTTAAAGAAACTCTTGCTAACTCTAATCCGGATTTCTCAGGCCTAGAAGAGCTCATTGGTGTTATTCCCAATGTGTTGACGAATTAGGACCTCAAGGATGCAAGGAAACCAATCATGCTACAAGAAGTAAAAAGTGTAGTGTTCTTTTTTGGTGTGTATAAGGCTTTCCTCCTAGGCCTGATGGGTTTTCTCCTATTTTCTCTCAAGACTTATAGGATGTTATTTCCATTGATATTCTAAATGTTGCTAGGGAATTCTTTAGATCTAGTAGATCGTTAAGCCAACTAATTCTACCTTTATAGTTCTAACCCCTAAGAAATATGATACCTCTTCTTTGCAAGACTATAGACCAATATGTTTATGTAATACTACTTACATTTTTTTTCTAGACTTATTGTTAAAAACTAAAATTTGTCCTTCATAGAATTATTTCCCCCAATAAAAAAAGATTTATCAAAGAAAGATAAATTTTGGATGCAGTTTTAACCACTCATGAATATATTTACTCTGTGGAGTTTAGCAAAAAATCGAGCATGCTTTTAAAATTAGACATCTCTAAGGCCTATGATAGGGTCTCTTGGCCTTTTCTGTTGGTAGTTTTGTACAAGTTTGGCTTCAAAGCTAGATTTTTGAATTTGATCAAAGATTGTGTCATTACTCAAAAGTGTGTTGTTATGGTTAATGGTGTCCCTAGGGGATATTTGTAGAGGGCTTAGACAAGGTGATCCTCTATTCCCTTATCTATTCATTATGGTGGTGAAAGTTCTTTGTTAGAATATTCAAAATAGGCTTGACCTAAGATTACTCAAAGGGGTTAGAGCTACCTCTTCTTTGCCTCCTACTTCCCATCAACAATTTATGGATGGCACCATTCTTTTTGGGGAAGCTTCGGTGGTTGAGGCAGATCATTGGAAGTCTACTATGGAGGATTATGATATAGATTTAGAGCAAAATATCAACTATAATAAAAGTATGCTTTACTTCTTCAATACAAATCAATTTCTTAAGGATAGAGTTATGAGGATTATATGTTTCCAAATTGTTGTTCTTCCGACTACCTATCTTGGTCTCCCTTTAATTTCTAAAAAACCATCTAATAATTATTGGAATAGTATTATTGAAAGGGTTCAAAAGAAGTATCCTGAATGGAAAGGAAAACTCCCTAGTCAAGATGGAAAACTTTAGCTTTTAAAGGTTTCTCTTCAAAACATTCCTATTTACTACCTTTCATTATTCAAGATTCATGTTTTCATTGCGGATAAAATTGAGAAAATTCAAAGAAAATTCCTCTGGACCAGAACTGAAGAACATTCAAATATTGCTTTGTAAGTTGGGAAAAAGTTTGTTTACCTAAAAATTTGGGGGGCCTAGGTATTAGAAGACTTAAAGTGTTTGACACGACCCTTCTTACCAAAATTGGATGAAACTTCCTAGAAGGAACTAAAGATTGGGTGGCTATATTGAAAGATAAATATCTATGTAATGTTGATCAAGGGAGTTTCTTGTCTTCCTCTGATTTTCCTTGTGGGTCAGTTATTTGGAATAATTTGTTAAAAATTAGAAATACTATCAAACAATGGATTCAAAGCAGAGTTGGTAATGGAATTGAAAACAATTTTTTGGGGGATGTGTGGAACAACGACCCTTCTTTATCCTCCCTTAATCAACTTAATCAAATAAAAGATATGCTTACTAGAATGAATGGTAGATAACTTCATGGTTACATTGAGTGGGAAGGAGACAAGCCAAGATGGAAGGATTTCTAGGAAAAAATGATAGGTGGTAGGATTCTTAAGGGAGATAGCAAGGTTGGGATGTTGGTATCCAGTTATTAAGGAAACAAATTGGTGATTGCTTATTCTACTCTCAAAATAGAGAAGATGAATGGATTTGGACTAGACTTCCATCTAATACTTTTCAATCAAATTCGCTTATACTTTGTTGGAACAACCTCTAATAACTCCTAGTTACTTTGAGTGGAATCAGGTGTGGAACTCTAAACTCATTCATAAAATCAATTATTTTTGGTGGGTTACGATTCATAGTAATATTCTTACTATTGATAATCTTAACAAAATAAGATTTCAATTTATTAATAGATATTCTCTATGTTATGAGAATGAGGAGAATATTGAACACCTATTTTTTATTGTTCATTCTCTAGAGAGGTTTGGAATCAAGTGTTCCTTATTCTCTTGGTTGATTGGGTCATCCTCTACTCTCAAGTTAGGATTTTGTGGTAAGTTGGAACTGGTGTCCTTTTTCTCACCCAATTATTTCTAACTTATGGAAAAAAATTCCCCTTTTTGTTTCTTGGGGACTATGGAAAGAAATGAATAACAAAATCTTCATGGATCAGAAGAGAGACAACAAGGATGTGTTTTTGAGCATAAAACAACAAATATAGGAAAATATAAATTTAGAGAATTATGGATTCTCCAATGTGATGCCCTCTTATAGAGAGATCAGGATTAACAAATATTTAACTAGGATTAATTGGTTAAAAATCTTGAGCAAGAATAAAACAAATGGTTATCACCCGATGAGGGATGGATAAAAATAAATTTGGACGGGTGTTCAAAAGGGAATTCGAGAATGGCTAGTGCTGGGGGAGTTATCAAAGACAAAAATGACCACTTAATTGAAGGATTTGGTAAAAATTTAGGAATTTGCACTAATAATTAGGTGAAAGCCATTATTGCATGGTGGGGAATAAAGAGGGTCAGCTGGGTTTTAATCACATTATTATTGAAGGTGACTCCAATTTGATAACAGACACTCTCAAAGGGGAAATAAATGCTCCTTGGGTGATAAAAGACATGACAAAAGAATGTAAAACTATGATAAGAAATTTCCTTAAGTCCATTATTCTTCATACCTATATGGAAGGTAATATGGCTATGGATGCAACCTCTAATGAAGGTATTTTTTGTCCTCAATAGGCTTATTGGGATTATTCTTAGCTCCCACCAAAAATCAAGGAGATAATTTCAAATGAAAGACTTGGAAATAAATTTTGCTATAATTTTGCCACGATGATGTTAGATAGAAGATTGATAACAAGGAGAGAGATGAGCTTGTGTACTATTGGATTAGTGCCAATTCCAAAAGTGGTGTTTTTGGTTATAAGGAATCAACTGTCCTTATAATCATTATTAATAATGATTTGTAAGGGCCTCTGATTCTAATAAAAAACCTTATGATTATTTAAAGAGCTTTGTCTTATAGATTACGTGTGTGAATTTATTTTTGTACACGAATGCCAACTCTATTTTAAGATATTATGCTTCAGGAAGGATGCATAAGGATATATTTAATAATTTTTGTAGTACTTTTGGATACTACAATCGAGCCAAATGGAAATACCATCATTTAGTAATTATTGTCTGCTTGAGTCACAATTGATATGTGTTATTTCTAAGTTAAATTTCCAAATTGCTCATGTTTGTGGGCATTATGGTTACAACTTACAGCTCTATTTTATCTGCTTTGTGGGGATTGGTTTTACGGAGAAGAAGAAAGGAGTTTTTGGTAAGATTGGATAGAACTTAATGGGTGGTCCAAGAAAGTGTTCTGAGTCGATGTCTTGTTATTCGTTTCAATAGAATGTGGAACTTTGGAAAATCTTTGACAAGGTTGGATTAACCCCATTTTTTCATGCAATGAAAGGCTATAATGATGTGCTCACCTCTAAGTTCTACAACTCTTGGAAGAATGACAAGGTTTCTATTGGGAGTTTACATTTTTTAGCTACCCTTAGTTAATTATGAACATGACAGGGTTGAAGTGCAAAGGAATCAAGGTTGCTAAGAAGAGCAATGGGAAGTACCAAAGGTTTATTGGCAAGTTCTTTGAAGAAGGTGAGAAACTAGTGTGTTTTCAAAATGGCTAATAGGGAGAATCTTCCTACTCCCTATGGTTTGGTAAGTCTACATGTGATGAAGTATTTCACTTTAGAAGGTAGATTTATGACAATGCAGGGTACCATTTTCCCTTTTTAAACCACATTCATCATAAGGAGAAGATCAATATTCCCTTCTTCCTGCTCACCTCGCTCCAACACTGCAATGAAAATAGAGCTTCTCCTCCCTTGCATCAAGGTCTTATAATAGCATTGTATAATTTTGTTCTCTCCTCAATTCCCCAACATAACCTTGTTCCTATGGAAAATTATGTCAAGATTAAGCTTATTGAGAGTAAACCCTATCCACCTTCCAAAAAACCATCTCATGGGGGAAAATGGCTAAAATATAAAAAGGGTTCTTTGAAAATTGATGCTACAACTACCTAGTCCTTAAAGGAGGATCTATTAAAAATTACTTCAGAGAAAAGAAATTCCTCCTCTTTCCTCCTTGGCTCCTCAAAAAAGAAAAATTTGGATTTCAACAAGAGTCATGGTGCTAAGGGGGAAACTATTGACATAATTGATAATATGGACTTAGATCAAAATGAAGGGAAGTATTTTGGTTTTATTCAGATAGGTGGTTAAAGGTTTTCTCATTTATCAAAGGCTACTCGTAAGGGTAAATGAAATGAGCAGAAATTAAAATAATCTATTTCTAATGAGGATATGAAGGAGTTTATTGATGAAGAGTTTATTCCTCTTATTACTAAGGAGAGTATGGAGAACAGTGTTGACGAAGACGAGGAGCAAGTTAAAAAGGACTATGAGGAAGACTATGACACTAACCATGCTGCTCGGAGGTTAATATTGAAGAAGGAAATGTGGAGGAAGAGTATGACACTGAGACCAACTAGGAGGAAGAAGATGTTAACAAATAAGAGGATATACTAGGAATTGTAAATGAGATTGAGAATGACACTTGACAACCATTGATGAGCTCAAAGGGTAGATTGACGATCTTCATGTCCGCTTCTCGGTTCTCGAGTCTAGGATTAACTATGATAAATTTATGGAGAAGATGATAGTGATGGAAAATGTACTTGGTAGCATTATTTTTGTTACTAATGGTATAATGCAAAAATAGTATTGGGAACCATTCTAGTCAGTCTAAGATAAGAAAGCAGAGGGAGAAACAAAGTAAAGGTCTGGAGGTTCAAGATCAAGATTTAGCTAAAGGTAGAAACAAAAAGCCCACAAATGGATGGATGGACTCTCTCAATGCTCTAAAGGAGAATTGGAACCTTATTAAAGGTTCTATGGAATGATGGATGTTGTTGCTAATTATTGTTTCCTTTTCTGTTTTCTCTTTTTGCTATTCTTAGGCTTGTGAGCTTGTTTTTGTCTTATGACCTGCATGCCCGTCTTGTTAATATGTGATAGGTATTTTGATTTTGGCTTGCGTGCCTCCTTATGGTTTTAGGTGTTTGTCCTAACCTTTGTGCTAGTTTTTAAGGTTGATCTGGGTTGGTCTGATCTTTGTTTCTTGTTTTGTTGTTTTGTGACTTTCGAGATTAGGGCCCTTTCCCTATTTTTTTAATAAAAAAACAAGAAGCATACACCATACCAGGTCAAATCTAAGGTCAAAAATTAGATTCATGTTCATAGAAGTGACCCAAACTTGTGGACTTGACCTCCACAAAGTACACAAATTATTTGAAATATGAGGTGAAGTATTAACAAAGACTTACCATTTCAAATCTAAAGATAATCTAGATTTTTGTACATTAAGAAGTTTATTCAACATCCTCATTCCTAAAATTAAATACCTTAACCTTCTCATTTAATTTTACAAATAACATTTAATATTTCAATATTTTAATATATATACCTTCAACTCTATTATTTAAATTGACTTATGTATTTATTATTTGTATTAATCAATCAATCTAAATAATACTGTTTAAAAATTATTATTTTCTTTTACAAAATTTAATAATATATTTTATATTTAAAAACAACCAATCTACTTACCTTTAATTTTATTTTGAAAGTAAAACTTACCTAAATTATTTAAATATCATTAATTTAGTATATTTTTAATTGTTATAGCTTAGTTAAAAATCAAATAAATAATATTAGCTGACCAACTTACCAAAAACTATATAGAACTTTTCAAAGAATCAAACTAAGTACTGTACAACCTTCACTTTCACTCTGAACCAACCTACCTAGCCTGCTCAGCGAATAAAATTAATATATCAACAGTCACCTGCCCAGGTTACTTGCACAATAATATTAATTTAATGTGTTAACAATTGTGAGAAAAGAAAAAGATATTGTTGTTAATTCTAGTACACCAATCCTCAGGGCACATTAAAGCCTTTTATGACGATTTCCATTTACATTGATTCCTATGAAACAGCATATAGAATATACCTTGTAAGTAGACGACCAACCTTTTGTCCTAACTTCAATTTTCAGAATATAAACTCCCAGAACACAATCTAGGAAAACATATTTGTTTCATGAACGAGTCAATAAGCCATGCTTGCTGGTGGTAGAACAATGAAGTATCAGAGGAACATTCTTTTGCAGGCTCTTCTACTGAACTTGATTTTTTTCAGTTTTACTTCTTCCGGCCTAGAATTTGGCAAACACAAGCACAAAATCCATGGACCCATCAAAACAATTGTGGTGTTGGTCATGGAAAACAGGTCATTTGATCACATGTTAGGATGGCTGAAGGCCACGAACAATGAAATAGATGGTGTAACTGGCAATGAATCCAATCCTGTGTCAACTATGGATGAAAATTCCCCAAGAGTATATTTTTCTAATGATGCAGAATTTGTGGACCCTGATCCAGGCCATTCTTTTCAGGCCATAAGGGAACAGATTTTTGGGTCAGAGGACACCTCAGTAAATCCAGCACCCATGAATGGATTTGCCCAGCAAGCAGAGAACACGAGCCAGGGCATGTCAAAGCAGGTTATGAGCGGTTTTAGGCCTGATGTTCTTCCTGTTTACAAAACACTCGCTTCTGAATTTGCTGTTTTTGATAAGTGGTTTGCCTCTGTACCCACCTCAACACAACCCAATAGATTCTATGTCCATTCTGCAACTTCTCATGGTGCCTCAAGCAATGTTAAGAGAGACCTAGTTAGGGGCTTCCCTCAGAAGACCATTTTTGATTCATTAGATGAATCAGGGCTATCCTTTGGGATTTATTACCAGAACATCCCTGCGACTCTTTTTTTCAACCAACTTAGAAGGCTTAAGAATGTTCTCAAGTTTCATGAGTTTGACTTATCCTTCAAGTTGCATGCCAAATTGGGTACCCTTCCTAATTATGTGGTAATTGAGCAGAGATATTTTAATGTGAATGTTTTCCCTGCCAATGATGACCACCCTTCCCATGATGTAACAGAGGGGCAGAAGTTTGTAAAGGAGGTGTATGAAACCCTTAGGGCTAGTCCTCAGTGGGATGAAATGATGTTTTTGATTACCTATGATGAACATGGGGGATTTTATGACCATGTTCCTACTCCTGTCTCCAATGTGCCCAATCCTGATGGCGTAAATGGTCCTGAACCATTCTACTTTGAATTTGATAGGCTTGGAGTCAGAGTACCCACACTTCTGATATCTCCTTGGATTGACAAGGGTACAGGTATGTCTTTTCCCTTAGCTTCTTCTTGTTTATCCCTGTATTTATCGAAAACGCTTTAATACAAAGCTGCCTACTATATGAAATGCTTTGAAGATGCCAGAAAATCTATTGTCGTGAAAAAAATTCTCTCCGTTTTTTCTTCAATCTGGAATAGCAGTTGGGTGTCTTTTCTTATATTTGTGGGATAAAGTCTCTTTTTCAATTCTAGTGTAATATATGGAATAGGAGAATCTGGTTTTGGCAATTTGGTTTACATAGAAATGGATCTCTAGATTGTATAATTGAAGATACTTTTTCCTTAAAATTACCAGGAAACTGAAACTGAAACCAAAACCATAAAAAATGATTTTCTAACAAACTCTGAAAATGAAATGGTGCGTGTAACTCTGCCCAAGTAATATGAAATGTTAAGATAGAACTTAAAAGTGCACATGATTTTCTATATTTTTTCATATCAAGAAAATTCCTTCATTCTCTGGGAACGTCCTTTCTGTTTCCATGACACTTACGAGCATGCCCCTGTGATTCTGGTTGTTTTCATTTTTGATTTTGTTTCAGTTTTGCATATGGAAAAAGAAGGACCCACTATGATATTTCCCGCAACTTAAGTTTTTTCCTTTATATTTTGTATTTTTAGTTTGTTGGGCTCAAGGTTCTAGTCGTCAAAGACACTGATGCCAATGTAGGAAAGGGTTCCAATTAAGGACTGCCCAATCCTTGCTGCCTAAGTAGATTCTCTCAAGAAAAATAACACACAATTTGATTATCTATGTAAATGAAAAAACAAGGATGCCAACTGAACTGCCTCTATGCCCATGGGAGACATGGAGGAGAAATTTATAATAAACATAAAATGGTATACAGATATCTGGCAACATTCAATTTGAATCCTGTTAACAGAGCTTCAATAATATGGTTTTCAGTCCCTCCTCGTCAAATCGAGGCACTGTATGCCCTTGAATGCCTGATGATAACTCTCAGCAGATTGTCTTCAAAGGGGATGTTATAATCCTTTCCACCACAACAGGGACATTTCCACACTGCCCTTTTTTTACATACCAAGTAACCTGTTGTCCCTCAAAGAAAAGAAAGAAGCGAAGGTTCCTATGCAAAGCAGCAAACCTCTTTATTTATTTATTTTGCTATGAACGTGGGTTGTATTTTATAGAGATTCCCTCATCTACTATGAACATAACAAGTCAAATGCAGAACAGGGTGAAATGACATGTTTTGCAGCATTAAGTATAGTAACAACTCGCCTAGAAGTATTGCTGTGTAAAATCCGAAGTTGGATCCTTTATCTATTTAAAAAAACCAGAAAAAAATATGCCTTTAGTTCCTCCTAAAGAAGTTCTAAATCTTCCAATCATTATAATGCCTTGACATCCTTGATCCTTGCAGAGGTTAAAATGGCAGAAAACAAGTACAGTTTGTTAGCTTTTGTCTTCAGTTCATTGATGTTGCTTTTACTACTGCTATTATAATTGTTATCTATCTATCTATCTATTGACATGTATTATTGTTTTTTTTGGATGATGTGGATTGCCATGAAATCGGGGATGCTCCTGCATCAGACGCATGGTAAGAATTTTGAGTTTGTGAAGGTTCAGGATTATGGTGCAAAGACAAGCATAGTGGGACTCTTGAGTTCATAGCTTAGTTGCTTACAAATATCTACCTGGGTCTCTCTCTCTCTCTCTCTCTCTATATATATATATATATATATATATACACAAAATATATATATGCACACACACAATACATACATACATACATATATACATACGGACATACATACATACACATATATCTGTATATATGTATGTGTAATCTGTTCTTGTTTGTTTAATCTGGATTGCCATGCAACTGGGGATGCTCCTGCATCAGACACATGATAGAAATATTGAGTTCATAAATGCTCAGGAATCCAGGATTATGGTTCAAAATCAAGCTTACTGGGACTCTTGAGTTCAGAACTCAGTTGCTGAGAAATATCTACCAAGGGTGCACACTTTCATGGAAAACCAGGGAGGAATACCCCAGCCATGCAAGCAACAAAAGCTTATTATTTTTACTTTTTCCTACCCTGCAATTGGGTGTTAGCTTGACTTGAGTACATATGCAATGCATGAGATCTTTCAACATATCCACAAGTTGGAATGCAGGGCTTATTAAGTGTCTTCTATTTACCTCCCAATAATAGTCTCATGGAATTAATTTTTTTGAGCCATTCTTAGGTCTTACTATACAAATCAGGGTTTTCAATTGCATCCCAGCTATAATGTTTGTGTAGAGATTCTGAGCATATGAATGTGATGAGCAAACTTCCAGCATAAATTGCCCAAGTCATTGTTGTTAGCTTAAATTTCTATATAGTTCTTTATGGGGCATACAACCTGGACCCTGATGTAGCAGAGTTATGATTGGCATTAGTATTTTCATTACTGTGCAGAATTAAAACCATGTTTGTTTTGCATTTGGAGGGTGAGTCACTTGGAAACTTCAAAATTCACTTGCTTTACTATCAAAATTTTGGCAGAATACAGATGCATGGGAATAATCTGTCTGATCCATAGCATAATTTTGTTTTAAGATTCATGCATCAAAAGTATAGATAAATAACCTTCAAATGTCAGATTGTATGTATGTTGTCAAGACCATAGACCAGAAAGCTTTGGTGTAATATCGCTGAAAATACAGCCTACATCCCCACTCTCTCCAGGCTCCCCACAATTTCTTGGTGGGAGTCGTTTCGAAATGTTCTGGGTATGCTGGGCCAACAGTGGCTATTTACTGGACTTTCCTGTCAGGCATTTTCACACTTAGAACAGAGACTCAGATTCTTGACCTATACCAGATGATTTAGATCATAAGACAGTTTATTTAAATCCTCTCTTGGTGTGGTGGGGACACTTTGGTCTTTGTTGGCTTCTCAAGTTCTGTGATTTGTGTATATAGTTGCATGGAGATGCATCAACTGTCCTTTGGGGCCATCTCAAACATTTCAGGGACACAGGTTGGACATCTCCCCTGTCCCCATTTTTTTCTGTATTTTAATTTCGTGTCTCTAAAATGTTTTGGGACTTTTTTGGTGTCCCAATGACACTTGGGGATGTCTTGAACCTCTGGGACATTCGAGGGCACCCCCAATCTGCTGTAAACATCCCATGGACACCCTGATATCACCCATTTCAATAATTGTTTAAAAATTAAGGAAAAAGCATAATTAGAGAACTAAAAAGGGAGTATTTTAATCTGTATTTACATGACGATCGATAAAATAATAATTAGATATTCATACTTAGAATTTTTTATTTGCATTTTGGTGTTTAATTGAAACTTTGAATGCTATTTTCACTGTTCAATTTTGAATGTCCAATGCCATGTTCCAATGTTGTTTGAGTTTAAACTCTATAGAATGTTTATTAATGTTCAAGAGTTTAATTATACAATTGAAAAACTATAAAGTACATTTTTTAATAATTTTCTTGTATTTTTAATATGGATTTGCATGTGTGCACACACATACATTTTTATTCACCACCTTGTACAATCCAAGAAAAAAATTGTTACCCTGGAAATGCCTCCCCTCATCCCACTGTTCCAGAAACTCAGAGAAACATAAGTCATTTGCAACTGTAACATGATTTACTTCTGTTGGGAGAAAATAGAATTCCCATCTTGAATTGAAGAAATGGAGATTTGGGATATTGGAATCACATTGAGAGTAATTGGTGTAAAGTCTTCAATTTGGCAAATAACTTTTCAAAGACTGAATAATAAAATGCAAATACCAATTAGGTGGAGTAGTTCAACTTCATATTTAATATTTGTGATTCCTTATTTGCCTCTAAACTTATTTTGGAATCAATAGAATTCCCATCTTGAATTCAAGAAATGGAGATTTGGGATATTGGAATCACATTGAGAGTAATTGGTGTAATGTCTTCAATTTGGCAAATAACTTTTCAAAGACTGAATAATAAAATGCAAATACCAATTAGGTGGAGTAGTTCAACTTCTTATTTAATATTTGTGATTCCTTATTTGCCTCTAAACTTATTTTGGAATCAATGCTAACAAATATGTTCTGGAGCTGTTGCATTTACTAGCATATATGTTTGTGAATATTTTGTTAACTTCTATTGCATCATCAGTGTTTGCCTATATCTACCAAGGATGTTATAAGAGTTGTGGACAAGGACAAAGTTTTGTCTTCATGGAAGAATGGAAAAGACAATTTAATTTAGCTATTTTATCTGATTTGGCAGACATAATGAGATTAGATGTGCAAGATATATTTACTAATTGCTGGCCTTTTAGTTAAAGGTTGATGATTTCTTTGTTTTTCTTTGCAGTAATCCATGAGCCAGATGGCCCTACTCCAGATTCACATTTTGAGCATTCATCTTTGCCTGCAACAGTGAAGAAGCTTTTCAATCTTAAATCAGATTTTTTAACAAAAAGAGATGCTTGGGCCGGCAGTTTTGAAAGCTATTTTTATATTAGAGATACTCCTCGGAAAGATTGCCCAGGTTTGGGGTTCTTTGCATTGTCTTTTTTCTTTGATTAAGGATTGGATGAGTTTTTATAATTTGTACCTTCCTCTGATTTGCCAGTTTTGTATACTTTAAAGTTGTGCTCATCTAGACTTATGATTATAATTTCCACTTCTGACTGCATTGCTAAATATCCATGAAATGTTGTTGCAAGTATTCAATTTTTAGCATAGTCATTAAATATTTGTTAATTTGATGTTGACAATAATGTACATGGCAACGTAAATTGGAATGAAGGAAGACAGACAAGATGCCAAGACCTGGCAAATCACTATGCATTAAGGATAATGAACAATTTGGAGCATAGAAACAAGTTGGAGCCTATTGCAAACTGAGCATTTGCATCTTCCGAGACAAATGCAGTAAAAATAATTTAACATCAAGCAGACCCTTAAATCTACAAGTTATGGGTTTCAAATCCCAAGCAAGAACTCATTAGATGGTTCAAAATCAGCTTGAGTGGGCCAAGTTGTACTAATGGTAAAAAAGCGGGTGTCTAAACTGACTTGGGATAGAGTCATAGAGACAAATGGACAGGTTTAACTAGTGACAAAATTGGATCTTCTGTGGGTTAGCATCCTAGTAGAGGGGTCAGGTATTTTGATTCTTTATTGCAGATTTCTCAACTAACAACTCGTTTCTCCTATAACAACTAAATTTGCTTCTTCAAAATTTAGTGCATTTTGCTGGACTGATTTTACATCATATTTACTCATTTGAGGCAAATCATTCTTATTTCCTTGTGTATAGAGTATATCACTCACCTTTATTTAGGTGTTATGAGAACATGTCTTGGAATTTTGAGGCAAATCATTCTTATTTCCTTGTGTATAGAGTATATCACTCACCTTTATTTAGGTGTTATGAGGACATGTCTTGGAATTTTCATTTTATATTTGACAGTTGTGCTTCGGATGCCAAAACATGGATTGTTTGTGAGACATTTTTCATTGCTTGACCTATTTTCTTGTGAGTTTTCTAGCTGCTAACTGTTTAAGTTTTATTTTTATGAAATAACAACTGCAGTTATGATGTTTGTGACACCTCTCCACCCCCCTTACATTTTCAAAGACTGCAATTATTCTCTAATATAGGGTTGGCTCAAATTGTCAATTTGCCTGGTGATCTTCTGTTCCTACATTTTTATAAACTGGGACTTGTCCACTAATTGCATTTTTCATTTTCAAAATAAGTTGTGTCATCCATCCTAGTTATGCTTGAGTTGTGAGTTGCAGTAAGCAGGAAAGTAGGATGAGAGGCACAGACAAGAAGAAAGGCTGGGAAGAAAGTTGGGGGAAATGACTAGAGGACAGTTTTTTTGAATAAGACCAAATGGATTACAGTTCATGAATTTATTTATATTTTTCAGCGTTTCACATTGGATAAAACATTTACTAAGTTCCCTATTATAAATTGCACAAATTTCTCCCATATTTTTAATTCTTGTTATTTTGCATTTGTGAAATGCCATTCTTTTTAATTTTTAGTACTTTTGATCTGACTTGTATTGTAACTACAATATTATGTATGGTAGATTTCACGATTGCCATTAGTTGTTCTTGGAGTCGTTTTTTGGTCTTCCTAAGCTCTGAGTTCTCTGTCTGGAGTGCTGATTAATTATGTTGCCGATAATCTTTCTAGAACAGGTTCACATCAGACTTAAGTTATGATGATGACCTGAGCACTGTAACACCATACTAAGGTAGGATTGTTAAGATAAGCAGTTGGGATGCTTCCATATCGTTTAGCTTTAAGCAATTGTTTTTCAATTTTCATGTGGTTTATTTGTTTTTAGGCATGTATACTGAGTTGTTCAACTTGTTTCTAATTTTTTATGCGTGCATGTTGCCTCCAAGATGATAAAAAGCTCGGGGAGATTCTTGAGAGGCCTATCTTGAAGAATATAGTTAGGAGCCCAAAGTTGGCTACATAAGACTTTACACTAGTTTATATAGTCTTGTTATCAAGTCTGGATAATCCTATGGAATAGCCATGACATGGAGCTCAAGTTACAGAGAGAGAGAGCTTAAACCAAGAAAGCTTACAAGAAATAGTACTGACAATGCTACAAATACAAGCCTCAATATTCACCATAGATTTGTAATGGAAGGAATGGTAGAGGATAGAAATGCATTTGTCTGAAAGTTCTCCTTCTTCAACACTCTTATGCATATATGTGTTACCTATTGGATTGTCAGAAACAGCAGTTAATAATAAAACGTTCTTTCATAACTCGCTTGTGGTTAGTTGTTGATATGACAAGTTCAGAACTCTCTTGTTGCCTCTGTGTCCTCTACATGCAGAAGACAGAACTTGTTTCTCTTAGGGAATGATGAAACCTGGTTAAGCTAATTTACATGTTCTTAGGAGTTTGCATGGGTTGGTTATCTTTCAGAGAAAATTTGTAGTGAATAATGAGTCTGTTAAACAAAAGGACAGATTTGGACAAAAACGTGACCAGAAAGTTTAGAACTGCTCAAGGAAAATGTTAGGGACGGCTCAGTTCTGACTATTTTTAATCTTATAAACAAATTATATCCCAAAAAGAGGGTAGTGGAGTGACCATTGATGCTTTTTTGGCAAACAAAGGTAGCTGATTTTTTATGATGTAAAATTAAATTTTGGATGTAGAAGTTATTTCCTTTCAGCTATCAAGTGCAATTAAAATTTGGATGCAGGAGCATGTTAGGTGCTATTTATTCCTTATGTTAGGTGTTATTTATTCCTTCTTATGTTTCTGATACTAAAGGGTTTTCTATTAACATCTTTGTATTCAGCCATATCATATCCAAGGTTTTCTAAAAGACATCATATATTACACCTGCATCACTATCCATGCAATCCTCATTTATGAAATTTTATTAAAATAAACCAAACGCTTTATATTAGGCATGTATCCATTCGGAGGAATGTATCAGCATGATGCTTCTTGATAGCCAATTTTTATGGCGAAACTAAAGTGTTACATGTTACAAAATATTCCATTCAAATTGAGAATGTAAAAAGAGAGTAGAAAGAGTCCATGAAGTACAAAATTGTACGAATATCAACATGGAACCCCTTGTTACCACAGTGCAGATGATAAAGTATAGATGAAGGCAAGCCTGAATAATGCTTTATTTAAAGGGAAATAAACATTAGAGTCTTAGACTATCTCTAAGACATTGTTGATCAGTAGCAATAATCTAGAAGGTTAATGGAGTCACTTATAAGTTGTAGCTACATCCTTATGTTAAAATGCATCTAGTGCTCTGCAATTTTTTCTCAAAGAAAGTACTTGCAGATGCTGTAAGTTTGTAACCCCTCGAATTATGTAGATGGTTAAAAGAATAAAGTAGAATACCATTCACCTCTAAGAACCATTCATGAGAATGAGGAAATAAAGAAATTTAGAAATTAGAGAGTATTTGACTTATGATCAAAGGGAGGCCAACTGGAAATCTGCAATAGTTGATGAGAATCTTGCATCATTATAGACAATGGGTATAACAAATGGAGAAAAATTATTACAATAATAGAATAATAAGTTACAGAATTGGTGCTGGTAGAAAGCCTGATGTTGAAATTATGCATAGCTCAATTTTTGCAGGTAGTAGTCACTTTATTGGGACAGATCTCCTAAAAGTAATAAGAAGCCCATAAACAATCCCTGGGCCCAATAAGAAGTCATGATCTGGTTAAAACACTGATAAAACAATGTCTGTTCAGAGGATATAAGCAAGCATTTGAATTAGAGCTAGCCTAAATATTTTAAACAAGAAAAGAGAACTCTTTCTATCATAAATGCATTTAAATACATAAGAGAACTCTTTCAAATTCTTCTCATGTAGTGTGCAGTCTTCCTCATCTATAGTGCAAATTTTGGTGTAGTTATCATTTGTCACTAGAGTTTATTGATATGGGATGTGGCAGCTTGTTGTGGTACACATTTCTCAAACTTCTTGCCCTAACTGCATCCTTATCACAAAATAATATCTTCTTGAGGTCTATATCTATCTTTTGACCATGTAAAATGGCTGTTTGGGTAGGTTCTATGATTGACCCATTTCACATGCAAAAAATTGCAAATTTTAAGTCAATATATTGCATTCTCTGTCTATTTGATATTGAAGAAGTTATATCTCATTGCGATTGAATGTTGACGGCATTGTATGGTGTAATGACCATAACCTTTTTCATGATAATTTATGTTGAATTGTAATGGTTTATAATTACATAATGATGGCCTATGATGAATCATAATGGCTCATGATGGAATCATATTATTGTGATGATTGGATGAAGAGATAGCATTGCTAACCAAATGAACATAAGCCCTAGAGTGATCTTGTAGAGTAATTGCTGTCAAATCTATGGTACGGAGAATGCTGAGGATGTTGGTGTGTCTCTGCTTAAATGGCATAAGGCTTTCTTGTGAATGTAAATATGAACCTATGTATGATTCATGCTGGTCCGGCTTTCCTTGCTGGTGATAGGTCCTCTAGCCCTTGTGATCATAATGGAGATGGTAGGCTGTTGAATATTGGTGCTGAGCATATTTGCATTTATGTCCACCTTAAAGTAACTCTTGGCAGGGTTGTCTCCCTTTAGAAATAGAGATGCATAGGCCTCCTTCACATTCGTGACTTGGTTTAATTTATTGTACAGTCTTGTATGTGTTTGTTGCATAACTAAATCATTTGGAAATTTAACGATGATCACATGATTAAAGTGAAGAAATCATGTGGTCTTAGAGGGATAAAGTGATTCACTTTTTTGACTGTTTTTGACTTTTTCAAAATAGGAAATCCATGGAAAGGTTTGATAAGTTTCGTTCTAATCCCTAACAATTTGCTTGAGAGTTGAGACCAACCACAGAGGAAGAGGCTATTTTCGTCCTATATAATGAGTAGGATTAGACATGATAATCAAGTAATTATAATGCACCTTTGTAGTTTCCTTGTATTGACTATAAGATAAATGAGCAATAATAGAGGAGAGAAAGAAGTGCAAGTAGAAGCTACAGGCCGAGTCTCTAGGGCATTTCAAATATCCAAAATCACTTATTGCATCCTTTCGTGCTTGAAATCTTCATGAATTGGGGAGGTTATTCTTTTCTAGATAGATACTAGTTGTCTACTTTGTTGTGAGCATATATTTGACACAGCTTCTGTGTATGGAAACAATGCCTATTCAAAACTCTTCTGAACCAGGTTGCTAAATAACTTATTGCACATCATAAAACATTTTATTTGGCTTGGGGGTTTTTAAACTTGTTACACTTTCATGTTGAAAATCTGGCATGCTTGGAGATGGATATTGCAGCATAAGTTTATAATCAGGCACAAGACATTCTTCCTGGCATGTAACTTCATAGTTATATAAATAAATTTTATATGGATAATCTTATTTAGTCAAAGAGTGATAAAACAATTTGAGTGAAAAATCAGGTAAAATGAGAGAAACAAAAATAAAGGTCTTAGGTGGCAATAGAACAGACATCTGAATTGATAAACCATTTTGAACCCAATGTATTTGTGTTTTCAGTCTTATGATATTAATTTGAAAGTACATTGGTAACAAAGATGCTGAAGGGTAACACACAATAAATTAAACAAGTAGCTGTAGTGACTTTTCAGAATCCATATTGTGCTAACTGAAGACTGAACATGGTAAAAATTACCTATCTTATCCATTGAGGCATTAATAATCTTTTCTCATCCAGGAACCTATGGCTCTTGGCATCTATTGTGGCTTTCATTTACCATGATGAGAGTTGCAAAGGCTCTCCTTCCTGCTGCCCAATGGGCCAATGAGATACAGGCTCAAAATTTTACTAGAGATGAGTTGTTACAAACTTCATATAAGAAATTGTCTTCATCCCTTGAATTATACGGTCGGGTATTTTCTCCTCTAGGAATTATTAGATTATGTGCTTGGACTTGTTGAATTCTTATTCATATTCTGGAAATGCATTAACTTTCTATCATACTTTTCTCTGTCACAGATATGAAATCTGTTTTAAGAGATGAATCTCAGCAAGCCATGATTTCTTTTGGGGCAAATTTTCTAAACATAAAATAACCGAACTTGGAAATTCTTGAGTTACTAACACAATATCTAGCTTGAACATGCAGATGTCCATTTAGTAGAATTGTTACTCAACCTACCGATTTAGGTAGGTAGTGAATGAATGACAAAAATAGGAGTGAACTCTGATCACATTTAAAGTCAGCTAGCTTTATTAATGACAAATAAACCAATTGATTCAAGACTTGACCTATATAGCTGAATTAGATACCACTTTGCTAAGTAAATGATGGGGATATAAATCTTCCAGGATAGAATTCAAATAAAAATTTAGGAAATTGACTCTCTAAATTTGGTCATTAATCCACTATTTATGAGTAAAGTGTGTTGATGCCAACCCATCATTGGATTTCATTTATTTCTTGTGCATTGTTGATAATCTCTTGGTGGTACTGTTCTCTCTTTTCTTGAACCATAATTTTCTTGCATCAAAAAGCTATCACTTTTCTTGATTGCTAATATGTTATGCTGTCAAATACTTGTGCAGAAACACTTCCTGAACCAGTAAAGTCATCAAGGCCTGTTCCAATAGATGAAGATAAGAAGATCACAGAGTTCCAGGAGGAGCTTGTTATACTTGCTTCGCAGTTGAATGGGGATTCCTTACTCAAAAGCTACACTGATCTTGGCAAAACTATGACAGTGAAACAAGCAAATAGTTATGTACGGGATGCGGTTGCTCGTTTCTTGGAAGCTGGAAGGATGGCCTTGAAGGCTGGGGCCAATGATTCTGCTATTATTCAAATGAGACCCTCCTTGACAAGCAGGAAAGTGGGATCATTTGCCTCTAAACTTTCTCAATCTTCTTGACTCAAACCCAAATTATGATTTGAGTCATTGAAGATTTAGAAGAGTATTTTCTGTGGTTTATTGTGTTACAGAGACACAATAAATGATCTGAAGTACCAAGTGCCTAATTTGTATTTATCAATTACTGCTACATTGGCTATAGTTATCCCTGAAAATATGTACATATATTTGTGTTTGTATTATTTATGTTACATCAAAGCTACACTTATTCAATGAAGTCAGGCATTAAAATTGAACAATTTAATGCTGGAACAGTGACATTTATGATTGGATATACCCAAAAAAGGTATATTTCTCCTTTGGCCTTTCTGGGTTTCTAAAGGTCCTATACTCTTTAGTATAGTAGGGGCCCGTACCCCTACTATACTATATAAAGTGGGGGCCCTATCCCTTATAGTATAATGGGGTACTTTCATTCCCCATTGGCAATGGCTACTCAATCACTAACCCCTTCTGTTGCTGCTATCCGCTCCCTCCATTCTGGTGGCTGTGGCTGTGGAGGTAGGAGTGGCTGACCTGAACAGGTGGCCCATTGAATCAATAGTGAACCCTGGGCCCTATCTTTCCAATGGGGGACTCACTGGGGTGAGATCCAGCCCTATTCAATACATTGTACATTGCACCTCATGAAGGTGATCTAAATTGCCTGTCTAGAGAAAAAAATCTTTCATTTGTTGTATGTAAGTAGGGAATTAACTTTGTGCTCTTTATGTTTCCAGCTTACAATATGCAGTTCACAGAATCTATTTCCTTTCAGGCTTAGCATATTGTTAGTTATGCCATACAAATGCATATATGCCGTATGACACCCACATAAACATTTTATGAAAAAATTAAACCCTTTCTGGTTTGCATAGGTGGTAATATCTTCAATGATAAAAATATGTTTAAAAAGAATTGTTGGTATACCTAAACAACTCAGTTTTGTTGCTGCTTTTAGTCAGATGTGTAGTCAGTTGATCCTTAAATTTGTCAGTGCTGGGTATTGGTAATCTTCCCACTCAGTTGACGAGTGGTTTTGTTATGTTCTATACTTCAACTAACGCTTCCTGCAGGGTAATGGTGATCACCATGAGTCTGGTAGAGCAGTTGATGATGTCACAGCAGATCAGCAACATAAAAGAGCAGCAAGCAGGGCAGAGGTCTGAAAGTTTTTCTGTCATCTTTCAAAGCGAGATAAAATCAGCAGAAAGGTGCTTTGGTTGGAAAGGAAAATGAAATGAAGTGCTCCTAAGGATAAATTAGAACAAACTTCAAAGTGCACAAATGTAGTGGCAATGCCACATGTTTTTTCTGCCATGTTGTAGGTAAGCTGACAATCAAGTTACTGGAGTGCATTCAGAATGAAAAAGAAGTTAAAATCAAAGAGTGGTGCACCTTTTTGGTGGTTGAACCCTCTTCAATCAACACCGAAGGAAGAAATTGGGCAAACTCTTAAGTAATCCACTCCCAGCATAAAGGAGGTTTGAAACATCAGATGTAGGCGCACTTTGTCCTGGAAAAAGCCATCCAAAACCCCACCAAAATAATGGCAAACAACTTAGGAAAGTGTGGCAAAGGACTTATGATAGCATGCCAATATTGAAGGGAAATTTTTTAGTTTATAAAGCACACTTTTTGAGTGGCTTTGGCACTGACCTTTTCAGCTTAAGAGGTCAAAAGTTGGTTAAAGAATTAGTGATTTCTGCCAAGGTGAAAGAGGGAATATAAAACCTAAGGCTTGTGCACTTTGTCATGGTAAAGGTTATCCAAAACTCCACCTAGCACAAACCTTGGAAAATACCTTAGTGAACTTCGCCACCCAGGAGTAGAAGGTCTTAAGACTTTAAGTATGGTGTGCAATTTGATAGTCAAAGCTCTCTGATTTCTCTGCTCAAAATGTGGCAAAATGGTTATGAAAATGGGCCAGCCAGTTAAAAGGGAAATGAAGTCAAACTGTGGCACACTTTTCATTGGATAAAGTCACTAGAAGTTCTACTAAGCAGTAAATAAGATGGCCATATGATACGTGATTTGCACCAGCTAGTAAGGAGGAGAAATAACAAGTTATATGGGTGCATGTTTCATGGGGCTCAACCACTAATAAATTCCGCCTCACTTAAGACATGGCAATAAATTGGTACATTGCTTGTGTATTTATGACAATCATGACAATGCACACTTTAGAGAAGGCAAAGCCATCTGGTATCTCCTCTAACAATACAAATCAAGTGGTTCAACTACCAAAAATCTGTGCCTAAGTTGAAGGTTGGACTAAGTTACGAGTAGGCCATGCTTTCCTTGTGTTTTTGCCACTCTAATTTTTCGCCCAGTCAAACATGAAGGCGCTAATGATATGTGCCATATTGTGTAAGTCAATTTTAAAATTAAAAAACTGTGGATTAACGTATGTGAGCACCTATATGAAGGCAATCCATTGTGTAAACTCTACAATCATTCCTTTCTATTATTAACAGCAGAAATAATGGTGTTCAGTCATATTTTTGCAAATCTGTGATGGTGTTTTCGGTGCGTTTGAAAGGGTTTCCAAGGTTGACAAGCAGTTTTGAAGAGGCTTCAACATCTTTCATTATTCTTGCTGCTGTGCAGTCTTGAACAGTGTTATCTCCTCTTCCAAGTGGCCACCTTTTTCCTTTCTAACAGGCTGAGTTCTATTTTCACTTACCAAAACCTTGCAACAAGCAATGAAGGAGTAATTCATCTTTCAAACTTTGAGTTATGGTAATGGAAGTTTCAATCAAACTGTATCCAAATTAGGGTTTTAAGTTTAGACGATTGGCATGCTGACATGTTGAAGTGTCAATGGATTCCCCATAGTTAGGATTTTAGAAGCTACGGAAGGTTCATATATTTCAGCAAGATTCTTGAGCAGATTGTTGAGATTTGAAGTACGGCTTTGATTTCAAGTCATCAGATTAGATTGATGAAGTTGTTACCGTAAGAGTGGTCAAGTTTTTAGTGTTCTTCAAAAAGCTTACTAGTTTGATTGTGAAAAATTGTTTCAAGTTGCTTCAGTGACATCCATGTGCTACATGCTATGTCTAGCACCCACTGCATTGAACAGTTGTCAAATACAACAGCAGTTATTGTCGGGCAATGGATGTGAGCCTATTATAATGCCTTTGTATTTTATTAATTGTTCTAGAATAGGTATGCCTTAAAGTAGTTTTATTTCTGCAGATAGGGATAGAACCACTTTAAAGTAGTATTTTTTGGGATATTTTATTGTTATTTCATAAATCTTTAAAAGCTAACCCTTCGAAAGTTTATAAATAAGTGCTTTGAGCACATAAACTCAAATGTAAGGTGATTAAGTCTGCGATGCAGAAAATTGTGTTCAATTGAAGTTATTTATCTTGTATATGTAATTTTGATAATTAAATTGAATTGAGTAACCTTCAAGCTTTCTATTGATGTTCGCTATTCACTAAGTACTAATTTTGTGCATCACTTAGCAATTTATTTTCTAGAATTGTGTGATGTTCATCTATTTAATTCTCTCACGTTGATGTGGATATATTGGTCTCTATTTTAGCAAGTAGTAAGCAGGTAGAATTCAAGTTGTGAATATAATCTTCTTACCACACATAATACTCTTCATGCTACGTGCCACATAATAAAGGTTATGAAAATTTGAATAAAATTTTTCATCCATTTTTTTGATCAATTGGGATGGTGAGGCTGGTTTTAAAGCTACATCTTGGTTTGCATTGCATACATCCGACAAGTAAAGGTGGATTGGGACTTATAGTTCCTAAGACATAAGGGATATGTTCTACTGGTAAGTGGATAGTCGTAGCTATTTTAGGAGAGGAACGATGGAAAATTTTGGTGCTACACTGAATTAATCTTTGCTTTTGTTAAAGGAAATGGTAGTTGATGAAGTGGTTGGACAAGATCCTTCTTGTCCCTTTCTTCCAAATTAATATCACCTCCTTACAATCCATATGGAGGGCATGGTAGCAAGTTTGTCAATTCATGAAGTGGAAAGGTTATTCTTTGCAATATGGTTTCAGTTTTGCCACATCTTTCATTTGGTGGAATAAACATGTTCAACACAAAGGACAACCTTTTGCTATCAGCTTTCCTAGGTAAGGTTCATCAATTCGGCAAAGTCTGGGATTTTATTGCTCTGAATAGGGCTACCTGGCAAGCATCTAAAGGTCATTTCGGATTGAACAGTAAGCCTAAATAGTTTCTTATTTTTGTGCAGTGCTTAGTGTTTGTGGAATTAACTATGAAATCATGCACCCCTGTTTGATGTAATTTTTTGAAGATTGGCTATGGCTGTCCAAATATTACTTCACTCTTTCTTTTAAAGAAAAATTATCTGTATCCTCTTTCACATTCTCTCACATTATAGTGAATCCATGTCTAAACCAAAAATGAAGATGCAGGTTTAGGGAGAAATGTTGGATCAAATTGAGTGCACAAATATGGAGATCTAAAGCTGATGCTAATGCTTTGATTTTGGCCTAGAAAATCCTACATTGCAAGCTGCGTGTGGGGGACATAGTAAAATGTATTATGGTTTATGTCAAATGCCTGTTTTGTCAGCTAAATGAAAATTTGAAACATATATTTTGGGAAAGTCTGTTTGTTAAAAAGCATTGGAATGCTATTTTCAGAAATTTGCTTGTTATGTTTTAACATCATTTGAATTGGGAAGATGACTTATTAGGTTCAGGTTTGCATAGAAATGTAGTGGCAGATACTGTTAGACATACTATCTTATTGCATATATGGAAAAAATACATGCTTAGGATGCTTTCAAGATCTAATGTTCACCATGATACTTAAATCCTAGGTTTTACTCTGGTTTCTTTTTCTGAATTGCTTCTCCATTGTCATAGTTGCAAGGTGTATTAAAGAAGAATTTGAAGATTGACTTTCAGCCGGAACATCTTAAATTACAAATTTCTTAGCTGCAAACAAATAGTATTCTGTGCTCAATGAAAATTTAAAGACTTAAATCACTTCATTGGATGATAGGTTTTCTGTATTCAAAATGTTACTACACACATCTTTATACTGGTGGTTGGCTCATCATGGTAGGTGCAGAGAAATAATCTTTATACAGGTGGTTTGATTATGAGGAATTGTTCATTATTGTTCCTTTGGGTCTTATTGCTGCTATGGTTGCTGCCGTTTGAAGCCATTCGGGAGTTTAGTTATGCTTATTTCAAAGTTTTGCTATTGTATATATTGGTGGTTTTTGTACGACTTTTCCCACAGTATGTGATGGACTCTTTGGTTTATTTCTTTGGCTGGGGCATCCCTGTTTATATGTAGTTCTTGTTGTGTGTTTACGCCTCCTTATGGCTATTTTTACCACTCTTTATATTGTGGGTAGCGTTTTATAATCTTCACAACTTTTTAAGTGAGCTACATTTTCTTTTGTCTATCTGCACTGTTTAATTAAAAAAATTGTCTACTGATTTTTAATTCAAATAGTATTTAATCAAATTGTAAATATAGATTAATCTTTTAACTTGCATATATAAAAGCAAAATTAACTTAGAATAATTAATAATAAGTTGGGACTGATAAATTTGATAATTTGTAACAATTATCGCAGGAAAGAAAATGTAATGGATAACAGTACATAGCTCTATTATTTAAGAATGTGTGATCTATATAAAGATTCTGGATTTTGAGGAGTTTTGGGATCATGAATAGTAAATGATAGTTTGATATTTGGTTTGGGATCAAACATTTTTTTTTTTGTGTTAGTGATGAGTTTGGTGTATGGGGTTGAGTCTATAGTCACAAACTTGCCCATCTATAGACTTGATTTAGTGAATGACAAAATTCTTTTCTTTGCTTTGCTTGAATTATCTTATCTTCTTTTTATATTTGAGGATGGACTATTTATAAATACCTTCGTAGGGTTGCTATTATGTCACAAGGGAACATATTCTCTTAGGTCAGCTCACAAAAACGTGTAAAAAATTGTAAGCAACACTTCTCAATCGTGCATATTCTCTAAGGAATTCCAATGCAGATTTAGATTCTTATTCTTATTCCAATTGAAGTGTATAATGTGAATAATATTGGAATATAGCTCTCATGTAGTGGATGTTCAACATGAATGTTTTGAATGCCTTTAAATACACGGATATTGCAATAAATTTTACAAGTTTGTGTAAAGTTAGCCTTGGGCATAAAGGGTTATAAGTAGGAGTTAGCTAAAATTTGAATTTTAAATTTTAAAGTTGGAAGGGTCAAGTTTAGGGGTCAATTCGATCTCATGGTTGTAGATTTGACTTAGGACAAAAGATGAGGCATACAAGGTGGGAAATGTGTACATGGAAGTATGCACACATTGGGTTTAATAAATATGTAAATATGATGAAAGTATGAGAATGCGTATTGCGATAGGAGATAAATATACAGGGATACGTGCAATGAATGGGTGGGTGGCATAAAGTATGATGGTGTGTCAAGCGACAATTTGCAATTCTAGAAGGCAAGTATTGATAATTAGTCCTAAGGAAATAAAGTCAAGCTAGGAAATCAAGTGGAATTCATGATTGAGCTATAGTTGGTTACTACAGAAGGTGTTGCTAGAAGTTCTATAGGACAATTAAAGAGATGAACATAAATATGGTTGCATGGCTTAGCTATACCCTATGCATAAGGATACCATAAAGATTTGTCAGTAAAATACTCCTTATATTGGTTTGCTAGTCTTTTAGACCATAAATCTCTAAGTAACATATTAATACCAAGGTACAATACAACTCAAGATGTAAGACCAAATTGAAATCTCCTAAATGTAATGTCATTTTTAGTTCCATATTTCATACGTAACCTGTGAAAACCTAGAATACACATAACTCTCTAAAGATAGGTGATGAGTGCATACTCTCATAATACAGAGTAAATATATATTTCCATGAGCTCATGCAAACTAATGACATAACTTACAACAATTTATAAAGAATATATGATGCATTCATTATAAAATATGATCAATTGCCTCAAGAGGGCTAGTGTCTTAATCAATTGGTGACAAAGTCAAGACTTAGAGAAATGGGAAAACATAATTGTAAACCAAGGGCTAAATATGCATAAACTCAAATTATAGATCTAGAAATTACATTCAAGATCTCAACCATTTAGTTGCAATTTCACTTAGCTATAATTCCTAAAATCTAGAAACTTCATGACAATATTTTTTTGAAAAATATTTTTCTTATACTATTAATGAGAAGCTTTTACATCTATCATGATGGAAGACTAATAACAAATAGTAATGAACCAACAAATTTGGCCCCAAAGATGAATTTATCACCCCCTAAAATTTCCTAATA
Organism: Sequoia sempervirens; assembly: GCA_007258455.2. Classification (NCBI taxonomy): domain Eukaryota; kingdom Viridiplantae; phylum Streptophyta; class Pinopsida; order Cupressales; family Cupressaceae; genus Sequoia; species Sequoia sempervirens. The sequence continues at coordinate 261,585,896 of VDFB02000008.1, read as the reverse complement.
GATGTGGAGACATTTATATCATGGAGAGGATAATTCTTGCAAGCACCTTCTCAGAGTTACAAATATTGAATTACATAAGACTTCATGCTTGAACTACAAATTTTGACACCAAAGAATATGTAGAAGACACACTATATAATTAGACTAAGAGATGTGATCTAGAGAGAGAGCTTGTACTTATATCTAATAATTCTACCCAAATATCTTACATAACTGACACTTCTTGCAATTTGCTTAATCAAGCCTTATATAAGAACTTCAATTCCTAAATGGCCAAATTACAATAATAAGCTTACATCATGCACTACATTACATTCCTTTAGATTATATCCTCTATACAAAAGGGAAAAAATCTACCTTCAATCTAAATGCATTATACATATTAAAACCTAACTACACTGATATTTGGTGCAAACTAAATGGTTAGAAAAATAGCCAATATCTCAACGAATAAATTCCCTTCTTAATTTCCATAAATAATAGAGTTGCTACTTAATTTTCATCAATTCTCTCAGCTACCATCTTCTCCATAACAATTCTTTAACAACCAAATTATATATACCTCTAAGAATTTTCATCATGTAACCACAATGATCTTAATCATCGCTACAAGAGAGTCATCCAACTTAATCAGTTAATACTCTTACCCTTTATCAGATTTACATATAATCTATAATTTTCGTATACTCCACACTCAATTGTATTTTATTTGAAAACTAGGGGTCCGGTCTATGCACTTAATGATTTTAAATAGTCTCATATCAACAACCCATATTAACCTCTCTTTTAGATCAATATTGTGGGTGATCGGTAGGTATGCTCACCATTTGATCGACCAATCCATCACAATGAATTAAAATGTGTCATGTGTCCATTAGAAATTCCTTAGAGCATTTCACTTAAGCTCGCTAAATGCCCATACTATTCAATGGTTGTGATGCATCCATTCCAAGATCAATGGATGCAATAAATTTGTGAGCCCTCAAAAGTGCCAACTACTTGATTAGACAATCTACCAAAATAATTAAGTGCAATTTGATCCCCGTGTGACAAAATCTCCTTTGTTCCAAAAAGATGAACCATTTAGAAGTTTTCGATATCCACCTTTTGACCAATAGGAATTAATCACAGCATACCAAATGTCCTTCAAATGATGCCTATTTATTTCTTGGATCCACCACTTAAACTTGTTAAAACACAAAGCAAGATCGACATCAAGATGCTTTTACTTCAAAGTAAACAGTTTTGGTAGATTTATAGATCATTAAAGTGTTCATCTTGTTGATTTATTGTCTCTATATATATTGATTTGATTGCTACATATAACACCTGAAAAGTCATTTGATCGCCTTTCTCAATGCATTCTAACTCAGTTCATCCAATGGTCTGGACCAATTTGTTTTCATGATCAATTATTGAGGGAGAATGCTGCTTTTTTGCCTTTAGGCTGACAGCTTAGATTCATTCTTTCCCATTATCAATGGTTGTGATGGATTACCAAAACCTTAGGCAATGTGATCTATTGATAGACCACAATCAACTAGAACTATTTAGGCTGTGCCAAGCGTCTTCATCTGCTGCCTCTCCCCCAAAAGATCAACATGATGTTGTACTGGGGCAAGAGATCCGAGCAAATAGGGATCCCACCAAGGAGCCCAATAGAAATAAAATATGGCCTTAACATAACCCTACTTGCAGCATGCACTAACATTGATTCTTAAAGATACAGAACTAATATAATATAGCAATGACTACAAGGAACAACACATGACAGGACCAAACATTACGGTTGTTGGAAGTGCCTTCAACATGACATGGGCAGATTTTCCTAGTTGCTACAAGTAACACAAAACGATAAATACGAGCTCACCAGTAGTTACAAGTAGATACCATGATGGTTGCAAGCTATTTCCAAACGTTGCAAGTCAGACTAAAATTGAAAATCCCGTTTTGTACAAGAGACTATAAATAAGGCCAACTTATATTAGCAAACTCTCCACACAGGCTGCAAGTGAATCAAAATTTTAAACATAGTCTTTCATTGCTATCGAGTCTAAAAACAGGTTTTCATGGCCGCTTAGCTTATCTTGATTTTCAGTCACTGTTCAAATCTTTTAGGAGTAATTTGTGGAACTGGCGGCTCCATGAATATCTAATTTGGCTGCTTATTTTTTAAGTAGTCATCTTAAAAAAATGCAGAAGCTTATTTCCATGTATGAATGAATAATAATAATAATTTTTGTGGGTAAAATTTGTAGGGAAAATCTAGAAGCAAATGAAAAGGAGGGAAATTTTTTTATAGAGCCACCTGGATTTTTCTCAATATGCAGCTTATTTCCAGCCCCTCTTTTTTTCCCGCAGCCTATTTTCAATTCCTAAACAGTTGCTCCACTAAAATAGGGAAATATTCTAGATTATCCTTTTCCCACAATTTTAAATTTTGTATGGGAACACTTCAGCTGCTTAAATTTAAGCAGAAAATGCACTTAGGCAGCTGCCCGACATGGGGTAAGACTAAGAGATTCTATCACCATACACAAAAACCCAACAAACCATAGGTTAACTAGCAAACAAGCAATCTTACCATGGGACAAGTTATAAAACAACACATTTAATCAATACCAAAAAATTTAAGAAACTTTTTTCTTTTTGATGATGGATCATTGAGTATGATTTGAAATGTTGATCTAAAAGCATACATAGTTGATTCTAGAAGTAATATTTTTAAATACATAGATTTTGAAAAAAACTAGATTGACATATTGATGGTGTGACATGAAACTCAAACAAAAGTTTCAAGTGCAAAGTTGATTGAGTTTCTAAGACTAGATGACCCTTATAGTGCAAAAAGGATCCATCCCATGGATAATTGGACTTGGAAGAAGGATCTGTGAACTATCTTGCTAACATTCTTGATGTAAATAATTAAGCCAAGTAGGGGTGGGCATTAATAAAGTAGTTAGAGTAGGAAGGTCTTCAAACTAACATGACAATGCATCAACCATCACATTTTCATGTCCATTTTTTCCTTAAGTTCTCTACTATCATCTTGATGTTGGATCATAGAGTGTGATCCAAAACGTTGATGCAAAAAATCTCACACAATCAAATTCAAAAACCAGCTCAACAATATTCAATATGGATTGTGGAAACTTGATATCATTGGGTGATCTCATAGTCATATCCCATAACTTGGTGGCCCGCTTCTATTATTTTGAAGAGGAATCATGTTGTTCCAAAAAATTCTTGAGACTATGGTGATTAGTTTTAATGGAGTGTCATCTAACAAGGTAGAGATGCCATTTGTTGATTGCATGAAGGATGGTCAACATCTCCTTCTCATAGGTGGAATGAGAAATAATTTTTCTAGTGAGGGTCTTACTGGTAAAGGCAAGGGGTCACCCATTTTGCATGAGAACAACACCTAGCCTAGAGGTGTAAGCCTCACTATCAATGATGAATATTTTAGAGAAATTTGGCATATGAAGAATAGGAGTGGTGCACATAACTTGCGTAAGTAGATCAAACACAATCTTTGCAATTACAAACCACTTGAGGAATATCTTTTCAACATGACTATGAGGGGGGTAACATTATATCCACAATCCTTTACAAAGCAGTGGTAATAACCCGTGAGGACTAAGAAGCCATGAAGGCTCTTGAAGGTTTTTTGTTTAGGCCAATTTTGCACGACAACAATTTTAGCTTGGTCCACTTTAACTCCTACCTTAGAAATAATGTATCTTAGATACTCGATCTTTGTCTAGACAAATGAACATTTGGAGCATTTTACACATAAGTGATTTGAAAAAATATTTGAAGAGCTTGGTTCAAGTGCGAGAGGTGCTAAAACCATGTCTAACTATAAATGAGAATATCATCATTTAGAAGACTTTTTATTTTTATCTAAATGGATAGAAGATTTGATTTATTAAGCTTCAAAAGGTAGATGGTGCATTAGTGAGGCCAAATGGCCTAATCAAAAACTCATAATGACCACAATGAGTGTAGAAGGCTATTTTGGGAATGCTTTCTTTGATGCATATTTGATGATAGCCTAACCTTAAATCCAACTTGGAGAAGAAAAATGCACCATGGAGTTCATCCAAGAGATTATCAACCATGGGAATGGGAAACTTATCCTTGATGGTAATTTTATTTAGCTAGAGGTGCCAAGATCAATCTTTTTTGCACACCAAAAGGACATGGGAAGAGTAAGGACTAGTGCTTGATCAAATAACCCCTTTGCATAGCAATTCCTAGACTAATTTTCTTATCTCCATCTTTTATAGAAATGGGCACTTGTAAAGATAGATGTTTGGAGGTGTGCTCTTGGGAAAAAATGAATGGCATGATCATTTGTGCATCTTGGAGGTAGTCTAGTTGGTTCTAGGATACCTTTGAAATGGTAGAGTAAAATCTCATGGAGATCCTTGGGGTGGCTTGAGGCATTAATGTTAGTAACCTAAATAGTAGAAACCTGGGCAACAAGTCCATGAGACCCCTTTTTGAGTAAAAAAATTCCATGCAATGAGAGCTAATGAAACTAATAGATCCAAGGGTAAGGCCTCATAAGATGTGTTATTGATTATTAGTTGTGAATTGCATCTAAAGTTTAGAAAAATTCCATAAAAGAGCACCGAGAGTGCAAATTCACTATGCTCCCAACATAATATGACAAACATCCAAGGATAAGGAAAACATGTTAGATTTGAGGTTGTAGTTACCCATGGAAATATGAACATTTTAGAACCTTTTCTTACAAGGTAAGGCTCCATCATTAGTTATCATGACCTCAAAGCTAAAATATGGATGAACAAGATAATTTGCTTATTTAGCCAATTTGAGGTTAATAAAATTATGGTACTACTATAACCAATGAGGATTGTGATAACCTATTTTTAAAAATTACCTTTGACTTTCATTGTTTGAGGAGTGGAGATCCCTTCTAAGGCATGCGTACAAATTTTAGGAGCCAAGTTGACATTTGGATCCTCAGTTGGTGGGTACTCCTCATCTTATGGTTCTTGGGTATCATTAACCTTTGCTAGAGATTCCACATCAAGCAAACACAACTTATGTTGGACACAATGATAGCCATGTGTAAATTTGTTATCATAGTTGTGACTCAACTCCTTTTTCTGACAAGCATGCGTGTTTCATTCAATGAGACGTTTGATAGGCGTGGAGCGAGTGGGGATATGCCAATAGGATGATTCAACCAGGTGGGTTTGAAGGGGGTGATCTTGGATAAATGAAATTGAAAAATGATCTTGTATTTTGTATGTTTAGCCATACTTGTGGCACCCATCATATCCTTTAGTTTGAACATTTTGACTTATGACCAAATTTCCTCCTTGAGGACATATATGAAACAACTAGTAAAGAAGTCTTCCATGAAGCCTTCTATTTGGTTGGCCAATTTTTCAAATAAAGTACCATAGTTGTGGATAGAACCAAGTTGTGATAATTTGGTTAAGGTTCCAATAAAATCTTGATATGTAATGGGACCAAATTTGATTAGAAGAAGCTCTATAAATATAGTCTAGTTGGGTTTGGAATGGGCATTTTGGTACCATTTGTACCAATGGATTGGTTATTTACCAAGCTAAATGAAGCAATAGGAACCATGCCCCCTTAGAGAGTGTTGTGGAGAGTGAAATATTGTTCAAAAAAATAGATCCAACTACCAAGGTTTGCATAATCAAACTTGGGAAAGCCAAGTTTTGGAATGCGGGGATGGTGGTTTGAGTGGAAGTTGGATCCATGATTGTTAGAGTATTCATTGGTTACATAGTGCTTCTAAGATTTGGATTTGTCCATCATTGAGGGATGAGATGCATGAGCCAAATTTCTCTAATTTTGTTTTTCTTTAGACTGCAGGAATCAGGTAGCCCCCCTATAAATTACAGTGCACCTAGTCATTTTTTTCACGTGACTAGTGACACTAATGTGACATGTCCTCTGGTACTATGGGGATAGGGGGATTTAGATCTCATGACTTCTTTTTTGCAACAAGATGCTTTAGCCAATCGATCTAGGGCCCTTGCCCCAATTTCTCTAATTTAGTTGCTACTAATGAATCCATTCATTCAGATTGGGTCATCATAATAGGTTTGAGGTATCAAAAATGTCTCAAAATTGTTAGCATGGTGATTTAGTCCCAATGGGATAATTTGTTAGAAAAGAAAAATGTATTTTTTTTTCAAAAAATATGTCTCAAAATTATTATCATCGTGATATAATCCCAATGGGATAATTTGTCAAAAAATGAAAATGGAAAAAAAAAATTCTTGTTTTTCCTGATTCTAGACCCCTTTGGAGCAAATATTGAAACCATTTTCCTTTGTGATGTCCAAATCAATATATGACAACTTTGTTTAGATTTTTATACTCAAACCATTTGCATATGCTACTACCTAGATTCTAAATTGTTTCTTAAATCAACAAAAACCTACTTTTTGTGTCTTTATTTTGGAACCCAAGAAACTACCTTTGCTTGCAACTTTTTCTAGAACACCGAAACCTACTATTGTACTTTGTTATTTCTAGAAAAGAGTTTTCTTCTTCTTTATGCAATCCTAAAATTCTACGAGTTTAGTAGTTAGTTTAGTCATTGGTGGTGGTTTCTATTACCTTCCAATTAGGCCATGGTGGACAAGGCCATGAAAAGTGGAAGGTCATCATAGGGAGTGTCTAGTTTGTGGGCTCGTGAATATATATCCTGACAAATCTACTACAGTGCAAGTGAATTTCTAATGCCAACTATTTAATAGTACACCACAAGTGATAGATGATCAATGGCTTCCTATGGTTAGGTTTCAAAAAAACCTAAGGGATTTTCTCATAGACTTGATGGTATGTGAAAGCACACAACTATATACGGAGGCTATTTGATGCCATGACTTTGGAGGGAAACTCTTTCATCCTTCAATAGAACCTATATGGGGAATTTGGCTTAGCCCATAATGAAGGCTCTTTTGTGCTTATTTTAAAACTCTTAGTATAGGGTTTCTATCCTAAAATAAAAATAAAACTATGATTAGAAAAAAAATGGGGAGAAAATATTAATGCCATTGTTACTGTAACCACAATCTAGTCACCAAGATCCCAAAAGGGCAATGTGAGAGCACATGATGGACAATCATATAATATTTTGCAAGGAATTTTTTACTACAATTAAACTTGTCCTTGAAAAGAGCTGTCATACTTGATGTGACAAATCTATTGCAATAGGTTACCCAAATATAAAATATAGAAAATAATATACTAGAATAGTAAACACAAGAATTATATTACATTAAATATCAGAATTGTATTATAATAAATTGTAGGCCTCTTCAAGGGGGAAACTTCCTTGAGCAATAATCTTTACAATATAATTCATGAAGACCTATTGTACTCTAAAAACCTTCTATTTATACTAATTCTACTAAATAACACTATTACCTCCCAAGCATATGGGATAAACTAACTTGAAAAAAGAAACAACTTAAAAAGAATATGCATTCGATGCTTTTATTACTTGTACCTTAGCACAAAACTAATTAAATAAGAAAATGGTTAGGACTTTGGGTCTTAACAAATCACTTAAAGAATGGGTAAGAGAGGGGGACCAACCATGTTCAAGGCCCTAGGTCATGGAGGGCCAAGACCAAAAGGCTGCCCTAACTTACCACACCTAAAATGGGTGTTAGGAAAAGCAGGATGAGAATGATGAGGACTATAAGTTCCTTCAACCACTTTGCAGAACCGAAACACAAAATGGGGCTAGGCGAGCCATTTTTCGGGTTTAACTCTGCGCCTCAAGAAGCTCTCCGCTTGAGGATGGAAGTGGGGTTCTGGGACGATACCGCAACGCATTGGCGTATGTACGACCAGAGGACTAAAGAAGCAAGGTCAAACACTAGAAAATAGACTGACAACATAGCTAACTACTTCCAAAGGGCCAAAACAAAGCTATGAAGTAGGCAAGATATGTACGAATATGATAAAGCAAATTAAAAAGAGTTAGGATGAAAAGAATAATCTCATAGAGGTACTCGTTCACTAGCTAACTCCAAGCAACACATCCACCTACACACAATGAAGAGGAAATTTTTTGGGTGGCTGTATAGGAGCCTGCCTCAGTCAGACCCCCGTTTAGGTGTTTCCACTTCTATGGACAACCAAGATAGTGATAATGGAGAGATATATGATAAAGAGAGAAATGAACTAAAGAACACAAAAGCACTACAAAAACAGTAGCATGCTACCCACCAAATCATAGAGGAGAGGAGTAGAAAGCTTACCACCTCCACCAAGAGCACTCAAGGCTAATGGGGGAGAAAATGAGAGGACTCAAGCCTCTACTATAATGGTCTCGGTTCCACACTTGCTCTATGGAGTTGACAGAGTGTTGTTGCTGCTGCTAAGGAGTGCAAGAGTGCTGCTTGAATGCTAGAATGCTTGGAGAGTGATCAAGTTGAGTGCTAGAAGGACAGACTGAATGCTTAGAGGATGCAAAAGAAGTTGAAAAGCTTGTAGGAGGGAATTTGAAGGAATAATGAAGAAAACGGCCATATTCGGGTTGGTTAGTCGAAGGAGGCATTACAAAGCTACCTCCAATGGGAAGTGTAACGCCTCTATAGGCTCTAGACACAAGAATATGCCAGGGACATAAGCACGCCACACGAACATCCCTTATAGTTATTCCTCTACCGACACACAAAACCACTGCCAAGTGGAATGAAGGCAGTGGGCTTATGTGGATTTTAGCCTTCGAATTCGGTTTTCTAAAGTGAAGAAGGGAAAAAGGGGAGTTTGCATAAGGGGTGCAAATTGGATCCTATTAATTTTTTCCCCACTTTAGTGAGCACGAATACTGAAGAGTGCTTCGGTAAAGTAGATTAGAGAAATAGTAGAGTTAGAAATGTATACCTGAACCATCGAGGAAGCAAACCATGATCTGGTGAACTCAAGAGTTTAGGGCAAGTAAAGGACTTCATATCCTCGTAGAACTATGAAGCTGAAGAATGAAAGTGTCTCATAGGCCCGTAGACCTGCAAAGGTGCAACCCCTAAGATCTCTCACATGAAGGAAGCCCCATGAAGAAAGTGCCTCATAGGATTGTAGACCTGCAAGGAAGGTGTCCCCCAAGATCTCGTGAATGGAGGATACCCAAAAAAGCGCCTTATAGGCCCACAGACTTGCAAGGAAGCATCCCCCAAGATCTCTCACATGGAGGAAGCTAGGAAAATTCCCTACAAACCCACAAACTTGCAGGGAAGGTGTCATTCAAGATCTTTCACATGAAGGAAACCCAAGGAAATGCCCTATAAACCTGTAGACCTGCAGGGAAGGTATCCCCCAAGATCTCTCGCATGGAGGAAACCCAAAGAAAGTGCCCTACAGACCCGCAAACCTACAAGGGATCCACCCCAAGATCTCTCACATGGAGGAAGCTCAAAGGAAGTGTCCTATAGGCTCACAGATCTATAGGGAGGTATCCCCCAAGATCTCTCGCATGAAGGAAACCCAAGGAAAGCGAACTTTGTAGAGTCAGATAGCAGCCATGCAGGAAAGTAAGCAGATAGTCATGCAGACTGTTGACAATTTGGAGAAATTTCAAAGGGGTCCCTTGGGAACCCTAGCATGAAGAAGGGGTCCACTCAAGGGATGCGCTGTTGGAAAGTGCGAAGGAGATGTCTTTTTCTTGAATTGATTCATCATCAAGGAATCCTTTTGAAAGACGTTCACTTCATCAAGGAATTCGAAAGGAAGAATATGCCCCCACACGAGGGGAAGATCAAAGTTGTTCCCACTTTAAAGGAAGGTTTTCCAGTTCTTTCTTTACGAACTTGTGATGAAGGAAATATGTTTTGTTAGGGTTTCAAGTTGAGAATGAGATTCTTGAAAAGAAGTTTGTGAAGATTACCAAGAAAAGATTTTCTGGTAATGAATGCATTTTTTGAAAATCAAAGCGTTGAAGAAGAGGCATTGTCACACATAAGTGTGACAACTCAAGCAAAGAAGAGAGAAAGATAAGAAACGAGCAAAAGAGAAATAAACAAGGAGCACAGGGGGATCTAGTTTAGCGGGGTTAGATCTGCTCATGCTGATATGAGTAATAGGTAGCTGCGGTGCAAGGTGAAAGATCATCAATCCCCAATCAGATCAGGATGAATGCATGAAAAACAAAGTAAACATAAAAAATTGGGTCAACATGGAAGGGAAGCTTAAATGCCCCCAACACTTTGCATCATCCCCAATTTATCAAAAATCAAGTCACAAACATAGAAGAATGATGATACAAATAGAAGAAGGTTTATGACACAAAAACCGTGCATGTATCCAAGCACCAACATGGGTGATGAGGGTCATCCAGGCACACATAGCATGATCATGGGGGAACATGTCACAACACACAAACACACATATCTAATCTAAAGATAAAGGAGAAGTCTCCTCCTAACACTGATTGACCAAGAGGTTGTTGACTTCCCACTCTAGATCGTTGTAGGGGAAGGAGGATGAGTTTGCAGTGGTGGGATGTTAAGAGGAGGAGCATTTGACCCTCCCGCAACAAGGGCTAAGGAAGAGGGCCCCACAAGGTTCTCTCCATTGAGCTCTTGTGGAGCTAAGGTCAACGATTTCATGAAGATCGTCAACAAGGCCAAAACCTCATCCAGAGAGTTGAACATGCACTTCATAGGGGTTCCATGTTTCACTTCAACAGACGGGGAAGGTTGTGCCCGAAGTTAACTATTAGGCTCATCGAATGATTTGAGAGTGATGACAAACTCAGGGGAAGCTAAGACTAGTTTAGTCACTAGGACATAACAAGTTAGCATGGGGCCACCTTTCGGAGAAGGTGGACTCTTTTTACGTCCTCCGTTGCTAGAAGGACCACACTCCACCTTTTGCTTCATCAGAGGAGGTGAACTTCCCACAAATGAGGCAAGAGGTGCAAAGGAAGAGGAGGAAAGAACCACAATAGATACGACTGAGGTGTTAGCCATAACCACGGGCTTTGGGAAAGGTGGGACATCCAGAACGAACATCAACAACGACGACTCCACTGAAGGAACGATGAACACTTGCACCTTTCTAGGGTTAGGCGCATTCGTACTCGCAACAGAAGCTAGAAGCGATACAAAGCTAGTTTGAATGGAAGCAAAGGGAAGGAGAGAGGAGGATGCAGTAGGAGGCCCTGCTACAGGGGCGGTCGTCTCCTCTTCCTTCCTTTGCAAGGCGGCCTACTCATCCATGAGAGCCTTTTGCTGGCACTTATGCTCATGCGCAAGGTGGTTTCTGCGACTCTTTGAACCGGACGCTGAAGGATGCAAAGGAACAAAAGGCTCTTGCTCAGTCAGGGGAGTGTCCAGTATAGCCGTTTTCGGTAGAGGAACATACTCCTGAACAGGAGTAGGAGGAGCAGGTTGAGAGGTAGTGGGAGGAGTCGACTCAAGTGCCTCGGCAATGGGCCTCTTCCCATTCACTGCTTTGGGAGAAGGAGTGGTAGGAGGCCACGAAGGTCGAGGAAAAGAGGACTCTCCATGGGGGCCTTTCTTCCTACTATACTAAACGGGCCTAGGATCCATAGGCAAAACAAGAAGCTCAAACGTGGGACGCTTGGGCTTTCACCAAGTAGGCACCATAAGATTCTCTTGCAAACGTGGAACGAAATTTGACGACACCTCAACAAGGAGAGAGGAAGCGTCAGGCTAAACAATGGATGAGGAAGAAGGAGGATCTCATGACCGCTTCTCTTGTTCCCTCCTACGCGCCTTAGCAACATCACTACCAGCTTTTAAGCAAGCCCTATGTGAAACAACATAAGACAATAGAGGGTATCTCACTTTTGGCCTTAAACGTCCTTTCTTATAATTTTGATACGTTCGGTACAAGAGGTCCTTCCTAGGTGGGAGAGGACGAACGAGCACAAACCAAGAGTAGTCCAAGGAGTAGCTACCACAAGCAACTGACAGTTTATAACCGGTGTCATGAATTACGTGCACGAAATCCTTGTGGATAAATTTTAAACATTTATACATGACCGAGGGCACCACATTCATAGCTACTAACCAAGGGATACCCAACTTCACTCTAAAGAGCTCAAACCTAGGGATAATGTCAAACAAGAGCTTCACGAATTTAGGTCCAACCAAGACCGACAGGACAATTCTACCCAGAGGGGGCACAAAAAGTCAGTCATGCGTGCAAATGGTGCTCAGGTATCGCACCCATCTTTATGTAAGAATTTAATCAACATGATCTCCTCAGTTATGATGTTTACTTGAGACGTTGGATCAACGAGAACACCTGCTACAATGTTTCCGTTGATTTGCACAGGGATGTAGAGAGGAGATGGTTCCCTATTAAAACCCATCACAGGTACTGTGAAGTGAAGGTTATGAGTACCACTATCCACAGGTTGCACAAAGGGTATATGTTGATGTAGGAAGGAGGCCATTACACACACTAGACGATACTTTCATGGAGTCCTTAAAGCGCCAAAGGATAAGATGGTGACCCAGTTAAGGTTTCATTATGTAACACCTTCAAAACCTTCCAACTACGCCAACTAGGGGTTGCAGGTTGGGTTGTAAGGCGACAACCTCACAACACTCACACCTACAACATTCCTAGAATATGAGGAAAAAAACTTTCAGTATGACAAAATGGAACCAAAATGGTTCATGTCAGGTTCACCAAAAATGTATGAGAGGGGGACCAACCACGTTCAAGGCCCTAGGTCACGAAGGGCCAAGAGCGGAAGGCTGCCCTAACTTACCTCAGCTAAAAGGGGTGTTAGGAAAAGTAGAACGAGAATGATGAGGATTATAAGGTCCTTCAACCACTCTGCAGACCCGAAACAAAGAATGAGGCTAGGCGAGCTAGTTTTCGGGTTTAACTTTGTGCCTCAGGAAGCTCTTTGTTTGAGGATGGAAGCACAGTTCTAGGACGATAGCGCAACGCACTGGTGTCTATCAGGTGTGCTAGCATCCATATGACTAGAGGACTAAAGAAGCAAGGTCAAACACTAGAAAACAAACTAACAACCTAGCTAACTACTTCCAAAGGGCCAAAACAAAGCTATGAAGTAGGCAAGATATGTACAAATATGATAAAGAAAATAAACAAGAGTTAGGATGACAAGAATAATCTGACAGAGGTAATCATTCGCCAACTAACTCCAAGCAACACGTCCGCCTACACACAATGAAGGGGAAAATTGTTGGGTGGCTGTATAGGGGCCTGCCTCAGTTAGACCCTCGTTTAGGTGTTTCCACCTCCACGGATAGCTGAGATAGTGATAATGGAGAAATATATGATAAAGAGAGAAATGAACTAAAGAACACAAAAGCACTACAAAAATAGTAGGGTGCTACCCACCAAATCATAGAGGAGAGGAGTGGAAAGCTTACCACCTCCACCAAGAGCACTCAAGGCTAATGGGGGAGAAAATGAGAGGACTCAAGCCTCGGTTGCAATGGTGTTGGTTCCACACTTTTTCTATGGAGTTGATGGAGTGTTGTTGCTGCTACTAAGGAGTGCAAGAGTGCTGCTTGAATGCTAGAATGCTTGGAGAGTGATCAAGTTGAGTGCTAGAAGGACAAACTAAATGCTTAAAGGATGCAAAAGAAGTTGAAAAGCTTGTAGAAGGAGGGAATTTGAAGGAAGAATGAAGAAAATGACCATATTCAGTTGGTTATTTGAAGGGGGTGTTACAAAGCGACCTCCAATAGGAAGTGTAATGCCTTTGTAGGCTCCAGACACAGGAATTTGCTAGGGATGTAAGCGTGTTGCGTGAACGTTTGTGTGTTGCGCGAGCGTCCTCGCCAGTTATTCCTCTGCTGACACACAAAACAATCGCCAAGTGGAATGAAGACAGCGAGCTTATGTGGATTTTAGCCTTCAAATTCGGTTTTCTAAAGTGAATAAGGACAAAAGGGGAGTTTGCATAAGGGGTGCAAATTCGCTCCTATACAAAATGATAATCATCAACAAGTCAATGATGAAACATAAGAAAAAGGTAAATCTCTTTGGCCATATTTAAATGTTGATGAGTTGGTCTACCATGGCCACAAAACAAAGAGCTTGATCGTGGGAGAATGTGATAGCTACATACAAGTTTGAATACAATGAAAATAAATAGCACCACCAACCTACAACCTATGAATTTATTATTTGTATAAATTGGTTGATGAAATTACAAATTTGACATCTAGATTTTGGATTCTAAATATTAGTGCATCATGTCCATAGAGAAAGTGACCAAAATACAATTTATTAATAAGATTCAATAATTTGCTAAATCTATATGTTGTTTGTGTTGGACATTGGTTAAGAACCATATTCCTATTTATTGCCTAATATTTGAACTATCTCCTTTAAAAACCTTTTGAAGCACTTGGATGGTCTTCACTTGACTCAAACAAAATATTTGTTACACCTGTTCTTTGAGAAGTAGACTTCCAAACTGTAATAGCTCTATCAAATGGAAATGTTTAAACATCATATCTAGTCATACACAACCTCAAACATTTATCAAAAATTTTAAATGTTTTTCTTAACTTAGAGTTATAAAATATTAAGAATTGAAAACTCTTTCATTCTCCATTGAACCTAGAGTCATTATTTGGCACAAATTAGTAAGTTTAAAATATTTTAAAATAAAATATCATGGTCACTCAAACTTAAGATTTTTCACAACTTGATTATTGAACCATCTTTGAAAGAATGGGTAAGAAATTTATATTGTTAATAATTGTTGCTACAAGTTGAATATATTGTTCTACTCACTTTTTCTTTTCTACAATCCTTCTATTTGTACTCCTTTTATTTATATTGTTCTACCAAAATTATCAACCAAGTACCTCACCTCAAGCTCTAAAAATCATGTGGCAAATTAACATAAGTTATACTATTGGCATTCCAATATTGGGGTTAAACTTAGTGTCTTTTAAATGTGAATTTGACCTCATAATGAGTAAAAAGTGAGTTTACATCTAAGAGATAAAATTATGAATGTAATTTATCTAGGAGACAAAATCATACCTACAATTTCAATCTAGAATAAAAAAATGTTAATGAGTTAAAATAAATCTAAACTAATTAAATTAAATTAACTAAAGAGTTAATAAATTTACTAATTTTTTATCAACTTATAACAAATTAAATTAAATTAAACATCAAAATAACATAATAAAAATAAATTTTAAGAAAATATAGAATTAATGGAAAAAAATCATGTATACACACTTTTTTTGATGTGAGAGTTTTTGAATCTATTTTTTTATTTGTAAAAATTCTACTATTTACTCTATTACTAAAACTTTCAATATAAAAAAACAAATTACAAAACATGTCTTTATGAGCACAAGTGAATTTTAGTATTTATAACTAAAAATAAATTTGGTCAAATATATGATCTATCACATGTCAAAAAAAATACTAAAAATTATTAATTTCTTTTATAAATATGATGCCCTAGATAAAAAAATCTAGATAAAGATAGTATAATTTTTTCTATTTTAGATAAATATTTAATATAAAAGTTGATGTAGAGTGGAAACAATTGTTTGACACATTTAAATATTTATTTAAAAATATATATTTATTAAAATTGCAAAAAAATATATCCATGCCCTAAAGTTTCGAGTTATAAATATGCACAAAAATTTGAAGGAAAAAAAAGAAAATTTACTATATAAAATTTGACATTTCATGTAACATCATTTTTCAGCATTTTTAGCATTTTATCAGCAACTAAATTCTAATGTTAATTTATAAAAAAATATATTCAAATAATTTTTTAATTTTTTCAAAAAAAATATAAACATAAAATATAGTAAAAAATACACATTTTATTAGTTTACATAATTTCAAAATTCAAAACATATATGCCACTTTCTAGTGATTCAAGTTTAAAACTTAGACTAGTGTTGATCGTTTCCTTTATAAAAGTGTGACACAACTTTGTACATCATTTCAAAATTCAAAACATATATGCCACTTTCTAGTGATTCAAGTTTAAAAGTTAGATCAATGTTGATTGTTTTTTTTATAAAAGTGTGACACAACTTTGTACTTTTACTTGCGGCCCCGCATATTTTTTTTTCTTTTTTTGAAATAAAATAATTAAAAAGAAATATATGTTTTGAAAATGATATATCTCAACGTATTTTATATAGATTAATATTTAAAATATATATGCTACTATATTTATATTTTAAATTGTTTTCTTCATTGATAAGTAGGAGGTATTTTCCATAGTTTGTCAAATTATGATATTACTATCAGGATTCAACTGTGTTTTTTGAGTCAAACTCATTGACCCATGCTTCATGAGTAGTGGCTTACATGAAACCATCTCTCATGAGTATGAATGGTTCACTCAATAGTCATTGCATCTAGGTGATGCTCACAGAGGTGAAGCATTGGACCTTCTCGAGAGGTCACCCATCCCAATACTACTCCAACTCAAACATGCTTAACTATGGAGTTTTTCCTACGATTAAGCCTACTTAGCTTGCTATCCCATTTGCAAAAATTTCAGCAAGTGTTGTGCCTAATGAACCATTCATTATAAAGCCCCTTTAGCTCATCAATTGATAAGTAGGAGGTATTTCCACAATGTGTCAAATTATGATATTACTATTAGGATTCAACTGTGTGGTTATTGAGTCAAACTCATTGACCCATGTTTCATGAGTAGTGGTTTACATAAAACTCTCTCTCATGATTATGAATGGCCCACTCAACACTCATTGCATCTAGGTGCTGCTCACAGAGGTGAAACATTGGGCCTTCTCAGGAGATCACCCATCCTAGTACTACTCCAACTCAAGCGTGCTTAACCATGGAGTTTTCCCTAAGGTTAAGCCCACTTAGCTTGCTATCCATTTGCAAAACCTTCAAAAAGTGTTGTGCCTTATGAACCATTCATTATAGAGCCCCTTTAACTCATCAATTGATAAGTAGTAGGTATTTTACATAGTGTCAAATTATGATATTGCTATCATGATTCAATTGTGTGGTTTTTGAGTCAAACTTGTTGACCCATGTTTCATGAGTAGTGGTTTACATAAAACTATCTCTCATCATTATGAATGGTCCAATCAACACTCATTGCATCTAGGTGATGCTCACAGAGGTGAAACATTATGTTTCATGAGTAGTGGTTTACATAAAACTATCTCTCATGATTATGAATGGTCCAATCAACCCTCATTGCATCTAGGTGATGCTCACAGAGGTGAAGCATTGAACCTTCCCGGGGGGTCACCCATCCTAGTACTACTCCAACTTAAGTGCACTTAACCATGGAGTTTCTCCTAAGGTTAAACCCACTTAGCTTGATATCCCATTTACAAAGCCTTCAACAAGTGTTGTGCCTTATGAACCATTCATTATAGAACCTCTTTAGCTCATCAATTGATAAGTATTAAGTATTTTCCATTGTGTGTCAAATTATGATATTGCTATTGAAATTCAATTGTAGGATTTTTGAGTCAAACTCAGTGACCCATATTTCATGAATAATGGTTTACATACAACCATCTCTTAGAATATGAGTGATCGATGCTTCATTATTTAAATTTAAAATCGACTCACCACTCATTATTTAAATTTAAAATCCTTCGTAAACAAAGGATTCCATGTTATCAATACGTGTCAATTCCACGTCAGGGAAGAGGAGTCCATGCGATAGTACAACATCATTCCACCTGTTCAATGACAACTTATTAACGTTTTATAAAATTTGTGTTTTTTAACCGGCCGGTTTTGAAGGCCGCCCAAGGTCCTCCCATGGCGAACTATTTGCTTTGTCAATATCAGTTTGGCTGAATATAAAATACTCAATTAAAAGAAGTGGTAGTCAATGATTCGACTGTGTGGCATTCCTCCCTCAGTTTCATTTTCAACAACACCAGTTCTTTGGCGATTGCCCTCATCAATAATAATGTAAGTATATTCAACTTTTACTTGAAGAAGTGCAAATTAGAACAGTATTGTTTAATACCAATTAGGCCTTGTGATTGATTTTTCTTATTAAGCATTGAAATTATTTTGCAAGGCCTGAGTTTTGTCTGAAAAGAACTGAGAATCTCACTTAAAAATTAAAGCGTACTGGTTAATGGCGACCAGCCCTTGTGATTTGGGGTTTGAGGGTTAAGATTTAACTGAGTATTTGGTTCCTGGGGTTTGTGGTTTAAGGTTTACTTTTAAATTCGGTAAGCCTTAGCTCCGCGTTCAGTAATTAAGGTTTGATTTTATAATCTGATGTTTAGTTTTTGGTTATACATTCTTCTGTTTAAAGTCTGCGGATTATTTTTTAATTTTGCTCTCTACAGTTAAGGTTTGTGGTTGGATTTTTTGTTTTACGGTTCCTAGGATATGCTTTGATTATAAATTCTGCACTTTTGGGTTCGTGGCTAAGGGGTTGGTTTTAACATTCTGATATCTTGTGTTTGTGGGTTATGTTTTAATTTTATAGTCTGGAGTTTTAGATTTGTGGGTTAGGGGTAAATGTTGCATTCTACAGTTTAGGGTTTGTGGGTTAGGGTTTAATTTTACAAATTGCAGTTTGCTTTTTCTTCATGCAGCGTTTAGTTTTTAAATTCTTTTCAGATCATGGTTTAATTTTATATTTTTCGTTTAGGGTTACAGTATAGAGTTAAATGTTATATTCTGCAGTTTTTGGTTTGTGATTTAAGGTTTGGTTTTAGTTTCAGTGGTTTTGCATTTATTATTTTGGTTATAATTTCACATTCATTGGTTTCAAATCTAATCTTGCATTCTTCAGTTTTTATGGTTTGTAGTATACGGGCTAATTTTCATTTCTGCAGTTGCAGAAAAGTATTCACAATTCCAATCAATTGCTGCGGAATCCCAGGTCGTTCATATTCATCATTATCACCACCACCATCATCAATGGCCGATAAGCCAAGAGTAGGATGGATTGGCACTGGTGTTATGGGCCAGGCAATGTGTGGCCACATTCTCTCAGCTGGCTATTCAGTCCGAGTTTTCAATAGAACACCCTCAAAAGCTCAACCCCTAATTGAGAAAGGAGCCATCTTGACAGACAGCCCTAAGTCTGTGGCAGAAGAAAGTGACGTTGTTTTTAGCATTGTGAGTTACCCCCATGATGTCAGTGAAGTAATCCTTGGAAAAAAGGGGGTTTTACAGGGGCTAAAACCAGGGGGAGCGGTCATTGATATGACCACCAGTGAGCCCTCTTTAGCTCGAAATATATACAATCTTGCTAAAGAAAAGGGATGTGAATCAATAGATGCACCAGTCTCGGGTGGTGACAAGGGGGCCAAGGCTGGAACACTTGCAATATTTGCTGGGGGTGAAGAAAAGATTGTGGAGAAGTTTAAGCCCCTTTTTGATTGTATGGGCAAGGTCACATACATGGGGGGACCAGGGTTAGGGCAGTGTACTAAGTTGGGTAATCAGATAACCATAGCTTCAACAATGGTTGGGCTGGTGGAAGGGATGGTGTTTGCCCACAAGGCAGGACTTGATGTTGAGACCTATATCAAGGCTATTTCCACTGGGGCTGCTGGATCCAAGTCTCTGGATTTATATGCTAGTAGGATTTTGAAGAGAGATTTTGATCCTGGGTTCTTTGTGAACCATTTTGTTAAGGACTTGGGAATCAGTTTGAGGGAATGCCAGCAGATGGGATTGTCACTTCCTGGGCTTGCGCTTGCACAGCAATTGTATGTGTCTCTTAAGGCTCACGGGGAAGGTAATCTTGGTACTCAGGCTCTGACACTGGCAATAGAGAGGCTTAATAATGTGCAGCTTCCGAAGATTGAGTAGTTATGGTTTGTCAATTGTCAGCATTAGCAAAAACCGTATGGGCAATTTTTTGCCAATTGGCTGAATTCGGAGAATCATCAATTGGGAAAATGCTGCAATAATGTGCACAACTTAAACTTTGATCAATTGGCATAAGATGCTTGTCTTTTGATCTTGTTGCCACATAATGATAAAACCAATTGCTCTATAAGACTTTACATGTATATTTTGACATTTTACTGGTAGGCATCATTGAGATGTGCAAGTTCAAGTTGATTAGGAAATTCTGCAAAATAAAATGGAACTTGTTTAAATATTGCATGGTTATAGAACTTGATTTTGATCAATCTACAGGAGATGTTTGTCTTCTTATGTTGTTGCCACTTGAAATAAATTGTTCTGTTAGAGTTCATATGAATATTTCCAGTATGTTCTGGATAAGCTGCATCTTTCACTGAGATCTCCAAATGTTATTTATCATGGACACAAATAATTTTTCTTGCTGCTAATTTCAATAAGGTGATTACATATTTGTACTACTTGCTTAGGAAAGGATTATTTCCAAAATTTCCATAGATACAATTTGTCACAAATCGGGTTAGTTTTTGGTGAAAGGGCTGTACACCATAAAAAAAAGTGGTTACAGAAGTTGATCATATGCTGGGGGCTTAATAGGAACTCTAGAAATGCTTAATAATGTGCAACTTTCAGAGATCCATAGTCACAGATTGTCAGTACAGTGAAAATTGTATGAATTTTTTCTGGCAAGTGGGCTGTATTCATTAGCAATAGGCAGCTTCCGATAAATTTCGTAGTTGCAAAAAATGCAACGACAGTCTGCCATTGCACATTTTACCAGCTGAAATGCGGTTCGAGTTCTTGGATTACGGTGTCATAGTGTTGCCTGTACAACGATGGCTGCAACTCGAATGAGTAAACCTACAATGCTGCCATTTAAGTGGCTTTGCGACCGATTCTGATTCTGCCTTGTTATCATGGTTTCTATGATTTTTATCTAAGTGACTGAAAGAGGGTTTCTCTGCAATGGTGGTTGCAAACTCTAAAGCCGCTAAGCTGCCATTAAGTGTTTTTCAGGCCATTTCCTTGTTATCAAGTGTTTTATGATTTTTTATCCAGTGAAAAAGAAAAGTTCATCATTGAGATTACCGGGCCTCATTCATGGGAGTTCGTGCTTCGTATACCTTTATTTGCATACCTAGAGACATTGCTAGCAGAACGTCTTAAATGAAGTTTTTGTTTGTGAAAGATTGGATTCACCACGAAGGAAGAGTCTGAGATAAAATATTAAACAGTTTTGTTGTTGCATTCCATATTTAAATTGTTTTTAGGAAAAAATCCAATAGTTGTGATAGCATTGAGTTGATTTTTTAATACTCAATTTTAATAATATAGCAAAGTTATTAGTATTGATCATGAGTACTCTTAATTGAATGAAATGTGTTCTTTAGATCTAAAAAGCAACAAATGATGTGATGATACATCAGCGCACCAATAAAACATGATTTAGTATGCAACCATCAGTCTAACCTTTTTTTGGGCCTTTTTGGACAGCTCAACAAAAAGCATGCTGATGTGGCATCATATTTGATGGTGTGGTCCTGAATCCTTAGTTATAAGCAGGGGACTTGCCAATGAATTTGTAAATAGGTGGGAGTGATTTGACATTGTCATGCAAGATTTTGAGATGTGTGAAATTAAGGTGTTCAACTATTGGATCCTCTCCCTTAATATGACTTGACGTGTCTTTTGCATACCTCTTTGATTTTGCATGTATAAAACAAAATACAAGGGAAGTATATATAAACGAAGTCAAAATATGAAAAGATCTAGTGTGCTCACAAAATAGTAAGTATATTTTTAATTTATGTGGG
The DNA here is from genome assembly GCA_007258455.2 of Sequoia sempervirens. Classification (NCBI taxonomy): domain Eukaryota; kingdom Viridiplantae; phylum Streptophyta; class Pinopsida; order Cupressales; family Cupressaceae; genus Sequoia; species Sequoia sempervirens. The sequence continues at coordinate 261,564,204 of VDFB02000008.1, read as the reverse complement.
ATTTTTTCCATTCACTAATCCAATGAGAATTTCCAAAATTTATACTAATAATATATGTAATATGTTAGGTTTAAGTTTAACTTAATAATATGTAATGGGGTAGTGGTGTAAAATAAGTGTACTTCAATAGAAAATTTTATATAGTGTGGCATTATAAACTTGTATTATAGTTTTTAAAATATATTTTGTAATGTCATAATGATCACATCGATGATAGTACACGAAGTTGTGCCTACCTTTTGGTTTAAAAGTGACGTTTTTTTAAAATTAGAGTGTCATAGTTGGGGCAATAATTTGAAGCACTTACTCATAGAATATTAATATGATATAAAAATATGAAATATAAGGTTTTATTTTTAGTTTTCAAATATATAGTTTATTTTAATATTCAGATCATAAATGTTAAGTTATATATGATGTACAACACTTTGCTTTTAGAAAATATATATTGAAAGTTGTTTTTAGTGTATGACCAATAGTATAAATAGTGAAATTATTTTTTCCAAACATGACTATGATGTTGAAATTCTATTAGAATATTTTTTCAATAATTTTTTAGTAAATGTTTTTTTAATTATTTTTTTTACTAGAACTAAGGGTTTTTTTTTTTTAAATCTCTCTTGTATGGCCTACATACCTAAAGTAATTGTAACATGATTTTTTTCTTTTCTTCATGTAGATATTGATGTTAAAATAGTTAAACATAAAAATAATAAAAATAATAAGATTATTTTTGAATTTGTTGTGTATGTTTTTTGCATCAAAGAACAATACACAACAAATCCCAAAAGTAATCTTATTATCTCAGCATGGACTCCATAAAATTAGTACCAACTATTAAAATTTAAAGTTATTAAAAAAATAGTAATATATTTTATTTCAAGTTTATGAGTTGTTTATTCATTTATTTTATTTTATATTTATATTTTATAAATTAATTAATAAATATAAAAATATGTTAACACTAAAAAGTTAGTGCTGGTAAATGATCACTTAAGGACCTATGTTCACATAACTACTCGTTATGTGAACCTAATTACTACTTAGAAGTTGAAATGATAGCTTTAATCTCATAATTCAAGCACTGAGGTGTAAAACATTCATGGAAATCTAATATACTATTTAGGAACTTGACATGCACAAAATTAGGGTGTACAAGTAGTCGTCCTCTCCCCTACTAGCATTTGCATTGTTAGAAGATGCAATGGGCACATAGTTAAAATTATTGGAGATCTTTTTGGTCAGGGACTAGAACTTTTGTCTTAAGGTTTTTGACTTCTAATTGACTAATTGATAGAAAAGAGCATATCTTGAATGAACATATCCTAAATGTGTTTTAAGATGAGGGGGACATGTGGATACTTCACATCAAAGTGGTTTTGAAATCAACCCCAACATTACAAAGGCAAGCACGATTCCCTTTTCCAAAGTGGAATTCTATATGCAATAAAAGATCTTATAAAGAAATTAAATTATCTTATTAATAATATTTA
>VDFB02000008.1:261544405-261562611 GCA_007258455.2 Sequoia sempervirens | reverse complement strand
ACATAAAATCCTACATCCATACAATATGCATGCACTAATACATATAGGTATACATACATACAAGGATATATACATACATTAACATTAACAAAGACATAACATTAACAAAGACATAACGCGAGTGCGCTATAACGCACGTGCGTTATGTCTTGCTTGATATGTATCCCGGATAAGCAAAATGTCAAAACTAGGACATAACACGAGCGCATTATAATGCGCTTGTGTTATATTTTGCTTTGGGAATCCTTGATCCTTAGCATTGGCATTTGCCTTGGAATACCAACCAGAAGGCTTGGAGGGCATTCCCAATGACCAGAGACGTGCTTTTGCAAATTCTACAAATTTTTTCACATAATCAGGTTTGTGTTCACCATCAGGATTGCATCTGGTTCAATATTGACAAAATCAAACACATGGGTAATGCTAGGTTCTCTCTTAGCTATCCAACGATGTAATTTTTTTCACTTTTTAACAATGTTAAGCCTTTCATCCATAATTTATTTTGTTTGTATGTCTCTTTTTCACCAAAAAGCATTGTTTGGTGTTTTTTTCGTTATAAATTAACCATTCATCAAATTTTCAAATAAATTACAATTTTAGAAACTAGACTCCATTCTACAATTTTTTTTAAAAAATATTTTAAAAAAATCAATTACCTTCAAAAATTTTAGGGGAAGCACGACCCAAAATTCTGCTTTTTATGAAGTGCCCACTTAGAAAATTAGTAAAAAATCAAATATTCATTAAAAAATTATCAGAAAAATTGTGCATCAACTAGATGTTGTTAGCTAACTTTTGACATAGCGATTTTAAAAATACTAAAAAATGTTCACCATGCTTAGTCATACAAGAGTTGCTATGTTATGTTTTTCGAAAAAAAGCACCAATTTGTGTACGTCCCTCTTTTGAACCCCTTAATCTCAACCATTTTCAAAATAAATTAGTAGTTTAGAAAGTAGACTCAGAGCACTTCGATCCTTGTTTTGTTCCATCTCAAAATTTTGAGTGTAACTATCCTCAATTTCATGTCCAAGGTCAGTATTTCCTAATTTCAAAAAAAAAGTGGCCACTTAAGCCCCCTTTTTGGGAACCATCTTGGTGCACTTACCCAATGATTGATCTTTTCTTTTTGGTTTAACATAAAATCCTAACCTTTCATTACTTTCCTCATTTTTTGCATTCTCATCAATTGCATCATTAGTTGACATTGAAATGCAAATTTTTTACGATAAAAGAATTTGGTGTATATTCTATTCGCATGTGTTCTTATTTGCCTCCAAGAAATTTGACAGGAAGATTATCGAAAACATCAGTTCTAATTTTAAAAAAGTATTTTCATTAAATTCAACATCACATTCTAGATTTTCATCTTCATTTTCATCTTCATCTTCATTTTCATTTACATTTTCATCTTCATTTTCATCAACAAAATGGTTTTCATTTTCATTTTCATCAAAAATACGAGGTTTTGTTTTCATTTTCAAGAAAATGATCATTCTAATTTTCATTTGCAACAAAAGATTTTTCTTTTTCATTTTCAACAAATTCTATAAAAGTTTCATCTCTCTGAATATCATCAATGTCAACATCATTAAGTCCAGCATCTTGTAAAACTTCTACATACAAATTTACCATTTCACTAACATGTGGATTTGAAGGCGTACCTGGATTTGTGCATAGTGAAACATTCTCCATAGCATTCAAAGAGGGATTTGAAGACATAGTAGGACTTGTTTGTATAATCATATTCTTCTCCAAATTGACTCCTTGCAAATTAGCTTCATCTACAACCATGTTATCCTCAATGTTTTCATCTTCAATAGTTGTGGAATTGGTTGCTCCACCATCATTCATTAATTTTATTCTTATTCTTCTTTCTCTTTGTCTTTGCCTCTCCTCTCTATTTGCTTCAACTTCTTGAGGATTCAATGTCTTCCTTCTCTTATTACGAGCTTTATCTCCCATGATTATAAAATTCTCAAGCACAAATGAATGTTAATAGTGAAATTCTTCAAAATATTCAATCCAAATTAGAAGTTGAATACCTATTAGGAAAAAATTCTTCCTCTTGTGTTTCTCAAAACAAGTAGAAAACTAGCACAATTCCATTTTAAAAATTGTTTTCTTCATGCCTCCTTTGAAAAATTCAATCCATATTGCAAGTTGAAGACTTTCTGTTCCTCCAAACAAACACAAAAATAACACAATTCCACTTCAAAAATGGTGTAGATGATGCCTCGTTTGAAAAAATCAACTAAAAATCAAGTTCACCACCTGTAAATACAATAGCTCATGAAAAATAGTTTAATTTTACTACTCTCGGTCGTACATGTGAAGTTGCAAACTTCACAGTATTTTTTGGCAGTAAATTTAAATAAAAGAAACGAGATCTTGTTTATAAAATGGGATCCCGTTTATAAAAACTGAGATCCTGTTCTATAATCGGGATCTCATTCCCCGATATTCAATGTGGGGACCGTGGGAAGGGAAACGGGATCCCATTTCCCTTCCAACGGTCCAAATATTATAAACTAAAGAACGGGATCCCGATTATAAAACGAGATCTCACTTTTAATAAATGGGATCCTATTTTATAAAGCACGATCCTGTTTTTTAAAACTTGAATTTCTTTTAGCTTTGTGGTCGGGTTTTTGCCTAGGATTTTGGTTTGGGAAAAGCATTGGAAATCCGAACCTAGGCCTTCAACCTAGTTTGACCTGCAAGTTGAAGGTCCTAACAATGTCAGAGAAAAATACCGACTTTAGACATGGTTGACGATTTTTTTTGCAGAATTTTTTGACGAAATTGAAACCCATTTTAGATGAGACAATGCAAATTCTAAATATGTAATTTTTACAATTGGATTATTTTTTCTATTTTTCAATTAATTTCTAATAAAATTGGTCCATAAACTTTAAATATCGGGGTTTTTTACTATTTTAATAACTTTTGATCAACATAACATTTTGACAAACGGATTGCATGAGAACAAACTTCAGACAATTATTTTCAATTTAAAAAAATTTAAAAATGATAAGTTTAGGTCATCTTATGCATGTCATACATGACGATTTTTCAAAATGACAAATTTGCCTAATAAAAATTAACAAAAAAAAATATTCAATAAAAAATTACAAAAAAATATCAAGAACAAGCTTCAGTGAGTCACAAATATTTTCCCAAAAGGATTTAGAAAAATACGATAATTTAAGTCAAAATATGGATGTTGTACACGTGCATTGTATGGTAAAAAAAAAGTGACTTTTAAATAGTGGTTTTTAGAAACGCCTATTGAAACTCAATTTGTACAACTCGGGTATTGAAATAAATAACATATTTGGAAACTAGACTCTGAGCACTACATTTTATGATCAGTGACTTTTTCAAAGATTTCATCTCTAAGTGCTTCAAATTTTAAGGTCAAATGTGTCAAATTCTGAAAATCAAGAAAAACACTTCCAGTTTTTGGCCAAAAAGTGGACTCAACTTCTCGCACACACCCATACGCATGTTTTAATAGTCTTATGGAAATTAAAAAATATTTTTTTTCTATTTTTTATATTGGATCAAAGAAAAGGAATAATTACATAGGAGAAGGCAACCAAAAAGTCATCAAGAAAAAAGAGAATAATTACATTGCAGCAGTCCAAAATAATCAATAAAAGGACTTAAACGAGAACAACTCCAAAAGAGAAAAATACCATTACAATAGAAAAGAATCAAACTTTAAATTTCAACATATGTTGTAACTGTTTTGAGCATAAAGTGTCATTTTATGAAGTTGTAACATTTGAAATTTGATCACAAATATCCTTCAAAAGTTGTAAAAAAAACATTGCAAGAAGATAAGTAGATCCTAATTACTCCATGATATATTTCTAAGGAAAGGAAAGCCCATTTATGCTTACTTGGGATTTCATACTAAGATTAGTAGAGTGGCCTCTCTTCTGAATAATTTAAATAGCCATTAATTAGACTATAGTATGAGATATTGTTTATTACAAATATTACATAGATTCTTACATGATGTGGGGCATATATATATGAGATATTGTTTATTACAAATATCACATAGATTCTTACATGATGTGGGATATATATATATATATATAAACTCATAATGCATCTAAGTTGTATTGAAAAGTATTCTTATTTAATTTTAATATAACATATTTAAATTAATTTGAAAATAAAATAGCAAATATTATGTTTTGAAAATAACTAGTGGATAATGAATAATTGTCCTTTAAGTTCAATATGGGTAATAGCATATTTTTTAATTATATTATTCATTAAGATTCAAATCTTTTAAATGTACAATTGAATTATGTTCACCCTTGGATAACTTTAATGACTTGGATACCCCTATTCATTATAATTTAATTAAATAATATTTTCCCATTTAAATGTATACTCCATAATATGTGATCCATTGTATAAAACTAAAGATGTGGATATCTATATATTTCAATTATTTTATTAAAAAAATAAATATAAACTTAAATATTAATTTTTTATATCTCATTTTTTTTTAACGTTTACTATAGATTGTTTATGAAATGTAAATTTGAATTTAAAAAACAAATTGAATAGGTAAAATAAATAAAGACTCTTTTAACTTCAACAAAAATAATTCCTCCCATACATTTACATGAATCTTGTGAGATGTGTGACCTATGTATCATTACCTCCCTATATCACTCCAAAAAATTGAGTGTCCTCTTCCATTTCAATCTTTTTACTAGAAAATGTTCATTATATTAGAAGGGCATTTCTAAGTTTGGGTTATCTTGTTTTAACATCAATAAAATAAATAAAAAATTGAATTTCTTTTTTCATTAAGAAAATAATTATTTTTTGTCTGAAAAATATTAAATAGTATGTGTACATATAAATAATTATTTATCATTTATTATTTTTATGATGATTAAAGTGTTTATTTTTTTAATTATTTAAGATATAGTGAAAGTTTATCTAAAAGATTATTATGTTCAATTCATCAAGAAAATGATAATTTCTATCAATTTTTAAAAAAATTTAACAATAATAAAACTTGTATAAAGTGTTAATGATTTAATTGATTTTGTGAATCCTTTCTATGCCTTAAATTTAATGGAGAAAACTATTAGTTGACTTATGCACCATAGTCAAATATAAGAAGAAATTGGTAAAAATACCTAACTAAAAGGAGCATCACAACTCATTGTCATCATCACTAGATACACAAGAAATGTTGATATCAAAGAGCTCATCAACTAAAATGTAGTTGACATCAAGTTTTTGATCATTGTCTTAAATCCTTTCTATAATGATAAAACTTGTATGCAACAATTAATGATTTAATTAATCTTGTGAAATCTTCTCACCCTTTATATCAAATGGTGAAAAATATTAGTTGAATTATGCACCATAGTCAAGTATAAGAATAAATCTATAAAAATACCCGATGAAGAGGAGCATCACAACTCTAGGATTTCCACCATCACTTGATATGATTAGGAAATATTGATATTGAGGAGGTCACCAATTAAAATTACAATGCTTAACCCATAATAAGTGAGTTCACAAATTCCTAGGACACTGTATAGCATCTACTAAATTAAAGGGCCCATATAAACATTGCATCAAGCTACTACAACACCATTACTAATTGGAACATGAAGGATTGCACCCATGACTATTGTGATGGTGTGTAAAATCGAAGCCTATGAGATTTGCGACCATGAAGTTCAAATATGAACTCTAGGTGAGCTCATCCTTTGGTAAAATGGGTTTCATCGTTTGTCACACATTATCTTGAAGGGTTTCCATCTCATATCTAGACACCTAAACAAGATTTTTCACTATATTTTACATTAGGGTTTGTTATGGTTTTTTTCATGATTTTATATTTTTACTTTGGGTTCCTTATACACCTAGAAAGGGTGTTGAAATGTATAATAATAGCCTCCATCTCAAGATTGGTATATGGTATGGACTATCCATATTGATCAAGCATCATTTCTCCCTAATTCATACCTAGAATCATGCTTATGTGCATAATAATGTGCATGGGGGGCATGGAGGAGTCTCCCCTACAAATTTTAATCGTCCTTAACCATAATGGTGAGGCTACTTAGGGTTTGAAACCCTAACTACCACATTAATGGTAATTGAAGATCGCATCTCCCTTTGCAGCATTAGGGGAACATGTGGACCCATGTGCCCATCATTTTGGGATCATAGTTTGGGAAGCATGCATGCTATCAGGCTCAAGTTTGAAGTTTTGATAAGTTAAAGGAAATGAGTGGAGGATAGATGAACGATACTCCCAAATGAAGTATTTTGATACTCCAACAGGGATAGAAGATAAAGTAGACTTGGGAGGAAATTCATGTTGGGAAGGAAGACTTTTCAACACTAGTAACTTACATAGACTTAAGAGATTGGCCATGCCTTTATACTTAGAAATTTTGGGGACCTTAGCTAGATGTGTGGGGGGTGAAGGGGAATAAATTGTACACAAGTTTGGATTGAGGGAGAAGCTAAAGATATGAGATAAGTTCTTTTATAATTATGGAGAAAGGAGACACGAAAATTCCACCACACTTGAATTTTTCTTCCCTCAAGCAATTGCAAGTTCAAGTTTTATCTCCTCCTATCTAATTTTTTTTTGTAAATACTATTATTACATGATTCTTCTCTAGTGGCATCCCTTGTAGCTAGGTTCCTCTATAAAACTAGATACTATGTGATGGCTTTGTTTCTTGATTTTTTTATCCTCAAGGATAGATGATGGGTGGTGTCGCATCAACATTCTCCCAAGTGCAACCTTTTAATCCTTGTCAATTTTATTTTTGAAACATATTTCTTCTTGTGTCCTTCAACCCACTTGTTTACCCATTTTTTCTCCCACTATTTGTAGTTGATATTTTTATTGGAGGTGAGTTTATACCTATCATATGAAATAATCCCTGCCCAGAGCAACTAGCGACTTTCTTTGCACCTCAATGAAAACATTAAAGTTTTCCTTTGTAAATATTATGTCTATTATCAAGAAAATAATTATCAAAAGGGGAGAAATTTTGAAAAGTTTGACAACCTATCTAATAAAGTACTCCATGAAGTGATTTGATAATTTTTGGTTTGGTCAAAGCTAATTATGTCCAAATTGGTAGCTAATACATAGTAATTTGATTCAGAAATGACACATCAAGGATAAGGCTAGTTGTAATTGAAGTATCTTGTGTGGACATAAGTGGCACTTTCAACCCTGAGAATCATTAAGATAGGGGTCAAGAATTAAAATATGATAAATTTTAGCTCATGATTAGAGACTTTATAACACAAAAACATGTATACAATCTCCATAAAAATCTACATCTTTTTGTTTGGTATGCTCAGTCGCATCTTCCTCAACTATATTATTGATTACTACTTCAAAGGAAACTTCAATTTGATTTTCTTCTCCATATGCAACCCATATTTGATACTATGTGATTCTAGAGACTCTTTTGTCATCCAAATAGGGTGCATGAGATTGAATAATTTTATAGATGACCAAATTTTCATTCTAGTTGCATTAATTAATTAAGTTAGATTCATTTGAATTATTTTGGTCTAGTTGCATTAATTAATAGACTCTTTGTCATCCAAATAGGGTGCATGAGATTGAAGAAAACAATTATGAGCTTAGAAGCCAAAAATGAAGATCTAACTTCAACAAATGATAAAATGTACAAACAAAAAATATGTGGAAAATGGTTGAACCACTAGAAAGTACTCAAAACTAGCTTTCTAACGATATCTCATTTGCCAAATCTCAACATTGTATGTCCAAATTATGCTAAAAAGATAAAATAGCTCTTTTAAGACAAATTAAGGCTACAAGAACCTATTAATAGTATAGGGCTGACGTGAACAAAAGTCAACAACTAGAATATACCTCCAAGTGGCTAGAATATTCCCACAAACATGAAACTACCCACTATTTGTCAAAAATAACCTTGCAAAGGGAAAAACTACCATTGGAAGGGAAAATACCATTGATTTGTGTCGTCAAATTGTCATATAGGTCGAAGAACTATGTTTGGATGGTTGGGAAGTGGTTTTCTAGCACAAAAAGGCAGTATGATGAGCGGGCAAAGGTTTGCAAGGTGGTGTCAACAGGAATGCCAACACTACCAATTGAAAAAAATATCAACCAATTATTTTGACGTTGTCGACTGGTATTAAACTTGTTTCTAGTGGTATGAAGGATGTCGCCGACAAGCAGAAAAATCCATTGCTAGTAATGGCCACCTAGAAGTCAACATCATTGATGGCCATGTGGAGCCCATTATGCAATAGCATGTTGTCGATCTATCATACTAGGCAATGAAGGAGGATTAATGGCAACTCATATAGTATGACACCGTATAGTTGTACAAATTTGGATGGCCGTATATAGTTTTTTAAGCAAAATCCAAGTCCCCCCAAAAACATTGCCTAATTTCTTACTCTAATTTCAATGTTAGATAGATGATCTTAGAGTTTTTGGGCATTTTAAATGAATAGATGATCTCTAAGTTGCATTTTTTTATCGCTTGAGGTGAAAAAACTGAAAAAAAATAGATAAGAAATTATAGAGTTGAGTCTTCAATCCTACATCTCTCAAAGATCACTTATAATCAAACACATCATAGAAAGAAAGACGAGTAATAAGAATTGATATGAAATCAAAGAGACTATTGATCCAAAAAAACATGAATCATTATAAACATGTATAATGAATTCTTATAATAAGAAAAAAAGTAAAAAAATAACCCTAGATAAAACCTTAAGAGAATAAAATTAAATCATGACACGTGTCATGACTTGAGGGGAAAAAACCATGGCCTAAATAAACTTAAATATGCTAGTGTAAAAAAAGACCAAATTAATTAATTAATTAGAAAAATATATTTTTACTCTTAACAATTTTAATCAAACTATTTGTTAATATTGTGACTAATTGTGAGTGATAATACATTTTACTTCTTATAAAGAAAGGGAGTAGATGAATTAATCATAGGCCACATAGATTGTGTAGCGACATAATAAGTACATCATAGCATGAACAAAGACCATTTGAAAGGATTCAAAATATTTTACTGTTTTCAAATTTTAAACAATGTAAATTTTTAAAACTTATCATAAGGACGCCGAGAAATACTAATCAAATTTTATTTTTGCTTTATTTAATTTTTCAAATGTATAATTTGTTGGGTCTGTTGAACAATGAGATGTTTTCTTAGCTTAATACTCTGTAAAACTTTAATATTGTTGATCTAAGTAAGACTTTTCTTTGTTACATATATTCTTTGTGGGTGATTATCTTGATTAATCCATTTTACTGTTGTAGAATGTAGAGAGAAGTTGATAGAAGAACTAGACAGGATATTAGAAAGATCACACAAGATATACCGTGGAGAAACCCTTTTGGGAAAAAGCTCCACCAAGAATTATTCTATTATTCAATCTCTGAATTACAATAGCTCCAATTCTTGCTTGAGAATGCTTCTTCTATCTTTACCAATCTTCTTCACCTACAATAACAATTATGAAAACTCTATTCAACTTGAATGAGATATAGAGACAATATGCAACCTTGTAATAATCAAATGGTTATAATTACAATGCATAAGCTCAATCCCTTGAAAAGGTACGCCATATTCCTTCAAGTTGAGTTATTCAGTGAAGACTAAAGCTTACAACATGTGCTTCATGCATTTGAGTGTCCCAAACTGAAGCTACAACTTTTCCTTCACTTTGGTGATAATTCCAAAGCTCTTCTTCAAAGTTGGCACCCTTAAGTAAAGCTACTTAACTAAGCCTTCAAAAATATCTTATCATGCATGAGAGGTAAATCCAATAAAGCACCTTGGGCACCCAAGTTCGCTTCAAGTGCTTTATAGTTAACTGAAACATTTACTCAACGCCATTCCCAAAGAATGGTCATCCCTTGTTAACTGGAGGTAGTCCCTGTTATCTGTCATACAACTCAATGTTATTAGTCATGCATTACAAGTTAACTGAAGCTAACTACATGCAACTCAAAATAACCAACATGCATGCACTTGCATGCAACTGAAGATAACTGAACTGAACTGAACTAAACTGATTCTGAACTTAACTAAATTGAACTGAACTAAACTGAACTGATCTGAACTGAACTTAACTGAACTTCAAGCATGCAAACATCAAATCCTAACTCCTAGGATCTTTACATGCATTCAAAAGTGTTAACTGTTACTTCGTATAGTTAACCGAACACAAGGTGAGTTTCACCTTACCATGTGTGCACCCACATGCTCCTATTATTTAGGAATAACTACAAATGTCAATTTCATGATTTATTTCATCCAAATAATTAATCTCATCATAATCTTAGTGTTGTTGAACACATTCCAAGAATCTAGGAGATACATGAAATAATTAATGTTTAGGATTTGCAATTAAATGGCATCCTATTTCCAACAAGGTCAATGCATCATAAGGTTTTTTTCCTCTTATGATTCATTAATACTAAACTCTGAACACTTGTCTTTCAATTTTTTGAATTTTTTATTTAAAGTTCTCATTGTTAAAGTTAAAAGAAATCACACTCCTAGAAACCATCAGATTAAATATAATTAATAAGATAATTTAATTTCTTTATAAGATCTTTTATTGCATATAGAATTCCACTTTGGAAAAGCGAATCGTGCTTGCCTTTGTCATGTTGGGGTTGATTTCAAAACCACTTTGATGTGAAGTATCCACATGTCCCCCTCATCTTAAAACACATTTAGGATATGTTCATTCAAGATATTCTCTTTTCTATCAATTAGTCAATTAGAAGTCAAAAACCTTAAGACAAAAGTTCTAGTCCCTGACCAAAAAGATCTCCAATAATTTTAACTATGTGCCCATTGCATCTTCTAACAATGCAAATGCTAGTAGGGGAGAGGACGACTACTTGTACACCCTAATTTTGTGCATGTCAAGTTCCTAAATAGTATATTAGATTTCCATGAATGTTTTACACCTCAGTGCTTGAATTATGAGATTAAAGCTATCATTTCAACTTCTAAGTAGTAATTAGGTTCACATAACGAGTAGTTATGTGAACATAGGTCCTTAAGTGATCATTTACGAGCACTAACTAAAACCTATATAGATATTTTTAGTGTTGAACATATTTTTATATTTATTAATTAATTTATAAAATAAAATAAATGAATAAACAACTCATAAACTTGAAATAAAATATATTACTATTTTTTTAATAACTTTAAATTTTAATAGTTGGTATTAATTTTATGGAGTCCATGCTGAGATAATAAGATTACTTTTGGGATTTGTTGTGTATTGTTCTTTGATGCAAAAAACATACACAACAAATTCAAAAATAATCTTATTATTTTTATTTTTTTATGTTTAACTATTTTAACATCAATATCTACATGAAGAAAATAAAAAATTCATGTTACAATTACTTTAGGTATGTAGGCCATACAAGAGAGATTTAAAAAAAAAAAACCCTTAGTTCTAGTAAAAAAAATAATTAAAAAAACATTTACTAAAAAATTATTGAAAAAATATTCTAATAGAATTTCAACATCATAGTCATGTTTGGAAAAAATAATTTCACTATTTATACTATTGGTCATACACTAAAAACAACTTTCAATATATATTTTCTAAAAGCAAAGTGTTGTACATCATATATAACTTAACATTTATGATCTGAATATTAAAATAAACTATATATTTGAAAACTAAAAATAAAACCTTATATTTCATATTTTTATATCATATTAATATTCTATGAGTAAGTGCTTCAAATTATTGCCCCAACTATGACACTCTAATTTTAAAAAAACGTCACTTTTAAACCAAAAGGTAGGCACAACTTCGTGTACTATCATCGATGTGATCATTATGACATTACAAAATATATTTTAAAAACTATAATACAAGTTTATAATGCCACACTATATAAAATTTTCTATTGAAGTACACTTATTTTACACCACTACCCCATTACATATTATTAAGTTAAACTTAAACCTAACATATTACATATATTATTAGTATAAATTTTGGAAATTCTCATTGGATTAGTGAATGGAAAAAATCCCACATAAATTAAAAATATACTTACTATTTTGTGAGCACACTAGATCTTTTCATATTTTGACTTCGTTTATATATACTTCCCTTGTATTTTGTTTTATACATGCAAAATCAAAGAGGTATGCAAAAGACACGTCAAGTCATATTAAGGGAGAGGATCCAATAGTTGAACACCTTAATTTCACACATCTCAAAATCTTGCATGACAATGTCAAATCACTCCCACCTATTTACAAATTCATTGGCAAGTCCCCTGCTTATAACTAAGGATTCAGGACCACACCATCAAATATGATGCCACATCAGCATGCTTTTTGTTGAGCTGTCCAAAAAGGCCCAAAAAAAGGTTAGACTGATGGTTGCATACTAAATCATGTTTTATTGGTGCGCTGATGTATCATCACATCATTTGTTGCTTTTTAGATCTAAAGAACACATTTCATTCAATTAAGAGTACTCATGATCAATACTAATAACTTTGCTATATTATTAAAATTGAGTATTAAAAAATCAACTCAATGCTATCACAACTATTGGATTTTTTCCTAAAAACAATTTAAATATGGAATGCAACAACAAAACTGTTTAATATTTTATCTCAGACTCTTCCTTCGTGGTGAATCCAATCTTTCACAAACAAAAACTTCATTTAAGACGTTCTGCTAGCAATGTCTCTAGGTATGCAAATAAAGGTATACGAAGCACGAACTCCCATGAATGAGGCCCGGTAATCTCAATGATGAACTTTTCTTTTTCACTGGATAAAAAATCATAAAACACTTGATAACAAGGAAATGGCCTGAAAAACACTTAATGGCAGCTTAGCGGCTTTAGAGTTTGCAACCACCATTGCAGAGAAACCCTCTTTCAGTCACTTAGATAAAAATCATAGAAACCATGATAACAAGGCAGAATCAGAATCGGTCGCAAAGCCACTTAAATGGCAGCATTGTAGGTTTACTCATTCGAGTTGCAGCCATCGTTGTACAGGCAACACTATGACACCGTAATCCAAGAACTCGAACCGCATTTCAGCTGGTAAAATGTGCAATGGCAGACTGTCGTTGCATTTTTTGCAACTACGAAATTTATCGGAAGCTGCCTATTGCTAATGAATACAGCCCACTTGCCAGAAAAAATTCATACAATTTTCACTGTACTGACAATCTGTGACTATGGATCTCTGAAAGTTGCACATTATTAAGCATTTCTAGAGTTCCTATTAAGCCCCCAGCATATGATCAACTTCTGTAACCACTTTTTTTTATGGTGTACAGCCCTTTCACCAAAAACTAACCCGATTTGTGACAAATTGTATCTATGGAAATTTTGGAAATAATCCTTTCCTAAGCAAGTAGTACAAATATGTAATCACCTTATTGAAATTAGCAGCAAGAAAAATTATTTGTGTCCATGATAAATAACATTTGGAGATCTCAGTGAAAGATGCAGCTTATCCAGAACATACTGGAAATATTCATATGAACTCTAACAGAACAATTTATTTCAAGTGGCAACAACATAAGAAGACAAACATCTCCTGTAGATTGATCAAAATCAAGTTCTATAACCATGCAATATTTAAACAAGTTCCATTTTATTTTGCAGAATTTCCTAATCAACTTGAACTTGCACATCTCAATGATGCCTACCAGTAAAATGTCAAAATATACATGTAAAGTCTTATAGAGCAATTGGTTTTATCATTATGTGGCAACAAGATCAAAAGACAAGCATCTTATGCCAATTGATCAAAGTTTAAGTTGTGCACATTATTGCAGCATTTTCCCAATTGATGATTCTCCGAATTCAGCCAATTGGCAAAAAATTGCCCATACGGTTTTTGCTAATGCTGACAATTGACAAACCATAACTACTCAATCTTCGGAAGCTGCACATTATTAAGCCTCTCTATTGCCAGTGTCAGAGCCTGAGTACCAAGATTACCTTCCCCGTGAGCCTTAAGAGACACATACAATTGCTGTGCAAGCGCAAGCCCAGGAAGTGACAATCCCATCTGCTGGCATTCCCTCAAACTGATTCCCAAGTCCTTAACAAAATGGTTCACAAAGAACCCAGGATCAAAATCTCTCTTCAAAATCCTACTAGCATATAAATCCAGAGACTTGGATCCAGCAGCCCCAGTGGAAATAGCCTTGATATAGGTCTCAACATCAAGTCCTGCCTTGTGGGCAAACACCATCCCTTCCACCAGCCCAACCATTGTTGAAGCTATGGTTATCTGATTACCCAACTTAGTACACTGCCCTAACCCTGGTCCCCCCATGTATGTGACCTTGCCCATACAATCAAAAAGGGGCTTAAACTTCTCCACAATCTTTTCTTCACCCCCAGCAAATATTGCAAGTGTTCCAGCCTTGGCCCCCTTGTCACCACCCGAGACTGGTGCATCTATTGATTCACATCCCTTTTCTTTAGCAAGATTGTATATATTTCGAGCTAAAGAGGGCTCACTGGTGGTCATATCAATGACCGCTCCCCCTGGTTTTAGCCCCTGTAAAACCCCCTTTTTTCCAAGGATTACTTCACTGACATCATGGGGGTAACTCACAATGCTAAAAACAACGTCACTTTCTTCTGCCACAGACTTAGGGCTGTCTGTCAAGATGGCTCCTTTCTCAATTAGGGGTTGAGCTTTTGAGGGTGTTCTATTGAAAACTCGGACTGAATAGCCAGCTGAGAGAATGTGGCCACACATTGCCTGGCCCATAACACCAGTGCCAATCCATCCTACTCTTGGCTTATCGGCCATTGATGATGGTGGTGGTGATAATGATGAATATGAACGACCTGGGATTCCGCAGCAATTGATTGGAATTGTGAATACTTTTCTGCAACTGCAGAAATTAAAATTAGCCCGTATACTACAAACCATAAAAACTGAAGAATGCAAGATTAGATTTGAAACCAATGAATGTGAAATTATAACCAAAATAATAAATGCAAAACCACTGAAACTAAAACCAAACCTTAAATCACAAACCAAAAACTGCAGAATGTAACATTTAACTCTATACTGTAACCCTAAACGAAAAATATAAAATTAAACCATGATCTGAAAAGAATTTAAAAACTAAACGCTGCATGAAGAAAAAGCAAACTGCAATTTGTAAAATTAAACCCTAACCCACAAACCCTAAACTGGAGAATGCAACATTTACCCCTAACCCACAAATCTAAAACTCCAGACTATAAAATTAAAACATAACCCACAAACACAAGATATCAGAATGTAAAAACCAACCCCTTAGCCACGAACCCAAAAGTGCAGAATTTATAATCAAATCATATCCTACGAACCGTATAACAAAAAATCCAACCACAAACCTTAACTGTAGAGAGCAAATTAAAAAACAATCCGCAGACTTTAAACAGAAGAATGTATAACCAAAAACTAAACATCAGAATATAAAATCAAACCTTAATTACTGAATGCGGAGTTAAGGCTTACCGAATTTAAAAGTAAACCTTAAACCACAAACCCCAGGAACCAAATACTCAGTTAAATCTTAACCCTCAAACCCCAAATCACAAGGGCTGGTGGCCATTAACCAGTACGCTTTAATTTTTAAGTGAGATTCTCAGTTCTTTGCAGACAAAACTCAGGCCTTGCAAAATAATTTCAATGCTTAATAAGAAAAATCAATCACAAGGGCTAATTGGTATTAAACAATACTGTTCTAATTTGCACTTCTTAAAGTAAAAGTTGAATATACTTAAATTATTATTGATGAGGGCAATCGCCAGAGAACTGGTGTTGTTGAAAATGAAACTGAGGGAGGAATGCCACACAGTCGAATCATTGACTACCACTTCTTTTAATTGGGTATTTTATATTCAGCCAAACTGATATTGACAAAGCAAATAGTTCGCCATGGGAGGACCTTGGGCGGCCTTCAAAACCGGCCGGTTAAAAAACACAAATTTTATAAAACGTTAATAAGTTGTCATTGAACAGGTGGAATGATGTTGTACTATCGGATGGACTCCTCTTTCCTGACGTGGAATTGACACGTATTGATAACATGGAATCCTTTGCTTACTAAGGATTTTAAATTTAAATAATGAGTGGTGAGTGGATTTTAAATTTAAATAATGAAGCATCGATCACTCATATTTGAGAGATGGTTGTATGTAAACCACTATTCATGAAATATGGGTCAATGAGTTTGACTCAAAAATCCCACAGTTGAATTTTGATAGCAATATCATAATTTGACACACAATGGAAAATACTTCATACTTATCAATCGATGAGCTAAAGAGGTTCTATAATGAATGGTTCATAAGGCACAACACTTGTTGAAGGCTTTGTAAATGGGATATCAAGCTAGGGGAGAGGACCGGTAGTGGTGCACCCTAACTTCGCGGTTCTAATTATCCTACGTGGAAATTTCAAATCACTCCCAATTTTTTACAGCAGCTTACTTGGCAAGTCCCCTGCTTATAACTTTCGTTTCAAGGCCACATCATCAAATATGATGCCACATCAGCATGCTTTTTGTCAAGGTGTCTAAAAAGGCCCAAAAAAAAAGTGAGACCAATAGTTGTGCATTCACATCATGCTGATGTGGCATCACATGATTGGTTACTTTTTAGATCAAAAGAATACATTTTGTTTAATTATGGGTAGTAAAGTCACAACTATTGGCATTATATAAACAACTATTGGCATTATATAAACAACTATTGGCATTATATTAACAAAAACATTCACAACTATTGGAACACGCTCCACTACTGGGTCCTCTCCCCTAAGTGGGTTTAACCTTAGGGAAACTCCATGGTTAAGTGCACTTAAGTTGGAGTAGTACTAGGATGGGTGACCTCCCGAGAAGGTTCAATGCTTCACCTCTATGAGCATCACCTAGATGCAATGAGTGTTGATTGGACCATTCATAATCATGAGAAATAGTTTTATGTAAACCACTACTCATGAAACATAATGTTTCACCTCTGTGAGCATCACCTAGATGCAATGAGTGTTGATTGGACCATTCATAATCATGAGAAATAGTTTTATGTAAACCACTACTCATGAAACATAATGTTTCACCTCTGTGAGCATCACCTAGATGCAATGAGTGTTGATTGGACCATTCATAATGATGAGAGATAGTTTTATGTAAACCACAACCCATGAAACATGGGTCAACGAGTTTGACTCAAAAACCACACAATTGAATCATGATAGCAATATCATAATTTGACACTATGGAAAATACCTACTACTTATCAATTGATGAGTTAAAGGGGCTCTATAATGAATAGTTCATAAGGCACAACACTTTTTGAAGGTTTTGCAAATGGATAGCAAGCTAAGTGGGCTTAACCTTAGGGAAAACTCCATGGTTAAGCACGCTTGAGTTGGAGTAGTACTAGGATGGGTGACCTCCCGAGAAGGCCCAATGTTTCACCTATGTGAGCATCACTTAGATGCAATGAGTGTTGAGTGGACCATTCATAATCATGAGAGAGAGTTTTATGTAAACCACTTCTCATGAAACATGGGTCAGTGAGTTTGACTCAATAACCACACAATTGAATCCTGATAGTAATATCATAATTTGACACACTATGAAAATACCTCCTACTTATCAATTGATGAGCTAAAGGGGCTTTATAATGAATGGTTCATTAGGCACAACACTTGCTGAATTTTTTGCAAATGGGATAGCAAGCTAAGTGGGCTTAATCTTAGGAAAAACTCCATAGTTAAGCATGTTTGAGTTGAAGTAGTATTGGGATGGGTGACCTCTCGAGAAGGTCCAATGCTTCACCTCTGTGAGCATCACCTAGATGCAATGACTATTGAGTGAACCATTCATACTCATGAGAGATGGTTTTATGTAAACCACTACTCATGAAGCATGGGTCAATGAGTTTGACTCAAAAACCACACAGTGGAATCCTGATAGCAATATCATAATTTGACAAACTGTGGAAAATACCTCCTACTTATCAATGAAGAAAACAATTTAAAATAAAAATATAGTAGCATATATATTTTAAATATTAATTTATATAAAATACGTTGAGATATATCATATTCAAGACATATTTTTTTA
>VDFB02000008.1:261527049-261544305 GCA_007258455.2 Sequoia sempervirens | reverse complement strand
GTACCTAGGGTGTTAAATGGTTCCATATTGGTCTCTATTGATGCATTTCTATCCTTCCATTACAAATCTATATAGTATCAAAATATAGGTAATTTTATGGTTATTGAATCTCCCTTAATTGCTAAAGAATCCATTATGCTTAAGGATGGGTGGATTATTATCTAGGATCACATCTTAAAAATCATATAGAGGTCATGGTATGTGTTTCTTAATACATATATTCCCATACAAACCTCTTTCCATGTATTATCAACTCTCCTATATAATAGACACCTTACTAGATTTAAATTTCATATGATATATATCCAAGTGTTTCCAATTGGAATTGCTATAATTATAATTTTATGGTATTCTAGATATTCATAATAGTTTTCATAAATCTACCAAATAGACCCATTCTTGACATTGAACCTACATAATTTTAGGTATGTCCAATGAAAGAAACTTTACCCATAGCACTCTCACTTGCGCTCTCCTATCTTGTGGATATAATAGAATAAAGTTTTCTTCCAATGATTTAGATCCCTAATGATCATGTCTAAGTTTCATAGAGAGTGATCATCCACTCTTCATAAACTTGTAGAAACCAAAAGGTTTTATATTATGTGTTCAAATAAGTGAAAACATTACAAAAAGCTCTACTGAATGGTGACAACAAAGGGTTTTTTAAGGCAACCAAATTTCATTTTAAGGTCCTAAGACAAAAAATTCAAATGCTTTAGTGTTGAGGGTTTATTTTACAGTTGGGTCTAGGGTTTAGCAAACTTAGGGTGAAGTTTGGGTGGCCCTTGGAATAATTTAGACTTGCAAGTTAGTGCCAATTGGAATCGATTGTACGTGCTTGGATTTATGAATTTGCTAACTAAATTTGCAAACAAACATTGATAAACTTTATGAATTTTAACTATTCTTTAACATATTGTTTTATAATCTAATTATAATTTAACATTGAAACTAAAGTTTAACATATCATTTTTTCCATACAATGCAAATAAAATTTAAAACATTTAAGCAATGTAAATGAATTTTTTTGAGCTTGAAATTACCTAGTTTTCAAAATCAAAATGATTTGTTTGATTTCAATTTAGGGTTTTAACAAAAAAAATTATTCCAATTCAATTTAGGGTTTCAATTTCTAAGCAATTAGGGTTTTAATGCAATTTTTTCATTTCAGTTCAAACTAGGGTTTTCAAATTCAATTTTTTTCGTTTGATTTGAATTCAGGGTTTCAAAAAGCTTGATTAGGGTTTCTAAATGCAATTTTTTATTTCATTTCAAATTCTAGGGTTTTGAAATGCAATTTTTTTTGGTTTAATCGAACAATTTAGGTTTCAAAAGCTAAATTTTGTTTGTAAAACACAATTCAAGGTTCATTTTTTCATTTCTATTAAAAATTCTTTAGGTTTCATTGCATTTTTTCATCTATTTTTACAATTACTCATTTCTACTATAACAAGAAAAAAAATGCTCAAAATGTGAAATAAATTTTAAAAAAACATGCTAAATTCACTTATTTTCTTCACAATTTCAATAGAAAATGGAAAAATGCAAAAAAAAGGGGTGTGGGCAGGTACCTGGAGCTGTTTGTGGAGGTTGATGTCGCATGTACTCGGGATCCTGTCCGCTGCAAAATGAACTCTATTTTAAAAAATAAAATAAATAGCATTATAAAATGGGATCCCGATTTCTACAAAATGGGATCCCAATTTCTACAAATCGGGATCCCGTTTCGTAGTAATCAGGATCCCGTTCCTTGTCCGTTGGTTTGGGATCCTATAGGAAACGTGATCCTAATTTTTAAAAAGCAGGATCCCGTTTTTGCAAAGACGATTTCAATTTTTTGGCTAATGCAAAAACTTCCACATTTTGTGGAATCAACTTTGTTTACTTACCCGTGTCTTGCATAATATAACTTCCATATATGCGTAGACTTAATCATTTGGGTTTAAAGAAAAAGGGAAAATTTGTATACATCAACCTAGAATACATAATTAATAGTTGGAACAATGAAATTTTAACTTTGCTATTTAGAAAAATAAATTTTTAAAAAAGAAATATCTATATATATCAACCTAGATTAAAAAATTAATAGTTGAACAATGGAATTTTAATTTTGTTATTTTAGAAAAATAAATTAAAAAATAATAAAAAATATTTAATTTTATAATAATGAATGTTTATAAGATTAATGTGGGTGTTAGATGTGATGTTTTAAGATTTGGATTAGATAATAATAATTTGGTTTTTAGTATAGGATTAGAACTTTCTATTTATTTTTTGCAAGAATAAGTTTAAAGATTAAGACAAATTCACAATCATGAATTTGTTCTACATTTGTGAATTTATATTGTGGATCAACAAAATTTTGTGTATTTGTTTCTCTTCCTTTTCAAATATTTGAATGTTTGTAATATTTAAAAATTCTTAAATAGGGGTGTCAATATTTCACAAGGGAACATGTTCTCTAAAATTAACCTACAAAAATGTATACAAATGATTGAAAACAACACTCTTCAAACATGTATACGCTCTTAGAAATATTTGTGCAAATTTGCATTCCTTTTAGTGTGTCAATTGAACTATAAAACGTGAATGTTATGCAAATATAGCTCTCAAATCCTTGGATTTTTTAAGATGAATGCATTGAATGTCTTTAAATAAAGGACATGGAAACATATTGCACAACTTTGTATTTAAATAGATTTAGATGGGAAGGGTATAGAGTATAGACATAAACCAATCAAATTTGAATTTTAGAAAGACAAGTCTATGACCACAAATACATCTTCATAACTATAAACTTATTCTAAACGTGAAAACATTAAATCAAAATAGACAACATGTATGTGGATGTATATGTATATAGATGTAATAATATAAAGATGAAATTATAAAAATAAATAAATGTAAAAATATGTATAATGAATAAATAATATAAGACAAGAGACCCACTTTTATATAATTACATAAAATATAAAAATCTAGATTTCAATTATTTTTGTAAGGTACTCATTTCTTGTTTCTTATATTTCTAAGAAGTTTTAGTCTATACTTTAGCTTTGAAGTCAAAGCTTCCACTTTCCATAAATAATTTATGTAATAGGTTAAGGTACTTAAAAAATAAAAATGCACATACAAATTTTATTAAATTAAGTGCAACTAGTTTGTTCACAATCCATTTATAAAACATTTTAATAATATTAAATTAAAAAGAAATGTATTTAGGGCCAAGAGTTTTAGGTTTAAGAGAATCATTTTTATTATTATAGCATGGAAATTTAGAATCAATAAATATGACATTTATTTATTTAGAAGGATTTTGTATCTTAAATTATATTTATAAATTAATAAAGTTTGTAGTACATATAAATATTTAATTTTTTTATTATTAAGATAATATTTTTAGTTATTTTTATTTTTTTTTAAATTGAAATTTTGATAAATTTATTTATTTTGAATGTAATTATTATTATAGGAAAGTTAATATGATGGTAGATTGTCTTGTCTACGTGATCATTGATCAAATAGACAAATATAAATCTTTTAATGCATCAACTAGTATTATATCCCATCCTCTAAAAACATATTTATTGATGACATTCAATGCACTGAAGGATAATTTTCATGGTTGGAATCAATCGTATTAACTTCCCCTATGATCTCATTAATGCCAAACACCTCTCAAGAGTCCTACCAATTGAATGAAGGATTTCATTTCAATTTGGTGCATTGAATTGTCAACTGCCTATTTCACATTTGTAGTACTTAGCTTTCATTCACTTGGTGGGAGCATTTATGAAGCACTTACTCTTTTTTTTTTAATTTTTTTTTTTTTTATAAAAAAAAAGGGGTAAAAATTTATTGAATCAACCAGCAAAGTACAAAGAGCAGGGACCAAGAGCCCGAAAGAGAACACAAAACCAACAGAAAAAACCCCCAAAAGGGGCACAACTAACCATCCATATCTTCCTTGACAAGACTCTCAAGATCCAAAGCACATTCCGGAGGCAAGTGAATCTAATCTCCCATCCTCCATCCCTCTCCACGATCAGAAGCCCACTTAGCCAGGTAATCAACAGTCTTATTCCACTCACGAGGAACATAGCAAAAAGAGACTGCATCCAAAGAAGTGCTCAACCTAAGAATTTGTCTACCTACCACTGCAAGATGCCAATCCACATCTTCCACACGTTGCGAATTCAACATATCCACTACCACTTGAGAGTCAGACTCGCAGATAATATTGCTCCATCCTAGAGCACAACCTCTTTCAAGAGCCATGAGGATAGCAAGTGCCTCCATGTAATTATTGGTTTGAATCCCCTTATATTCTGAGAAAAAGAAAATAACCTTACCAGAGCTGTCCCTGCCAATCCCTCCAACCCCAGCATGCCTGGGATTTCCCCTAGAAGACCCATCAGTATTGATCTTGAGAGTCCCAAAAGGGGGGGGGGCACTTTCCCTCCCTACAAATCTTCCTTTTAGCTTTCCTACTTCTGGTCTATTGTATCTTCCAAAGAACACCACTAGAATCAACACATAGAATATTCAACTTTTGAACCACTCGCACATCTCCAGGAGCAATATCCTCCGAGAGATCACACTTCGCAGCAAGAGTCTCCTGTAGCATATTTATTACTTGCAACCACACCTGTTGCACCCTCTTTGGCTTATCCTGGAAAATCCTACAGTTCCTTTCCAACCACACCTGCCAGATAATAAATCCTGGACCAATACCCCAAGCCACCTCCAGAAAGGAAGTCTTAGAAGGGGGTCTACCAAGACTATTCCAAAACTCAACCAGAGAGTGCGCATGAATACAAGCATGCTCCCAAGCTTCCCACCACCAATGCCAAATAACCCTGGTGAAAGAACATTGGAAAAAGAGGTGCGAACTATTTTCTTCACTTTGATTACATAAAGTACAGATAGAAGGCCCATGAAAGCCCCTCTTTTGGAGATTCTCCTAGGTAAGACATCTATTTTGAACCACAAGCCATAAGAAAAAGTTGCACTTGGGCCAAGCCGACTTATTCCAAACTTGCTTCCACCAAGATATGTCAATCCTGTCAAAATTTTGTCTTTCCAACTCTTGATAACCAGAGGCAACTGAGAACTTTCCTTTTGGATTGGGTCCCCAAGCGAGGGTATCAGCTCCTCTTAAAGAGTTACACGCTCTGCCAGCAAGAATCCCAGCAAGGGTCTCTCTCTCTCCCTCAGAACCCCCAAGAGGCCATTCTTGGGGTTCTTTCCATCTGGCAACCTCGCCCCTCCCCACCCTTAAAAACACCTTAGAATCCTCAACCTTACTCCATCCTGCTGCAAGGAAACTATCACATAAAGGTTGAAGGTGGGAGTATTGAGATAAAATAGGAGGAAAACCATCCCAAGAATCCTCCCAAAACAGGGCATCTGAACCGCTATTGCAAATCCAGAAAAGACCATTTTTAACTAACTGTGCCCCTTTCTTCAAAGTCTCCTAGATCATGGACCCCCTTCCAGTCAGGTTGTACCTTGGAACATCTTTCCCATCCACCCCACCAAGGTACTTAACATTAAGGATTTTAGCCCATCCTTGATCTTGGCTTATGCACCATCTCCAAAATAACTTCGCAGCAAGAGCCCAACCGTTCAAGCTTGTATTCCTCAAACCAAGGCCACCATCCTGCTTTGATCTGCAAACACAATCCCATTTGACCAAACTCCATTTTGAGGAAAGAAAATTACCTGTCCATAAAAATTGCCTTGAAAGGGCATCAAAGTCCTTAATGAAACTAGCAAGGGCAAACTGCACAAGACACTTGTAGATAGGAAGAGCTTGGATCACAGACTTCAAAAGAGTAAGTCTACCAGCATATGAGAGCCATTGGTGAGTCCAATGACTCACCTTACTTCGAAGCTTATCCAAAATCTCTTGCCACACACCCCTCAATAGCCTTTGGTCTGAAAGAGGGATGCCAAGATACACTAAAGGAAGCGTTCCAATTTGAAACCTCAAGATATGAGCAATCCGAGCTTGAATAGAAGCGGGGGTATTGAAGAAGTAGATTTGTGACTTTTCTTCATTAATCTTCTATCCTGAGGCTTTCACATAAATATCCAAAGCTCTTTGGAAACTAGCTGCCTCCTGAACTCTAGCGACACCCATCAAAGATGTATCATCCACAAATTAGAGGTGGGAAGAAGGAGGAATGCCATGCCCCCACTTCCAACCTTGAATCCCTCCCTGACTAACTTGAGACTTAATAAGTCTTCCCAACCCTTTCGCCATCAGGATGAAAAGGTAAGGGGAGAGAGGATCCCCTTGCCTAAGGCCTCTGGTCACACCAAATAAGTTAGAAGGTTCACCATTAATCAGGACAACAAAAGAAGGTGAAGTTATGCAGCTCATAACCCAGCTGATCCACTCCTGTCCAAAACCAAAGGCCTGTAAAACTTTCTGCAAAAAACTCCATCTAACCCTATCATAAGCTTTGGCCATGTCCAACTTTATGAACATAGCCTTTTCCGTAGAGGCTGCCTAACCCCATCCAAAATTTGTCGTCCTGTAACAAAGCCCCCTTGCTCCTCAGAGATTAGGTTATTGAGCCATGGCTTTAACCGTTCAGTTGTCACTTATGTAATTATTTTGTACATCACATTGCACAAAGAAACAGGTCTAAAGAAATTAAGGGAGTTAGCTCCTTCCTTCTTTGGGATGAGAGCAAGGAAAGTTGCATTCAAAGCCTTAAGCATCTGTTTATTGTTAAAGGATTCCTGCACCACTTCAAAGAGGTCCATCTTGACAATCTCCCAAAAGGCTTGAAAGAACTCTATAGGAAAACCATCTGGTCCTAGGGCTTTACCCTTTTTCATTCCAAACACAATGAGCTCTATCTCAGATAGAGTAATGGGCTTAATGAGAGCCTCATTCATTTCAAGAGTGACCAAGGAGGGAATGCAATCCACAACCAAATCCTCCTCAACCCTAGCCAGATTTGAGTCTTCTGAAAACAAACTCCCAAAAAATCTAGTGGCCTCCAAAGCAATCTCCCTATGAGAGGAAAGCAGAATCCCTTCAACTGTCATGAGAGAATTGAAAACGCTCCCATGCCTTCTGTCCTTAACAGTGTTGTGGAAGAACTTAGTATTTTTGTCCCCTTCCTGGAGCCAATCAATTCAAGCTTTTTGTTTCTAATAAATCTCTTCTCATAGCTCCCATTCCTCCAGATCCTTTAAGGCCGCAACTTCTTCTCTAAATAGCCCATCAGACAAGCCCTGTTCTCTGATTTGGCACGTAATATTGTCCACCCTCTGCTATGATGCTCTCTTGGCTCTAAAGAGATTTCCAAAGCACTCTCTGTTCCACCTTTTCAGCTTAAACTTAACATACTACAATTGCTTGACAAAAGAAAACATAGCGGTGCCATAAGCAGGCTTCCCTTCCCTCCACCAAGCAGTGATATAATCCTGAAGAGAAGCATCCCTTAACCACATAAGCTGAAACTTAAAGGATGGATTCTTTATCTTCTGAAACTTAGAAGCAGTCAAAAGAATTGGCCAGTGATCTGAACCCCTCCAGTCCAAAATCTCTGAACTAGTAATCCAACTGTCCGCCATCCAGAAACAAGAAACCATAAACCTATCTAATCTTTCTGCTATTGCTTCCGCACCACATCTCCTATTATTCCATGTGAACAACCCATTGGAAGGTGTGATGTCCACCACCCTCAAGCTTTCAATGTTACTCCTTAAAAGGCCAGCAGAGGGGTCGACCTTGGGATTACCTCCCCGCTTCTCTTCCAAACTTAAAACTGCATTAAAATCTCCTACTAGAATCCAAGGGAATAGAGGGGCAAGAGAGCGAACATATCCTATATGTGACCAAAGCAACGTTTTTCCAATAAAATCAATTTGAGCATAAACATTAGTGAAGAGAAGAATCTCACTAGTTACACAACACGTGGCCACCAAAGAAATAGCAGATTTGCTAGAAACCCACCAAAGCGGGACCAACTTGCGAGGATCCCATAAAAGAGCTAAACCCCCAGAACATCCTTGAGCGCCAATGCACTGACAAAGACATCTAGGCCAAATCTTAGCAGCCGTGTACTGCATCCTATCAATAGATAACTTAGTTTCTTGAATAAAAACCACCTCAGGTGAATGAGACTTAATCAACTCCCGAATAGCCTTTTGTCTAGGGATGCTATTCAACCCCCTTACATTCCGTGAAAGAACAATCATTTCTGATGAAGAGGGAAGTGGGAATCAATGGTCTTCACAGAACCAAACTCCACTAAAGTCTCTCCCACTAACTTCACCTTTTCTTGGTCTTTCTTCCTCCCCACCTTAAGAGGCTTCTCTGGGGTATCTTTTCTAATGGTTTTTTGATGAATACCTAAAATAGAAGGGGAACCCTTGCTTTTGCTCTCCTCCTGCCGAACATTTCTGGTGCAAGCCTTGGTTCGGGCATGAGCAGAAATCTCCTACAAATCCTTGTCTCCACTGGTTTCCAACTCCTCAAAAGGTCTCACTGAAGAATCTGTGACCATCTGTACCCCAAGCTCTCTCTCCTATGAAATAGCTTGAACAACATTGTTCTCCTCCCCACCTATTTCCTTTGCTTCCAAGAGCTCATGGCTAGCCGGCATATTAGCGATGGTACCATCAAACTGTTCCAAGTCATCCAACCATCAAACATATTGAAAACCTCATCTGTCTATCTGTCCTTAAAGGTCCTCTTTTGGCCACGCCCCTTATTATTCCCTCTTACAGGGATGAAGCCCTCCTTGTCCTCCCTCATAGGGGCCTTCCCTTTATCTTGGGAGTGAGGAGCACTAGCCGACCCTATTTTTGAATCCTCTATAGGTTTTGATTTGGGGCACACCCTCTGTAAATGCCCATATTCATGACAAAAGCAACAACGAAATGGCAACGTTTCATAGTCAAGTTGCTGAATCCATGAACTTGACCCCAACCGAATTTTGATAGAATCAGGCAAGGGCTTATTCAAATCAATTTTGACACATACTTGGGCATAGGTAATTACCTTCTTCTCCATAGTCTGTCTCGAAGGACCAACTGGTTTTCCAAGCTGGCTTGCAACTAAACTAAAAATGTCCTCCCTCCAGAATTCTAAAGGAAGCCATGGTAATCTCACCCAAACCGAAACCCGCGAAGGAAGCTCTTCTGTAGGATTGAATCCCACATGCCAAGGCTTAATGAAGAGACCCACTTGATTGTAGAAATAGGGCCCTCCTTCAAAAACTTTATTCCTGTCTGACATGCAAGAGAAAACCACTTGAAAATAACCATTGGTTGCCAACAAAACATCCATATCCCCCTCTTAAGACCAGGTACGCCAAGCCCATGATTCCAAAAAAGACAAGGATACCTGAATCCCTAGGAACTTACAAATCAGAGCATGCTTTGATAAATAGTTGATATCGTCCACAATAGCTTCAGGTTGGATCTCAACAATTAGCTGATTATCACTCTTAGCAAGGCACCCATTCACCTTTGAGGGCCTAAAACCTCCAGACAGATATGAGGACTCTCCCATTCCTGATCCAGACTCACCAAAAAAAGGATTCGTATGCAATAGAACTGAAGGATTGCTTCCTGCCACCATATCCTTGAAAGACAACCCCTTACCACCAGGGGAAACCCTGTTTGGAGCCATGCAAGGCTTGAAACCAAAGAACCCCAAAAACCCAAAGCACGCCAGAGAAGAGCACAAAAAATAAACCCAACTTCCCTCCACCAAGCTTCAATCACCACAATAAACTGTAACCCTCCCACAGACACTAGAACACCCCCCAACCACCACATGCAGAGCACAAAACGCATAGGAAGAAGCATAAAATCATTAGCAAAACGCACCAAAAAAATGCAAAAAATGTGATCACCCAAGCCACAAACCCTGTGCACCAGATCACCCCCTTCGATCTACCCCCAGCACAGAAGAAACTAAGCATGAGGCATAGCTAGGTCAGAGAAACCCTAGCCTGCGCGCACGCACCAGCCCCATGAAGCACTTACTCTCAAATATTGTATATTGTTAAGATTTTTCTATTTATGTCATTGGGAGCTACTACTTTCATTCATTCTTACCCATTTTGTCAATGCAATGATGCTCCCAATATAGAAAAACAAAAGGTTCTATTTTTAGGCCCAAAAATGGAAACCCTATGAAACTAGGAAACATGACATAGAGAATTTGTTGTTGGTCTTCTCCTTTGCCTACACTCAAGTGAAAGGTGTTATCCATATGGTGGTTGGGGAAGATCTTCTACTTGCTAAACCTCATGTCAATATTGTTATATTTTTAAATTTGCTTATGGTTTCCTTTCTAATATAATGGACATCATCCAAGATGTAAATTTTTTTAAAAATTTGGCATTCAAATACATTCAAGATTACCTCTTAATGTAATATAATTTTCAAATGTTCCTTGATGGTTATGATTTAAAAATTGGAAATGCAAAAATGAGGCATCTTTGAGGCAAAACAAATCCAAAATAACCCAACAATTGGTTGTGTCTTCCACTCAATGTGATTGAGGTCACAAAATAAATTTTCCCTTGTTATAGTAAGTGCTCTACAAGTCCATAGCTCATAATTTAACCCTACTCTAGTCATTAAAATAGGGGCTCTTTTAAAGGCCCTTCATTTTCTTCACTATCATGCTCCAATTGACTCCCTATTAGAAATCTAAAATATATTGAATAACCAAAATCTTTATATGAGAGAGATAAGCTATAAAACTGTAAATGAAATAACACAATTACAAACTTGAGATTCCAAGAGATGTGCAAATGTCAAGGTGACAAGATTGCATTAGGAGATCAAAGAAAATCTATAGAATAATGATTGCATGCATCAATGCACATGTATGCCAAAGTATGTAAGAGTATGCAAGAATGTGTAATACAAGCTAGGTAGTGAGTTTATATAGAATTAAGGAGATGATGGAGGTGACAAATCCAACTAATAGGAGTTGAACACCAATAACCACCAATACTAAATAGAGTGATGAAAAAATAAATGCTCCACCCTTTAAGGGTGGAGACGATTCATCACCTTATCTCCTAGTTATTAACTAATAAACTCACTTTATTATCCAAATAAAGCTTAATAAAAGTGTAGGAAAAACCTATAACAAAGGAAAATAAAAGCCTACACCAACACCCCCCCATTAGTGTAGCTTAGGAGGATGTAAAAGATGATGGATCCCGACAAATGAGGGCATGTTAGGTACCCATGTACATATCAAATTCACCCCAAAGAAGAAGAATCCCCCCAAAAAATAGAGAGAGAACACCCCCAAAATAGAGAAAGAAATGAAGTAGGAAAAAGAAGCAGCCCCCTCCCCAAAGAGATCCAATGGTAGATGCCTGAAACTAGATGTAGAAGATGGTCCATGATCCTCAAACAATGTTCCTCCCCTTAGGAAGAAACAAAATGAAATGTGTATGTAAGCTATCTCCCCACTCCTAAAAGGAATATGTAGGAAGAAAACTCAAGAAGTATGGAGTATTTGAACTTGGCTCAAGTGTCCCCATGTCGATGCTGAGGGCTCTCACAATCAAATTAGGCATTCTAGGCCACACTGCTAAAAATGAAAACTTAGAATATCCTAGAGACTAATTTAGAACACAATATTATAAAGACTCAAGTATCTCCTCTAAAGATGTCTCCTCCAAATGTTGATCCAAAGTATCCACACTCATGTCAAATTGGAATGAATGATCACGTGGAGAATGAACTAGAGGTTCAAAGTGTTCCCTCACAACAACTGGAGAAGAATTAACTTCGTCAAAGAGAAGATAAATAAAATCAATATTGTCTCCCAAATTTGTAATGTGTCTCCATAAACAAGTCTAAAATACCTATCAAGAGATCATCCCACAAAACTAAATTTGAAATACAATGTATGTCTTGGTACAAAGAATCACTAGAAACTTTCGAAGAAGAAAAATTGGACTTTTAAGTAGGAACAATAAATGGAGGATATGGAATGCAAGGTTCAAGAAATGGATCACTTGTGAGAATACCCAAGTTCAAGCAACCAAAATTCTCCTCAAAATCAAAGTACACACTAGAAGTGTGATTATCATCCAAAGGATCAAAGCCATCATCTGGAACAAAATTTTAAAAGGATTACAACCGAGATGCATGATCAACCACCATAGTAGCAATAATATCTCTACTCTCCAAATCTCTAATAGTAATTGATTCATGAGTAAATTCCATAGTCTTCCTTGCTCCACTACGAGTAATCTCATAGATGGAAATAAGATTATTGGACAAATGAGGTACACACAATACATCATTGAAAGTGCCATCCTCGATATCAATAGATCCCTTCCTAATTAAATTCATATATGCATTGTTACCCACCAAAATATGTGGCATAACACAAGACTCAAAGGAAGAGAACATGGATTGTGAAGAAGCCATATGATGAGAAGTTGTTGAATCTAGAATCCATATCCACGATCCAATACTTGTAGAAGCACAAAAATCTTTTCCTTTATGTTTGTTTTCATAGCCTTTTTCCTTTTTCTTAGTAGATTCTTCGTTTGATGAAGATGGGGATTCAACGACCCCTTTATTTCTCTTCTCAAGAAGATGTGTGAGGTGGTCAATATATTTCTTCATACATTTATGTCCATAATGGCCAAGTTTTTTACAATAAGCACATTTCACCTTCTCCTTCTTAGATTTACCTTGATTTGAAGAAGTTTTAGTGTCTACATTAGAAGTAGACAAAGATACATTTGAAGCATTTTCTCCTTGGTTCTTTTGTTTCTTATTTTGTTTGCCATTATCTTTCTAATCTTTAGTGTCTTGAATTGCAACCAAGGCATGAGACTTGGAAGATTCGATAGTGCCCATTTGAACCAACTTGTCCTATTCTTTTGTGTGTTCATTAGAAAACACATCAAGAGAAGGCATTGTGTAGGAAGCTCTTAAGGCACTTTTAGTGGCATAAAATGTAGAAAGAAAGACTGAATATTTTGGACCAAGTTTAGAGAGAATACTTAAGATCAATTATTTATATCTTTCTTAATTCCACAACATTTCAATTGTAATCTTATGGCCTCTATTATGGTGAAGAAGTCTTGTATTGTATCTAAACTTGAAGGACTTAACCCTATTAGCCCATTCTCTAATCGATGACCTCTTAATTCATCTTGTCCACCAAAGAGTTTTTCCAATGTTTTCCAAACATCATTCTATGAAGAAAAAGATTCAACATGAAAGAGAAAATTTGGAGATACAAACATACACAATGCTCTAAATGCTTCATCACACTTATTAAACCATTTTTTATTTTTTGCATCAACAGTTGGTTCAATTTCTAGTCTTATTTTTACCTATTCAATACATACTTTTTCAAGTAGAGTGTCATTTTACTTTTCCAATCAAAATAGTTGTAGGGTGTTAGCATATGAATTGTTACTTGATCCATTTTAGGTAGAAAAGAAGATTGTTTGTGACTACATGAAAAGAGAATGCAAAGTGAAAAAGGGACACTAATAGACACCCCCCTTTCCACTAGTCTCAAAAATCACCCCCAAAATATTATAATGTTGGCACTGTATGATTAGTGCATTTACAAAGCTTTTCTCAAGATACAATGCTCAATAAACCTACAATGGCCAAAATTACAAATTTTGATATAAAATGAACTTGAGACCAAATGTGGAAAAAATTATCCCTATAAATATGTAGCTCTCTTCAATACATTTCCAATGCTTGTTTGTTTCCAAAAAATGAAGCTCTGAGGTGAAAGTTATGGCCTATTGAAGAAAAAATGCAATAACAGCTTCAACCTACAATATTTGGAAAAAAATGGCAAAAATTATTTTCAAAACCTCTATGGATGGAAAGATCTTGTCTCCATCTTTTCGATGATCTCTCATTTTTGAAAAATGAACACTGTGGAAAAAAGTTAAGCAATTTTTAAAAAGGCCCAATTTGGCCTATAAGAGGGCCTTGGTGGCCCCCGAGCGACGTCGTCAGCTATGATGGTTGTTGGGAAACACTACGGAAACAACTGTGTGCTTCGTTGGTGGAGGAGGTCACAATATTCTGGTGGTTATCGAATAGTGGTTGTGGTTTAGGATTTAATCTTATTGCCATTTATAATAACTGTTGGCAACTAGATTAATACCATTGTTGGTAGTCTTGAACTTTGCAATAGTTTAATTGCCAATGGCCTATGGCCATGAGGCTCTTGGACTATGTACCTTAGCATTGGGCACTAGGCCCAAGTTTTTAGTGCCTAATGCTAAATATGCGCAAATATGCTATTATTTTATTTTATTTTTTAAATTTTTTCATACGACAGACCAAATTGTAGTGCTAGGGGATAGTATGACCCTCTTGGACTTTTTTTTTCCTTGACAGTTCCCAACTTCGAATATGGGAAAATTTTATGTCAACATTCATCTCCTTAGCCTCTTGAACATAATGACAAGGTCAATTTTTCCAAAAATGCTCCAGTAAAAATTTGTTCACATGATCTGAGCTTCAAATCCTTGTTTGATACTATGTCATATGGTGGCCAAATTGAGTGAAACAAAAGCCAAATTTGACTTTCTCAAGCCTTGTAGATGCAATAGGATAATAAAAATGTTGACCGCTGCAATCACTAGATCTCACCAAAAACACACATGCAAATATAGGATTAACATATCTTCATAATTCCCTTCTGATTCTCTAGATTGTATTGAAACGTAAGAGAAGAGCATACATGAATTTACAAGAACATACCAAAAATCCAATCTCTTAATCAAGAATCCAAGTACTTAAAACTCTCAAAATCTAAGCTTTGATACCATGTTAGGAATCTGAAATAGATTGAATAACCAAGATCTTTCAATGAGAGATAAGCTATAAAGCTATAAATGAAATAACACAATTACATACCTGAGATTCCAAGAGATGTGCAAATGTCAAGGTGAGAAGATTGCATTACAAGTTAAAAAATAATTGTAGAATAATGACTGCATGCATCAATGTACATGCATGCCAAAGTATGGAAGAATATGTAAATACAAGATAGGTAGTGAGTTTATATATAACTAAGGAGATGATGGAGGTGAGAAATCCAACCAATAGGAATCGACCACCAATAGTAAATAAACTGACAAAAAGATAAATGCTTCACCCTTTAAGGGTGGAGACAACTCATCACCGAAGATAACTCATCACCTTATCTCCTAGTTATTAAATAATAAACTCACTTTATTATCCAAAGAAAGCTTAATAAAAGTGTAGGAAAAACCTATAACTAAGGGAAAATAAATTAACCTACTATGAAAATAAAAACCTATTGGTCAACACCCCCCTCTTGCTACTCTTCTAGATCCTACAACAACCAACTTGCCACAACTTCCTCAACAACCTTTAGATAACTCTGATAATAACAATTAGTGGGGTTATTCTTGTGATCGTTAATTTTTTTTGTTAACATGCAAAATTTTTGGATTGTAATTAGACCTATCTAGCCATGTTTTAGGACATTGGCATTTTTTGCAAGCCTCCTCAATATTTTTTCATAAATAATGGGGTAAGTGCAAAAACATGGGGGGCCAAAAAGGGGTCTTAAGCGGACACTTTTTTTCTTCTAAAATCAAGAAATATTGACCTTGGACATGAAATTGAGGATAGTTACACTCCAAATTTTTAGATGCAACAAAAACAAGGATCATAGTGCTTCGAGTCTACTTTCTAAAACACTAATTTATTTTGAAAATAGTTGAGATTAAGGGGTTCAAAAGAGGGATGTACAGAAATTGGAGTTGTTTTTGTCAGAAAAACATAACATAGCAACTTTTGTATGAATTTAGCATGGTGAAATTTTTTTAGTATTTTTAAAATTGCTTTGGTGAAAAATTAGATGATAGTATGTAGTTGATGCATGATTTTTTTGATAATTTTTTAATGAATATTTGATTTTTTACTAATTTTCAAAGTGGACACTTCCTGAAAAATAAAATTTTGGCCGTGCTACTCCTACAAATTTTGGAAACTAATTGATTTTTTTAATTTTTTTTTTTAGAATGGATTCTAGTTTCTAAAAATGTAATTTATTTGAAATTCTGATGAACAGTTAATTTATAATGAAAAAAACACCAAACACTGCTTTTTGCCAAAAAGAGACACACAAACAATATAAATTATAGATGAAATGCTTAACATTGTCAAAAAGTGAAAAAAATTACATCGTTGGATAGCTAAGAGAGAGCCTAACATTACCTAGGTGTTCTATTTGTTCGACATTGAAACATGTGCAATCTTGATGGTGAGCACGAACCCGATTATGTGAAATATTGTAGAATTTGCAAAAACACATCTCTAGTTGTTGGGAAGGCCCTCCAAGCCTTTGGGTTGGTATTCCAAGGGAAATAAGAAGCATAAGGCTTGGGGATTCCCAAAGCAAGATATAACATGAGTGCGTTATAATGCGCTCATGTTATACCTTAGTTTTAACATGGTTTTTTGAATTTGTGCAGGACATAATGCGAGCGCAGTATAACGCGCTCGTGTTATGTCTTGCTTTATGTTAAATGCTATTCTATTGAATGTATTTTTATATATTTATATGTTTGCATGTACATGTATGCTTATATGTCATGTATGCATGCTTGTGTCTATGTATGTATGCATGTATGTATGCATGTATGTATGTATCAATGCATGCATGCATGTATATATGCCTATATGTATGTAAGATTATATCTACATATGTACATGTATGCTTGTATGTATGTAGGATGGTATGTAAATATGTATTATTCTTGTATGTATGTAAGTATGTATGTATTTATGTGTGTCTTTAGAGGGAGGGAGAATTTTAAGAGAGAGAGAGTTGTCTAGGTAGGGTGGGAGGGAGAGAGGGATGGAGAGACCTAAGAGTCTAGATAGAGAGAGAGTATTGAGAGAGGGAGATGGGATGGAAGGGAGAGTATAAGAGAGAGGGAGGGGGAGAGAAGGGGTTGGAGTGAGAGGGACTTAGCTAGGTAGGGTGGGAGAGAGAGAGTTATGTAGGTAGGGTGCCAGAGGGAGAGAATTGAGAGTGTGAGGGGGGGTGAGAGGGAGAGGCTTGAGAGATAGGTAGTGAGAGAGAGTGGGAGAGAGAGAGAGTGTGAGAGTGAGAGACCTAAGAGAGGGAGAGGGTGTGGGAGGGAGTGACCTAAGAGAGGGGGAGATATAGGGGGTGGAGTGAGAGGGACTTATCTAGGTAGGGTGGGAGGATAG
>VDFB02000008.1:261158746-261526949 GCA_007258455.2 Sequoia sempervirens | reverse complement strand
TTTTAAAAATGGGTCCAAGAAATGGGGTCTTCCGATGATGTTTCTTGGACTCATTTTTTCAAACAGGCCACTACATTGCCAATTTCACTGAATTGGCAACCTAACTTAGCTTTTTGAAAAAATGGGTCCAAGAAATGGGGTCCCCTAGTGATTTAAATGGGGTCTCTCGGTGATGTAAATCACTAGGAGATCCCATTTCTTGGACCCATTTTTTCAAATAGGTCACAACATTGCCAATTTCACTGAATTGGCAACCTAACTTGGTTTAACCGAATTAGCAAGCTGGTGGGCCCACTAGCTTGCCAATTTGGTGCAATTGGAAATGTAGTTCAAACAAGCCACTACATTGCCAATTCGATGAAATTGGCAACCTAACTTGGCATGTTTGAAAAAATGGGGTCTCCCGATGATTTACACCCCATTTCTTGGACCCATTTTTTCAAACAAGCCACAATATTTCCAATTTCACTGAATTGGCAAGCTAGTGGGCCCACTAGCTTGCAATTCGATGAAATTGGTAGCCTAACTTGGCCTATTTGAAAAAATGGGTCCAAGAAATGGGGTCTCTCGGTGATTG
This sequence comes from Sequoia sempervirens, assembly GCA_007258455.2. Lineage (NCBI taxonomy): Eukaryota > Viridiplantae > Streptophyta > Pinopsida > Cupressales > Cupressaceae > Sequoia > Sequoia sempervirens. The sequence goes on along the minus strand of VDFB02000008.1, from coordinate 261,526,372 downwards.
ATTTACATCACCGGGAGACCCCATTTCTTGGACCCATTTTTTTCAAATAGGCCACTACATTGCCAATTTCATTAAATACCCTACATGCTTAGTTGTTATTGGAACATGGCTTAGAAGGTACCCACATAAGAGTGTTAAATATTGGTTGTTTCAGGACTTTGACATGCATCAGAAGATTCTTCATTACTCGAACCTTGCCATGACATCCAATGTTTGTTTGACAAAATTTGGGGGTAGAACTTTGAACAAGACCTTGTGGAAGGTTCGTGAGTCTGACCATGAGACAATAATTGACACAATAAAGAGTAGAGCAAACCCAGATGGTGCGTTGGATTAATTTGTAAGTATGCATATTGGTTCTTATTAATTTATACTTGTATGCACAATAATTTGTATGATGCCAATGCTATGATGCAAATGCTATCATCTAATGTTTATATCATTTATGTAGGTGATTGATGAAGTTATCAAACTTGCAAATGTATCACACTTTATGTTTAGAACTCTGGCAAAGGATACAAAGTTCAATGGTATTTTATTTTTTCTCAAAAATATGCAAAAAAAATGTAGGATATTCTCAATATATTAGTAAACTAAGTGGAAAATTAAATTGTGTTTTTTTTGTAATAGGTTACAAGTTTCCAAAAGGTTGGAAAGTAATATTTTTGTCATGTTCTAGTCATGTTCTGTTCATGAGAGGTTGTTGTGTGCAATAGGTATCTTGGAACTCCCAATGAAGATGTATGGCTAGGAGTGACTAAGTTGAGAGAATGGCATGCCTATCCTCAATGGAAGCATCAAGATTTAAGCCTTGTTGTTCCCGAGTTGGAACCAAATGGTGTGGATTTGTTGTCTATAAGTAACTTCCATCTATTTTAATTTCATTTCCATTTTGGATGCTCTTTCTCTTTCTTCTTTTACTTTGCCTATTTGTAAGTAACCTACTAAAAATTGATTGGTGTCCCCTTGTAGAAAATGCTGATTTATGAGCCATCCAAGAGAATCTCATCCAAAAAAGCAATGCAACATCCTTATTTTGATGATCTTGAAAAATATCAATTATTATTTTAAGCCATTATAAAAATGTGTGTGAAGCTTAATGAGGGAATTTCACGTTATTCATTTGAAGCTAACCTCATCATGAGCACCTATGATGTAAACATTATAAGAGCATCTCGAATTTCAAGTTATTATATTCATGAGAGGTGTTGTGTGCAAAAGGTATCTTGGAACTCCCAATGAAGATGTATGACCAGGAGTGACTAAGTTGAGAGATTGGCATGCCTATCCTCAATGGAAACATCAAGATTTAAGCCTTGTTGTTCCCAAGTTGAAACCAAATGGTGTGGATTTTTTGTTTGTAAGTGTCTTCCATCTATTTTATTTCATTTCCATTTTGGATGCTCTTTCTTTTTCTTCTTTTACTTTGCATATTTGTAAGTAAACTACTAAAAAATGATTGGTGTTTCCTTGCAAAAAATGCTTATTTATGAGCCATCCAAGATAATCTCATCCAAAAAAGCAATGCAACATCCTTATTTTGATGATCTTGACAAATCTCAATTTTGATTTGAAGCCATTATAAAAGAGTGTGTGAAGCTTAGCGAGGGAAGTTCAAGTTATTCATTTGAAGTTAACCTCATCATGAGCACCTATGATGTAGATGTTATAAAATAATCTCAAATGTATGAGTGACATTGTAAAATATTTGTGAGAACGGAGTACCTAAGGCATCCTTGAATCGTATTTTTTTGTTATTATGAGAGAATCTTATAAGCTGAGTTTGTGTGCATGAAAATGGGGCACATTGATTCAATATTTGATGTAAGTTGGGTGTTGGAATTCATATAGTTTTATTTTTTTCTCATGATTTTGTATTACCACTTGATAGTTTTGAGAAAGCATTGTGCCTACAAGTACAAGCACTTGGGTTTCAGAATGGTGTATGAAGCATATTAGACAATTGTAGCACAAACAGAAGAATTAGGACTGCCAAATAAATCTCATTTTATTGTAAGCATCATATTATTAATATAGTGAGTGTAATAACCATTGATAGTTACCAATCCTTCTTTTTCTTCTTTTATTCTCTCCCTATTATAACTAGCACCAATTGACTAACTTATTATAAAAACTTCATTTATTAAAACAAATCAGCCTAATTATTATATATCAATATCAATATAGAATCTATTTACATAAACATTTGTAATGATATTTACTCAAATTTTGAAATTTATTTATGCTCTCAAACATTTGTAATTCATGCAATGTAATCCCTCAATAGTCCAAATTACAAAAGGCCAACAATATTTGATAACTTGTTACTTGGATACCTTGTTAGTTACGAGCATTCCATCTGAGGCATTAGGATCATGTAGGGCACCTCTACAATAACCTCTCTCAATTTTTGTTATCTCAAATTCATTTTCCCATGGTGTCTAATTTTCACTTGATGGAAAAAGTGTCAAATGCAAGCAATGTAAAGTTGCAAAGTGGTGCAACTTTTGTTCTGCAACTTGTGTGACCAAATAGATTGTTCCAATGCATCCGAATGGGTACATTTATGCTAGGCATGGTCCTATTTTTCACCCAAACACACCGAATCGCTCTGAGCTACTTTCAACCGACTCAATCCCTTAAGGGTCCAAAGTGCAAAAGGGAAGCAATCTTTGACAGGCTATTACTCATAACTCATGATGCTTACGAACTCTCCATCTGATCCTATGGGATTGCATTAGCCCCTCTACAATAACCTCTCTCAATTTTTGTTATCTCGGAATCATTTTCGCGTGGTGTCCAGTTACCGGGATGGAAAAAGTGTCAAATGCAAGCAGTGCAAAGTGCGGTAACTTCGTTTTACAACCTCAGGTGACAAAACAAACTGTTCCAATGCATCTAGATGGGTACGTGAAGTAGGCATGGTCCTATTTTGCACCCAAACACCTGACTCACTCTGAGCTATGTTCAACGGGTTCAATCCCTTAAGGGTCCAAGTGTAAAGGCAACAATCTTTGACGCTATTACTCAAAACCATGATGCTTACGAACTCTCTGTCTAAGCCTACAAGATCGCGTTGGGCCCCTCTACAATAACCTCTCTTAGTTTTTTTTATCTCAATTTTTTTTCCCATGGTGTCCATTTTTCACTTGATAGAAAAAGTGTTGAATGCAAGCAGTGTAAAGTTGCAAAGTGGTGCAACTTTCGTTCTGCAACTCGTGTGACCAAACGAACTGTTTCAATCCTGATAGGTATGTTTACACTAGGCATGGTCTTCTTTTGCACCCAAACACGCTGAATCACTCTGGGCTACGTTCAACTAGCTCGATCCCTTATGATGACATGCAAAACAATCGAAAAGAAAAACATTCACACGACAGTTGAGAAGTCTGAGTTTTCCACACCAAAGGTATATGATCATCCTCAAGTCTAGCAAGTGCAAGATGTTTTTTCATTATCCTCCTTGCCCTTACAACAATATACAACCAATTGTAAATGCGTGCAATGGTGGAACTTGGAAACATTTTATTTTTCCTTGATTAACTTAGGTTGTGAAGCATTTTGTCATTTTCATTTGAAATGATTTGCTATACTTGAAAATTGGAGTCTAAGAGAAACAAGTGATTCTCTCATGTACATTTATTATTTGGCGTGATAAATAAAGTTTTCAACCAAGTCCATTTCATATTTGTATTATAAATTATAAAGCTTTCTCCCAAGTCCATTTCCTATACAATAAATAATATTGTAAAAAGTTGACATATACATCTTTCGATGTGTTTATATGGTGATGGGTCAAGAACATAACAATTAATTTTGTACTGTGAGGTTTATGCTGTGAAAATGTTTAAAGACTATTCGAGATAAATGTTTGTATTTTAATGTGTCAAGAAGTTAACTACTCATCATCTACTATGAATATTATGTTTTGCAAGTGTTGTGAAGATTATGTATCCTTTGCTTAATTGAGTTGTTCCAATCAAAAGATTAAATATACTGGAATATTTTTATGAAACATCTCATGGAATACCAATTGAAAATGTGTTTTTTTCTTTTAGATAAAGCATTTGATGGAACTCTTTGAATTTATAATTAATCTTTTCTTTTCAATTTGTGCAATTTTGTAATTTGTAACTCTACTAGATAAATTAAACTATAGAAACCATCCAAAGATAAATTAAACTATGAATCAATAATGGTTTGATTTTTCACTAACTAATAGCTATAACAACAAATGTAAATTGAAATTTAGTAATTTGCCTCATACCTCCGTGAGGGGCATTGAGGAGTCTATAGCAGACAGAACACCAAGCTCCATTTCCCTATGAACATTTGGAGGTGTATCCGCTTCCAACATCTAAAAATAAAACAACAAATTATTCAATCACGAAAACTACAATAGTGATGCACATCATGGCTTATAATGTATGAGATAATGAACAAAATTTTGAGAAATTATTAAACTATATATTTTTGACTCATGCTTACTATTTGGCCTATCCATAGCTTGTTGGAAAACACTTGTTATTATGCTTTTATCCATAGCAGCAAGGTGGTGAACCGTTTGATAAAATGCTTTGGTAGACATGTACGATAATTGTGGTAGCATAGAGAAGGCAGTGAACTATTTGAAAAAATGCCTCAAAGAAATAGGGTCTCATGGTGATGGAATTCCATTACAAACAAATGTGTGATGGCATTCCATCACCACAAGATTGCATTTCTTCAAGGATTTTTTTCAAAATACTCACTACCTTGACTATGATATTGCTTACTATTATGTTTTGATAGATTTTTTCCAAGCATCCATAGTTTGTTGGAAAGCACCTATTTTAGGATTTTAGTCATAGCAGCAAGGAAGTGAGTAGTTTGATAAAATGCTTTGGTAGACATGTATGCAAAGTGTGGTAGCATAGAAAAGGCGGCGAGCTTTTTGAAAAAATGCCTCAAAGAAATGTGGTCTCATGGTGATGGAATGGCATTCCATCACCATGAGACCGCATTTCTTCGAGGCATTTTTTCAAACTACTCACTACATTGTCTATGATATTGCTTACTATTATGCTTTGATAGTTTTTTTCCAAGCATCCATAGTTTGTTGGAAAGAACCTTTTTTAGGCTTTTAGCCATAGCAGCAAGGAAGTTCAAGTAGTTTGATAAAATGTTTTGGTAGACATGTATGGAAAATGTGGTAGCATAGAAAAGGTGGTGAGTTGTTTGAAAAAATACCTCAAAGAAATGTGGTCTCATGGTGATGGAATGGAATTCCATCACCATGAGACCACATTTCTTCAAGGATTTTTTTCAAAATACTCACTTCCTTGTCTATGTTATTGCTTACTATTATGCTTTGATAGATTTTTTTCCAAGCATTCGTAGTTTGTTGGAAAGCACCTTTTTTAGGCTTTTAGCCATAGCAGCAAGGAAGTGAGTAGATTGATTAAATGCTTTGGTAGACATGTATGGAAAATGTGGTAGCATATAAAAGGCGGTGAGCTGTTTGAAAAAATGCCTCAAGGAAATGTGGTCTCATGGTGATGGAATGGCATTCCATCACCATGAGACCACATTTTTCTAGGCATTTTTCAAACTACCATTTCCTTGTCTATGTTATTGCTTACTATTATGCTTTGATAGATTTTTCCAAGCATCCATAGTTTGTTGGAAAGCACCTTTTTTAGGCTTTTATCCATAGCAGCAAGGAAGTTCAAGTAGTTTGATAAAATGCTTTGGTAGACATGTATGGAAAATGTGGTAGAATAGAAAAGGCGGTGAGCTGTTTGAAAAAATGCCTCTAAGAAATGTGGTCTCATGGTGATGGAATGGCATTCCATCACCATGAGACCACATTTCTTTGAGGCATTTTTTCAAACTACTCACTGCCTTATCTATGCTATTGCTTAATATTATTCTTTGATATGATTTTTTTCCAAGAACCCATAGTTTGTTGGAAAGCACCTTTTTTTAGGCTTTTAGCCATAGCAGCAAGGAAGTGAGCTGTTTGATAAAATTCTTTGGTAGACATGTATGAAAAATGTGGTAGCATAGAAAAGGCGGTGAGCTGTTTGAAAAAATGCCTCAAAGAAATTGGGTCTCATGGTGATGGACATCACCATGACACCACATTTCTTCAAGGCATTTTTTCAAACAAGTCATTGCCTTATCTATGCTATTGCTTACTATTATTCTTTCGTATATTTCTTCCAAGCATCCATAGCATAGACAAGGTAGTGAAATTTTTAAAAAGATGCCTCAATAAAAAGTGGTCTCATGGAATGCCATGACAAGCAAATGCAATTGGCAACTGTTCCTACAAGTATTACTTATGCTATGTGAAGTAATTGCATCACTGCTTATGATGACTTTCTAAACAACTATATTGTAGTTGAAATTTTGTCATCTATCAACATCTAGTTATTAGCTATGGAATGTGAAGTAATGCTTTGAATTTGAAAGATGTGCAATGCAATGTAATCAACGATATGAATATAATCTACACAAATCTATTAAGTACAATTCATTAGTTAAACTCTTTATTCTATTACCTGTGTGAAGGTTTGTATAACTCCACTAGCAGTGAGAGGTGTTCCCACAAAACCTCCAATATTAGCCTATTCAACATCCAAAATCAGATATTAGAATACCATTCATATAAGAATGCTATTAACATGTAATAAATTTATAATTGTTTACTAGTTACATACCTCAACGGTAGATGTAGTGGAGTAATAAGCAGGTGTAGGGCCGGCGTATCCAGTATCAACACTATGACCTTGAAATTTTATTAAAATCATAAAACTAAATTAGTTAATCTTGCATTTCAAAATTAAAATTTAATAAATTAAATTCAATGAACATGCTAAAATTTACCTGAGTATCGATTCCATAAGCCTCATTCAAAATGTCAGCTTCCCTCACCATCTCCATAGCTACAAACATATCATGTGTAGCAGCCTCTTGAGTGTCAGTGGGGTCATATGAACAAGTCGCCCCACAATCTTGACACAAATGGGGTGGAAGCCTACCACTTGAAGACTTCGCTAGATGGCGTTGTAGTCTAGGACTTGCATGTTGGATGACACTCTGGGTCAAAGAGGTGATAGCCTACAAAGTCTCTACCTCAACACTCTCCTTTGCAATGGAAGGGATAACAATGTGCTCATGATCCAGCCTAGCGAGAGCTCGTCTCGCTTGCTGCCTAGAATCTTGTTGTGCACTGGGTCTATCTTGAGCTGACCCCCCACCTCTCCCTTGGAAGTCCCTCATATCAAAATAATTTGGGATTTTTTTTAGGATGAACTCAAAATATAGTTTCCTCAAGAAATATTGTGGGACTTCACAATTGTTGCATGATGGGTAATGAAAAACCATGTACCACCTATCCCAAAACAAGTTCCCAATCCCTTGGTGGTGACACTAATGGATAGGAAACCTCTTCGCATTGAGGTCAAGATTTTGATTTGTGCGTGGGTTGGTGAATAATGAGCACAAATCTAATTTTGTAATTTTTAGATCTTTTACATCTTTATATGATAATTTATCCTAGTAAAAATTCCTAGCCACCTGCCTCCTATCTTGCCAACCACTTAATTGTTTGTTGATTGCATCTACATGTTTTAAAATTTCTTTAAGTGAATTTGCAAGTGTTCTTCTCTCCATGGTTGAACCTGCTGGATCGTTCAACCTCGTGATTAACTTCTTAATTTGTTTTTTATTGTTTTCAATTACCCTCATTAAATTTTGTTGAGTGTCAGGAGGATGTTGACAAATTGGTGGAGGAAATTGTTGTTGTGGTTGTTGAACTTGATGATTTTGTACATGTTATTTCTTTGGTTGTTGAGGATTTTTAGGAGGGTTTTCATGATCATTATCATTTCCTACAAATTCAACAAATGAATATAAAAAACAACCTAAAACTAAAAAATTCACAACAAAAAACAAACAATACTTACCTCTTCGACCTCCCCATCGAGGTGGTGGCATCCTGGTGATGAAATAGCAACAAATTGACAAAAATATGCAAGATTGTCTCCTCCTAGAACACGAGCGCACAAGAGAAGGGTTTTTGGCCACGGGCAGCAGAAAAAATAGTGAACATAAAAATGAAATCTTTTTTTTTTTTAATAACTCATAACACGAGCATGAAATAGGCTCGATGTGGCTGAGCCTTAGGCTCGACACACCAAGCCATAACACGCTCGCTTTATAGCCTATCAGAATTTTTATTAGATTTTGGCCACAATTTGGCCCCCCATCTTTTTGCACCCACCCAATGTATTTACTACTTTTATTAATATAAATTCTATATGGGCATTCACCACCTTTTTAACACACACACACATATATAATTTAATTGTTATTTTTAAATGAATATAATTGTATTATCTATGTGTATATTAAAATTTATATTTTTAAAGGACTTTAGCATCAATCCCTAAAAAGGACTTCTTTGAAATATATGCATGCTTCCCTAATGCCACCTAGCTTCTTTTCCCAAGTGGTGGACATGAGGGCCTCTCTCATAATTGAACAATTAGTACATTCTATGTTGCATTTGACTTCCTCAGATAGACCTTTTACCTCATTGTTTGGGGTAACCTAGGATGAGTTGGTGGTAGAGGATGTTGTCCTCTCTCCATGATCAATTGAGTATGAAAATGCCATGTTTTTTGGGCAACAATTTAAAGAAGGAAGAGAGTATTCCTAAATATATTTTAGAATCTCATCCTTGGGTTAAAGGTGTGAGGATAACAAGGAAGATGTTAGACATTGTATAGGTTTTGGTTGATTATTGTTGTTGGTCTATTGCTGTGTTGTGTTTAGTGGTATGTCTCTTAGTGTGGGTAAGCTGGGTTTTTGCTGACATTTTGATGTATTTGAGTTTTATGTCTTTTCGAAGTGTTGTGAGGTATCTTGGTTGTCATTTCAATGCTTTCTATATTTTGCGCTACTTTTCAATTGTTGTACAAGGTTATAGGGCCCCAAAAACCCATGTTACCCATTAAAAAAAACATTTATATTTATAAATTTATTGTAATATGTTGAGTAGATATATACTTATATTTGAATTTTTATTTGGTGAATTTATTACATCTAGGGGATTCATTTCATTGAAATCACTAAAAAGGTTATGATTTATGTTCCACAAATTTTTTGAGACAAGGAAAAAAAGACACATTTCTAGAATGATAAGAAACGGGAGGCCTTTTTTAGGGGAAACATCTAAAAAATGAGGAACTTTTAAAAAGATAGAAAATTTCAATTATTCATATATTATTGGGAATAGGATGCCATTTAATTGCAATCCTAAACATATTTCATGTATCTCCTAAGTCCTTGGAAAGTGTTCCCCAACTCTAGGATTAGAAAGAGATTAAATTCAAATGAAATGAACATGTAAATTGACATTTGTGATTATTCCTAAATGATAGCAACATGTGGGGACGTCCAAGAAGAGCTCCTACAAGATAGGAGCACATGGGGTGCCCACATGGAAGGTGGAACCCACCGTGCTTCAGTTAACTGTTTGGAGGATTGATCTAACACTTCAGTAATGCATGTTTCTTGATCCTACAAATTAGGGATTTGATATTTAACATGAGTGGAGTGGCACTATTAGTTCAGTATCAAATCAGTTTAGTTTAGTTATGGTTTAGTTATTTTTAGTTGCATGTAGTTATTTTGAGTTGAATGCTAGTTGACTTTAGTTGACTTGAGTTGCATGACATATAACAGGTGGATACTTTCAGTTAAGCGGGGATGATCAATCATGCATAATGTTTGCATGAATTGGTGGAGATATATGTTTCAATTAACTAAGATTGATTTGGGACCACCTTGGGTGCCCAAGTTGGCATCTTTCAATTAACACCTTTTGCATGAGAATATATTTACAAGGCTCAGTCAAGTGGGCCCATTCTTGGGCGCCAACTTTGAGGTGAAGCTTGCAAAATATTTTCTTGACCAGAGTTTAGTTTGGGGTGCCTAAATTGAGGAAGACTTTGGTTTGACTTCAGGTTACATGGTGGAACTCTACTTGCCCAAACTAGGCATGGATTTTTGTGAGGAGCTTTATGCTCTTATTTTGTACAACTCTTATTGAGTTTACATGCTCATTAATTGTCTATTAATTGTAGCAAGTGGATGAGATTTCTATGAGAGTTTATTGCAGGTTGTGAAGAAGGATTGTTGAAGGCAAGGAAGCATATCAATCAAGGATTGATACAGTATTATTGTAATCTTGTTCTAAGGTTAAATAATACAAGCAATATTGATTTTGGTGGATTTTTTTCCCGAAAGGGTTTCTCCACGTATATGTTGTCACTTCTATCTTCTTGTCTCATTCTTCTACAATTTTTTGTCTCTTTCTACAATTGATAAAATTGATCTAAACAGGTAATCATATACAAAGAATTGTGACAAAGAACACTTAATTAGATCTACAGTCTCATAGTTTTTACAAGTTTTAACTATAATATTACCTCCATTTTCAACATATATAAGGGATTCATCATATATACAACATATATTACATAACCTTAAAGTTCAATTGAGAATTAACGAGTCAGCACATGAATTAAAATTTTTCATTGACTTGATTATTAATGTGCACATATAACATATGTATAATAGTTGTAACAAAAGGCCCAAAGGCTACAAGTTATAACTAAAAATGAAAAAAGGCATAGCAAATTTTCCACTATGCCTAATCTTCATCTACTAGCACTGAATTAAAATTTGAATTTAAATATCAATCATTCCTAATATAAGGGACCACCTCATCCATTAATACTCCAACTACCCCTCTTGTGGCATGTTCCAAATCAATATCCCAACATCTAGTTGGATTCTAACAATACTCAATCTTGACCTTTAAATTATCGAATCATTGAGAGGTAAGCTTGTTCCTCTTAATAATGAAGATGTGTACAAATGTATTCCTCTTTGTAGCAAGAAAACTAGAAGCCTATGAAAGGTGGTGAGTGGAAAACATTCTCAACTTCATGGCACCTTTTCCATCCCATCTTTTTTTTAATTTCATAGGGTAATTCTGACCAAATGTGGCCCTATTTGTCCTATCCTTCAGTTTGTTAAATTTTGGACCCCAAAGATTGACAAATATAATCCACTATTTTCCAAGTAAAGTTTCCCCCTCAATGCTATACATTTTTCAAAAGGCCTTCATAAACCCCCTTTATAACTTTTTATATTCAAAAGGAAGCACCCTCCTAAGACTTAGTGCATGCATTTTGGTATTTGGAGGCAAGGATGCCATATGAAATGGGTTTTTCATAGTGTTCTACCAGCACATCACAATGGATTTAATATTCTCTTCATATAGTCTCAAATCAAGGTTCTAGATATGTATTGCTTGCTTCAACCAAGCATGTTGTCAAATGTCTCATAAATTTCACCAAGTCTGAGTGAGTTTGTATTAACATACCTAATCACTCACATAATAAGTGAGATGAAAGAGAAAATATATCTATAAAAAAATTCAAACAATAACAAGACTCATTTTTCATTTAAATTAAAATACACAAGTTTTAAAATTCAAAAAAGAAAAAAAAAAAATTTAGTAATTCATCTCAAAATTGACCACTAATCATCATCATGGATCTTCTACTTCACACTCTCCCCTTTACCTATGTTGGTCTCTAAGCTATCACACTCAACATTAGCCACCATATATCATAAAGGATCTTTAACCTTAAGCATCACCTCTAACCAGATGAAATAATTGGAATTATCCAGTCTCCACATGTTTGAGAAATTCCTTCTCAAAAAGTCTTGAAGAGAGCTAACAAGGAGTGATGATTGCAAATGAGCATTTATTTGTCTCTAGCTTCTATTGACCTTTCCTTCACCCAAGCTATCTTCCCAATGTATTTCAATGCATTATTCAACATGTGAATACATGTGGTCTAAAAAATATTTTTGTAAGCACCCCTATAATCATGTTATCTAGTATACAAACATGTGAGCTAAGATGACGAGTCTATATACAACATTCAAGGCCCAATCCCCTACATTACCTATTTCAAAATCTAAAATTGAAAGTCTATATCCTTGTGCTTCCTTAAGCAATCACTTGCTCTAAGAAAATAAGAGTCACTTATAGATATGTCAATAATATTGACAAGTGTCTAATGTTTAATATCAATTCACCCATCTATGATAATTGAATAACATATCCTTAACCAATTTTGTCTCATTTCCTCTATCAACAAACTCACCAAGTAGAATACTCTCTATCAAGGAGTACACAGTTTATGTTCTCTATGGGGCACATATGACAAACTAATAGCATTTATATTTTTCAATATTTATTTGAAATAGGAAGAATGTGCCACATGAAATGGGATGACATGGGAAAAATAAAATTTGGAAACTAAAGAATTTACATTTCTTCCCATCATTGCACAGTCAACATCCCTACAACACTAGTATCCTTTCTCTTTCCTTTAATATAATCCTCTTCCCTTGGACTCTCAAATTCCACATTATAGATAGACATAATAGTTTTGCATATTTTTCATTGGAACACTCTTATTCCCTATCTTGCCTTCATGTGAAACCTAGATACCTCAACCTTCTCAACTAGCGTTATTTTATCACAACATTTAACCCCATGTCCAAATATGCCAAAAATATGATGATAAATCCTTTTGTAGCTACCCTTATATTCCTTATTTCACACATAGCATAACATTTGTCTACTCCCCTTTGAATATTTCTTGTCTTTGTTCATAGTTATTGCAAATAACATAATGAATTTTTTGAGATTGAATGGGCCCATTATAAAAGAATTTAGGATAGAGGAAGGGCATTCAAATGGGTTACTTATCAATTCACCTACAACGTTGCACACTTGGAAGCAACCTTAGTACATGTCTAAAACTTATTTATGGAATATCAACCTCATCACAACCATAAACCTCACTACTCATTTTTCTATTTTTTTGAAAACACAATTGCAAACATTTTCTTAAAAACTAAAAAAATACATAAGTGTGAAACTTTGAAGAAAACAATTTTTATTTATTTTTACAATAAATACTAAGTGTTTCTTATCACTATTGTTCTATTTCTTTGTCTTCTTCTTACAAAATTCTAGATGGAAAAATAAAGGAATTTTATGTTTTGAAGTGTAATTGTCCTTGTTTTGAGTTTACGGTTATTTAAAAGGGTGTTGGGGGCCTTATGGGTCCCTATACCCATTTTTTTTAGTTATATTTTCAAGCTAGTTGTAGGGAATGGCTAGTCATCCTAAACTATCATTCCTAAGGAAGTCAAGGGACCTTGAATCTAGGATGCAGCCATTTTCATCTCATATGTTTTTAGGTTAGCTTTTACAATCCTTTCATAGGTAAGAGTGAAACAACTTTGAAATGGTTATTTTGTTTTCTATGTAAAGGTCATCATTGGTGGAGTCCACTTCCTATGATAGTTCTTTGGATGGCTCCATTCCTTCAATTTTTTGTTTTGCCTACTCCCCCATGTCATGAGGTTAGATTTGGGGCTGGGATCAACTTGAACTAAAGCCATTTTTGTAATTCAAGGGTAATCCAAAAATTAATCTAGATGTGGAGGTTTCAAAGTGCAAAAAATTTCTAATAGAACACTCCTTAATGTGTACATTTTCTAAGTTTTGGCTTAAATTGATAGATCTTTGTGATTGATTTTTAGCACTTACAACATTTTCTAGAAGAGGAATTTATTAATTACCCTTGTGTTGGTGGATTTTTCATCCTCAATATTATTAATTATTAATTATATATCAAATAAGTAATATGTAATAGTTTATTTAATAGTAATCAAATAACTAATATTTACTAATAAACACAATATTAATAATGTCATTTAATAATAAACGTAGTATTAACAATTTTGTAATGCTTTATTAAATAACAAAAAATCATGTATATGAAAACCCTTTAACTTAAATTTGATAGTAATTTATATGTCAAATAATTAATTTAATAATAAACATAATACTAATGATGCCATTTAATAATAATCAAATAATTAGTTGGAGGGGAGCTCGTGGGGATAGAGGTTATAAGGATGCATGTTAGGACTTCATTTCATAGGACCCACCAAATATTGATTCCTCTATTTAAAAAAATAAATAATTAATATTTAATAACAAATGTAATATTTATGATGTCATTCAACAATAAACAAAATATTAACAATTTAGTGATGTATTATAAAATAAATAAAAAATAAAAAGATTTATAATAATTAGTAGAATAAAATATATTGAAAGCTTTGTGTTTAAGTTGTTTCTCATTTAACTTTTTATAATTATTTGCATGTGTTGAAAATAAATTAATTCTTGAAATAAAACTTTAAAAAATAATTATTTTTTTTTTAATTTTTTGAAAAGTTAAAAATGATTTCTATGATTTATTAAATTAAAATTTGTGTTTATATATAATAATAAATAAAATAAAATAATCTTAAATAGAGATTATTAATTTTATTATAACATTATATTTAAAAAATAAATATCAATTCTAAGCATAAAAGAATATATAAATATATATAATATATTAATTTTTAAAATAGAAACAAAATAAAAGAATTAGAAAACAATAAATAATAACTTCTAAATAAAATAAATAAAATAATCCTTCTAAGTAAATAAAATAACTGAAACTGATATTTCTTAAATAAATAAATAAAAAAAATAGATAGCCATTTATACTGATTTATACATACCATCTTTGGAAATCAAAACCCAAATAACATCTCATACATTGTGAGACGTACGATTTAACGGTTACGCTAAACGTGTCATTTTAACAAAACAGCCACCCATGCAATAGATAATCAAAGTATTTCCCAAACATTTCAATTTAAAGGAACTCTTCTGTTCGAATAATTTCAGTTCGAACAACTGTACAACTGCTTTGCAGTTACAACATATTTGGTATGGAATTTTTTTTCCTTTTTCCCTCATCTTTTTTCTTTGATTTAATGTTCTGAACTGAGCTCTGCACTATTCTTTCAGTTATGGTTCGATTATTAGCTATGTATTGCATTGAATTTGAAGAATTTAGACGCAATATAGGCTTTGTTTATGTGAAATCTTTCCATAATCCAATGTAATTCTGGTTTTTTATTGCTCTCATCTTTGATCTGCTCAGCCAAAAAAATATGAGGGGTTTCTAAAAAAGATGTGAAAAGATTCCTAGCCACCTGCTACTGCTAGCATTACAAGCACATTTATATTTTTTTCTTCAATCTTTAGACACCAGTGACATTATATAGATTTGATTTTGAGGTATCTCAGAGGTGTTAAAGAAAATATAGTGTGCTGTGCACAGTCAAGGCCCACTGCCATTGGGCTGTAAAGACTTAAGGCATATTTTTTTTCCAGCCATGAGAATTATACAAGATTTAGTGCAGTGCAATGGACTTGTCAATAACCTAGAAGCACTGCACATTTTTATCACAGATAGAGGCAAAACAACTATATTTTCACCCTAATATTCAAATTGTCTTTAAAAGATAGACAGGATAGCTAGTTCATTATAAGGGAACTGTAAAACTCTAAAAACCCTGCAGATTTTTCTGTCAATTACAGGAAAATAAGTCTTTTACCTTGTAATTGAGGGTTCATTTCTGTTTTTGAACTAGGGTTTTTAGGAACTGGATAGAGAATAAAACTACCACTCAAAAAGCTTTCTCCTTTTGGATTGACAAAAACTGAGCTTTGATTCTTAAGCTGTCCTATTCATAGTGTAGACTCAGCGAGTCTTGGCGAGGACTCACAGATCTTAGATCGAGCATAGCTTGGTAAGTCAGCAAGCTTGACTCGTCTGAGTCTGACGGCAGAGACTTGTGAATCTGCTGAAACTCACAAATTTTAGCAGACTTGCAAGTCTCAGATGTAAAACTCGGCCAAAGTATACAAAAAGCAGAAACTTAAAAGGAAGAAAACATTAAAAACATTTATATATTATGTTTGTCTATAATTTGCCGAGTTTTGGCAGATTTTTCTACCATGTTTGAGTCAAAAACAGCTTGCCAAGTTTTTGCAAGTTTAGTTATCAAGATCAACAGTGTGGTTTTTGTCCAGAATTCATGAAAGAAAAGTATAACAGAAACAAATAATCAATCTGAAATATGCAGTACAATATGAAAAGTAAAACTCTTGAAAAGCCACAGAACATTCTGTTGCATAAAGGTTAAAAAATGTTTTTTTCCCTGCAATTAGGGTACATTTTTCTTTCTGAATAACGTCAGTCCTTAATAGGTAGAGAAATACAGCTAGCATTCAAGATTTCTCTTTTTGGATTAACTGAAAACTAGGTCTTGGTTCTTAGAGAATTTCCTAGCAATCACAGGCAAAAAATCAATCTTTTGACTACTGTGAGGGTCCACTTCATTTTCAGAACTAGGTCAATACTTACTCGATTAGAGGAACAATATTACTACTTAAAGCCTTCCCTTTTAATATCTGGAGGAAACTAGGCTTTGGCACTTGGAACTCTACACCAACTTGCCTACGAATTACAGGAAACAAGAAATTGTCTTTTACCTTACAAAAACATTTTGTCTTTTACACTGCACTGAGGATCCATTTCTGTTTCTGTACTACGTCAAACTTTACCCAATGAAATGTGAAATGAAACTACTACACAATATTATATTCTTTGATTGTCAGTCAATTGATTTTGTCTTTCAGTTACAGGAGACTTTTATTTCTGGATTCACAGAAGACTGGCCTTTGTCTCTCAGAACAAATTTCTGTCAGCTACAGGTTAAGATATGGTTTTTAACCCTGCCCGTGGGTTCATTTCTGTTTCTGAACTAGGTCAATCCTTGCCCAATTTTTTTGGGCTTACAGAAATCTGAGCTTTTGATTTTGGCCAGGGGTTGTCCTAGTTCAAAAGACATGAAAGGCAGCAGCTAAACTTCAACTTTGCAAGCTGCTTAGCTTGGAGAATGTTGTAAACTTGTGCAAAGTATACGCTAGTTTGGCCAAAAATCAATAGCAGTTATTAGGTTATATAATCTACACTTAGGGTTCTTTGATAGTCAGTGCAAATTACGAACATACTAAATTTCCTTTAAAGAATCTACAGCAGAGAAACAGCAACATCCTATATAAAGTTCTAGGAACTTCTTTTTAAACCTTTCCACAATCTTGATATTGACCTCAAAAGCATTTGTGCAACTACACATATTCACAGCAGTGCATACTATCCTGATGCTGATAAAGTCTAAGGATTTCTACACTGACTCGGAATCTCCCTGTTGTTTCCCTTCTTTAGGAACAGCTCTCCATACTTTGCTTTATTTTAAGATGGATATAATGAAAATATTATGCTTCTTGAGTTTCTCAGAGTTTAGAGTTTACTTTTTTCTTTGTAAACTATTTGCTTTTTAGATGGGAGATACTTCATTTTCTGCCAATCTTGCTTTTAATCCACTTTTTCATGGGAATTAATACAAATTCTATCATTGTTATTTTTGTTATGATTTATTCAATAATAGTATCTTAAAAGTAGCAATCCACAATTTAGATTAGTCACTTCCAGCTGAGCCAGACCTTAAACGTCTCCTGCTTATACCAAAATACAGAGTTAATTCTCAGTTCATCTATAATTTTAATCTGTGTTATAATGATTCATAATATTGCTGTCAGCAATCTGCAAATGAAAATTTCAATGGAGATGGAATCTCATAATTGTGGGGAGCTGGTAGATGCATTTCACTCTTTACATCTAGTCAGTCAATATGATGGGCTATGCATGACTTAGCTCACTCGCCTTTCACCTACATGATTGAAGCTAGACAAATTGAAGAGTTCTGCAAAACAGGCAAATATTTGTCACAAGCAACCTTTTAATAGTGCACTTTCTCTTCAGGATTTGCATTTCCATATGTCAAAAATCATCTTGTATAATTTCAATCAACATTTTAAGGTATCAAGACCACAATTTTTAAGAACCAACCAACAACAAACAAACTGTCACACTTGGAATAGTAAAAGTTTTCCAAGCAGATCCATAGAAATGGACTTTGACAACCTAGATGTTGATGGCCATATGTACATTAATGCTTCCAAATGGTTGGTTCAATAAATCGTCAAGCTATGGTAGAATGAATATGCCTTTTTCATTGATGTATAAATGGATTTGGATCATCATCAAGATCAATCATTTCAGTTCAGTAACTGTTTGGAGTGGTTGGCCATGATTTTGGCCTCATAAATGCAGTTGTCTTGCAGGGGCAAAAATAGTACTTTGGTGGCATCAAAAGTTGAATATTTTTACATATTCAGGTTCCTCCCAAAATTTGTGCACTTCTAGAAAAAATGGCATCTAGTTTCAAGTTCATATGCAAAAGTTATTGTTAGGAAAGGTGTTTCAACTTTGTTCCTAATGTTCAGAATGTGAAAAATGCAAATTTCAAGCTATAGAACAAAAAAACTCAATTTCTAGGCTATAGAGATTGTTTTTAGCCAAAATAAATATTCCAAACCATTTAGCATCAGTTGAGCTCTACAATTTGGAAAAATAAGGGGCCCACTTGAATAAAGTTGAGCCTCTCACATTGGAAACGTAAAAATATGTTTAAAACATAAAAGAGCTGTAATAAGGAGTTACACAAGTGTTGACAAATTTATGATGTGTTTTATGACACACCATAAGGCATCTTTGAATGGAGATAATTGAGTCAAAATGGAGCACCCAAGTTGGCAAGTGGAAGGAATATATTATTTTTAACTGGAATTTGGGTGCCATATTTTGGGTGGTTTTAGATCATGATTTCCTAATTACCATTGGATGTTTTCATGTATTGTGTCTGATATTTATTGGGTGCTCAAGAAATATTTGATTGACTCTGCAAGTGTATTGTAACTTTTGATTACTATATAAACAATAAGTTTCTTTGGAGCATGGGTTTTTTTCTTCTGAAAACATTTTTTCACATAAATAATTATGTTATGGTATATTATTTTTGTGTTTATTTCCTTGTAACTATGTGATTAGTTCATTGTTGCACATACCTCCTCTCATAGATTAGTGTAGGAAGCATAATTCACACCTTTGCTTCCTTTTACTTATGGCTTCTAGAAGTCGGAGGACAAATTGAGCACTAAAGAGGTAATTTTGTTTTTGTCAATGGTAATTTCTTAACTGCTAAGACAATTTTGTTCTAATCAATGGAGATATAGTAATTTCCAAGGTTGTTTAATAATCATTGACTTGTTAAAACCGACAATTTCATCTAGTTTGAGTGTGCAAGAGGAGGAAGCATAAAGGATTTTTGTGTCCATATTCTCATTTGGGCTTCCAATTCAAGCCCAAAATGTGTTTGAAGGTGCTTGTTGTTTCTCAAGAAGGTAATGGGAAATGTTTTGAGTCTTTGTTAGCCATTGGAGCTAAGAATGAGAATTCTTGGGAGTTTAACTAGCCAATTGAGTGTGAATGAAGTGGATACCATCCATTAATGAGGTTGTAGAAACATCTAGAATTCAAACATATTTTTTGTTTACTTGTCAAAAATGTTAGAACAATACTTTTAAGGTAAGGGTTCATTTGTGATGAACTAAGCAATGGACCACCCATGTTGGTCTATGGTAAAGACATAACACATCATGTAGGGTAAGATGACCTAAACTAAATATACAACTATAATATGCCTCATCCAACAATATGGAGAAACAAACACAAAACTATTCTAACCAACATGCAAACACATATTTATTAGTTCTCTCTTTATTTCAATCATATACATAATTCAAATTGAATCTATTAACATGATATTACTTAATGGGAATCCCCATAGACAACACTATACTAACTAATACAAAAGTGATCGCCCTTGCTGATTTTGAGCAATTTGTAAGACTGAATTCATGATGATGTTGATAACCTTCTATATGAATATATTGTTAGATATACTATTATTGCTCTTGAGGGTGTCCATTTCAAAGATGACAAGGCTCATTCTTGAAGTATTTCATCTTCAATGTGCCTAACTATTATAGCAATGTCTCTAGCATTGAAATGATATTTGAATGTTTGCTAATTTTTAAAAAAGTGTCTTCTCTTCTACCTTATGCACTAATTTATAATGAATCTTCCTTAGTCAATGAAAATTAGTAATCATTTGATGATAGATGACTGATAAATTACTCTAATCACCAACAATTAAATAAGCCACTTCCCCCTTAACTAGTGGTAGTTCCAAATAGTCAACCCTTTAAAATTGGTGGAAGTTCCAACAATCAACTAACCAAACATCCACCTTTATTCCAATTCTAGCAAAATAAAAAAGAGTTGTAGCTAGGTGTGATGCCAACACACACACAAAACCTTATTCTAGAATTATCTTAATTGATTGACCTAGTCACTATACAACTACATGACACAAAGATGCAATCATTTCATAACTAAAGACTCAATCCTTTCTAACTATAGGAAAAGCACTTAGTTATTGTTGCAAGTTATAAGGGGACATGAAAAATCTATCCTTCCTAGAATCACTTGCCCACAAGCAATGCATGCTAGATGTTAAAAAAGCTTAGGCCCTTCCTAAGCAACATCCTCAACAAGTAGATTCTTCCAATGAACCAAGTGTTCTATGATAATAATGTAACATTTTCTTCTCATGTGTGTCAATGATGGCCTCTAGAACTCTAGAACAAATATGAATTTACCCTCATCATTCAAGGGTGGTATCTCAATTGATGGGGTAATATGTTGGCCAAGTTCTCTTTTGAGGCAAGATACATGGAAAACATTGTGAATATAGCTATCTTCTAGAAACTCCAACTCATAAACCTCTTCTGCAACCTTCTCAATGCTCTAGATGACCCATAAAGGCAATGTTTGGGAGTTTTAGCACCATTATACTTGATGGAATCTTCCTAAAAGGTTGCAAGCACAAGAAGAGCATGTCCTTGACCTCAAATTTTCTCTCAATGTGGTTTTGGTCTATATATATTTTTGTTGATTCTAATCCTACTGTAGGTGAATCTTTGAATGCTCTCAAAATGTCTTTCCTCTGATGAACCAAGTCACTTGATGCTAGTACCCTACTACCAGTAAACACAAAATCTATTAAATTTAGTGCATCATATCCATATAAATCCATAAAAGGTGCCATACAAATGGAAATGTTGTGTGTGGTGTTATAGTAGTACTCCCCAAGGTGTAGCATTTGACTCATGCTACCTATTGGTATGTGACATAGTTCTTAAATACTACAATTTCTACCTACCATCTATCTATGGGTGGGAACTAGTATTGGGGTGAGCTTGGTACCTATTAAATGAAATAGATCCTAACAAAATGAGTCAAGAAATTGGTTGTCTCTATCATTAACAATACTATTAGGAAGTCCATACAACCCACATACCTCCTTGAAAAATAGATCAACTACCTAACTCATGTTAAACTTTGTAGGAATGGAAAATAATTGTGTATACTTGGCTAATCTATCTACAACCACATAAATACAATTCCTACCATTTAGCTTTGGAAGGCCTATGATGAATTCCATGGACATTATCTACTACTTTTGATTGGGAATAGGTATGCAGTATTCTACATTTTTTCTTATTCTATTAATAGGTTGTACACCTTGATTTGTTTGAGTACATTCCTAAGTTTCAATTTCACTAATTTTCATATCTTATAAGGTGTCCCATTGAATCCAAGGCCTTCATCTCCATTTTTACTAACTCCTATCTAAATACAAAATAAGACTATCAACTAACTCATACATGTCATCCTTCATGCTCCCATCTAAGATGTTGGTAGAAAATGTGTTTTTAGCATATACTACAATAAAATAGAGAAGAGGTGTTCTAGAAAGAGCATTAGCAACTACATTCTTTTTACCCTTCATTTATTCAATATCAATCATAAGCTTGCTTATCCCTTTTTAAATCTCTTAAATTTTGGCTCTTGAGTGTTACAAGGTGCCCCTTTTGCTTTAAGACTACTCTGACTCCCTCTCTTGAAGAATCACACTCTACAACAAGGATTTTAATAAATCTAGAGTGCAAGTAAAAGATATCAAATAAAGCTTATCAAAAGCTTTTTGCATTGAATATGTCCATGCAAAGGCTTCTTTCTTTGTCATATCTATTATGGGTGTTGTAAGTTGTGAAAACCCTTTAATGAACCTTCTATAGTAGTTGCATAGGCCAAAGAAACCTCTCAATTATGTTAGTGTGGTAGGGGGTGGCCAATTCAACATGACATAAGTCTTTTGTTAATCCACCCACCCACCTTCAACACTAATGACATGGCCTATGTACAAAATCTCTATGACTCCAACCACACATTTAGATTGTTTTGTAAATAGAGCATGTTGCTCAATAATTCTAATTGTATCCAAGTGCCTTATATGAACCTCCCATGTTTTGTTGTATATCAAAATATCATCAAAAAATCCTTATATGAATTTCCTCAATTGACCACTAAACATCTTCACTGTGGATTGAAAAGTGGTTAGTGCATTATTCAAGTCAAGACAAATGGCATGGTTAGAACCTGAAAGTGTCCATGGTGACATCTAAATGTTGTCTTGTGCACATCCTTATTGTAGACATGAATTTGATGACAACCTAATCTCAAATCAATCTTCAAGAATTAGACCACTACATGTAACTCATTAATGAGATCATCAATCCTAGCAATAATATATCTTTGTTTTTTTGTTCAAGACTTTGTAGTCTATACACATCCTCATGGTGTCATCTTTTTTCACAAGTACCACTAATGGAGCCAAAGGGTTGGAACTAGGTTTGATGTGGCCCATTTTTAGCAACTCCTTAATAGCATTCTCCATCTCCTCCTTATATATCCAAGGGTGGTAGTAAGGAGTGATCATGATAGGATTTAATCCCAGTTCCAACTCTATAATACGCTGGAATATTATATATCTGCTGGCAATCCTGGAGGTATATCTCTAAGCATTGTACTGTGCTTATCCAAAAGTGTTTTAATATCAATACATAACTATGTTTCTTACCAAAAAATGTAGTGTGCATGCCCTTTACCACCAAGTAACTTGTCCCTTATGCAATGTTCTTTCCATACATTTTTTGTTATCACCTATGGAGACCCATCAAGAATACCTCTAAGAATTTTATCTTTTCCAAGCGTGATTTAAACTTCAATTCCATGGATGACTAGTTCTAGGAGAACTCGCCAAGGGAACAAAACCATTGCACTCCTAAAACCATAGTTTCCTCTCCCAATCCCAGAACATGAAAAACATCACTTAACTTATAGTCATCTAGGTTTAGTTTTGGTCTTTGGGCACAAAATTATGATTTTTTTTGCAACAATGACATTGAAACCTTGTAAAATATGTTTCCTTTAACCCCTCTAGGATACCAAGCTCTCATTAATTAAACTGTTGGCCCCACTATTTATCAACACAATAATCCATTTCTCATATAACACTCCATGAACTCTAAATGGGTGATACTAAAGTGTTGCTAATAGAGCTCCAAGAGTGTCATTGTTGTCCTTTTCCCTATTGTTATCTTATATGGGCTGCTACTTTATTGTTGGCTATGGGTTTAGTTCTTCAAGCTCATCCTCTAAGCATCAAACACCACTTCTATGTAATAGACTTGACCTTGTTGAGGCATTTGTGACATGATTCCCATGGCTCTCTACAAGTGAAACACAATTTTTTTCTCCCAAGTTCATTTCGAGTGTTTCCATCCATATTCTTCATTGCAAATGGATATTGTACAGTCATTTGTGGCTATGAGATTGATCCACACTTTTGAGAGTTTTCCTTCTATAATCCAATAATGAGAAAATTTGATTGTGATATAAAAAAATTCCTCAGAATAGATGGCTCAAATGTCAAGGACCTCCTAATTTGATGGTGGTACAAAGGCATCAACTAGGACTCTAGGAGGATCAAATGAACCCTCAACAAAGAGGAAATGATCTTTTTTGAAATATTTGATACCATGACTACCACACGTTGGAACGTTTCTACATATGTATCCACTAAGGTTGTTTCTTTACTATGGATAGCTCTCTAAAATACTCTTACTTGTCCTTGTGTTCAAATTTATCCAACAACCTTTGGCTAAAATCTTCAAATCTTTGCACAAGGTCATGTCCTCATGTTATGAGGTCCTGATACCACTAAGTGTATGTTATTCCTTCAAAGTGTAAGGTAGAAAACTAAATCACATCCTCCTCTATGGGTTTGGGTGTAAAATATGTTTGTATTTTCTACAAATGAACCCAAGTAGAATTCTTATTTGTGCCATTGAATGTGGATGCAATTAATTTATTTACTTTATCCTTCAATTCCTTTCTATTATCACCTTCATTATTCCTTTGATTCATTCTTTGCACACCCTTTCCCACTAACTCTAAATACTTGTCAAATAGTATAGCTACCTTGAAAACATAGATCTTTCCTTGGTATTCTCCAAATAACTCATCCAACTTTGTATAGAAGAAGTGTTATGTCCTTTCTTCCCTTTGTAAGAATGTGGGTTTTGAGGGTTTTGGATGGAATGCAAATGTCAAGGACCTCCTAATTTGATGGTGGTACAAAGGCATCATTCTAGGAGGATCAAATGAACCCTCAACAAAGAGGAAATGATCTTTTTTGAAATATTTGATACCATGACTACCACACTTTGGAACGTTTCTACAATGTATCCACTAAGGTTGTTTCTTTACTATGGATAGCTCTCTAAAATACTCTTACTTGTCCTTGTGTTCAAATTTATCCAACAACCTTTGGCTAAAATCTTCAAATCTTTGCACAAGGTCATGTCCTCATGTTATGAGGTCCTGATACCACTAAGTGTATGTTATTCCTTCAAAGTGTAAGGTAGAAAACTAAATCACATCCTCCTCTATGGGTTTGGGTGTAAAATATGTTTGTATTTTCTACAAATGAACCCAAGTAGAATTCTTATTTGTGCCATTGAATGTGGATGCAATTAATTTATTTACTTTATCCTTCAATTCCTTTCTATTATCACCTTCATTATTCCTTTGATTCATTCTTTGCACACCCTTTCCCACTAACTCTAAATACTTGTCAAATAGTATAGCTACCTTGAAAACATAGATCTTCCTTGGTATTCTCCAAATAACTCATCCAACTTTTGTATAGAAGAAGTTTCTAGTTATGTCCTTTCTTCCCTTTGTAAGAATGTGGGTTTTGAGGGTTTTTGGATGGAACTTATTGGATGATTATTTTTGCATGTGCTTTCCCCTCTTTGTGATGTTTTGTAATATCCTAGTTTTGCAATGGAATTCTCAATAGTTCATTCATCATCTCCTAACTTGTTGCTACTCTTTCTTGGTCCACTAAAAATAGCTTAATCATGTTATCTTATCTCATATAGATGTTGATTATGTTATCATTTGTGAATTCTAATCTTTCTTCATTAGCCATGGGTCTTCCACTCCTATCCATTTCCACATGGTAGCAAGTTTCTTTCTTTGATACCCTTGTGATGGCCAAAACTAAATATACCACTATAATATACCTTAGCCAACGTTATAGAGAAACAAACCTAGAACTATTCTAACCAACATGTAGAAACGTATATTTATTATTTTTTCCTTTTTTAATTCATCTACATATATTCCAATTGAATCTATTGACATGATATTACTTACTAGGCATTCCCAACATAATCAACACTATACTAACAAATACAAAATTGACAACCCTCGATGATTTTGAGCACTCTACAGTCTACAAGTTTTTATTTATTAAATATAGTTTAACAATAAAAAAATAAGCTTTTACTTTAGTTAATTACATATCAACACCATGCTATATTTTCTATGCAAGGCCATATTGTCATATGTTAAAGTTCTATAGGACTAAATCAAAACATATTTTATAAGGATGCATCTCAGAAGTTCCTACTCTCACTACCATTATCTATTTCATGGTATCCCAATGGTGGATCTATATCTGATAATATGAGTTGGGTCTCATCACCTCCACTATCTCTTCATTTTGGTTGTCATGAAATTTTGGTCCATGTAGGCCTAGATCCTTTTTCAGTGTTTCCAACTTGTATTTTTTATTGTATTTCCTCTAAAATTCCAAGTAATCCTTTTTGAAAGGGATTTTATCATCTGTGTTGAAGGGCCAATGCCTCGTGTATTTGATCTCACTTTTGTTGACTTCCAATTTTTCATTCTTCACTAAATTTAGTAACTTTGTCTTGGAAATCTCCATTTTCATTGTTACCTACACAAAAATATTGAAAAATATGAGTCTTCTAGAAGACTCAATAAGTACTCTCTTTTTTCCTTGATATTTTTCTTGATTTCTTGCTTTATGTAAAGACCATAAAATTTCAATAGATAATAATAACTAGAAAAGATTAACATATTTCTCAACACCCTCTATTTTACTAAACAAAATTTCTTGTTTTTTAATCTTTGCTAGTTCCCCCCATCCACTCATATCTGCACAAAACATATACCAAATTTATTTTACAAAAAAAAAGAAGAAGATATGGGCAACATTTTTAGGTTTTTTACATAATTCACACATTTCTAATTTGGATATAGATAGAGTACTTGGTGGTTTTGTAATAACATAATCCATTTAAAACATGCTTTCTTAGGTTCTATTTCATTATTCCAATTCCACTTAAAAAAATTGTTCCAACACCTTCTTTCAAGTTCCAACATTTGTTAACATACTTAGCTATACCTTTTGAATTACTCAATGTTTTATAAATGGTTTTAGGTTTCAAATTAGACATATTGGTTCCATCTTCCCAACTATAGTTAGCCAGATTAATATAACATGAGCTATCACAACAAGATTTACTAATGGAAGGGAATGACAACTTTTGCGCGATTCTCTCAGTACAGTATGTTCTCCATTGTTCTCCATTGTGCAGGGGGTAGACCATACTCTGTGCTAAGAGTAGCCCATGACTTTAAATGAGCATTACATAAGATATCTTTAAAGTATTCAACACCTTTCCTTTCCCGGGCTTTAGTAGAGTAGCCTTGTAGTAATGCAAGAGGCTTCTCTTTATCGTACAAGTTCCACCAAATTGATTTATTAGGACATATTTTATTTTTATATTTGTCAACCTTTTCTCTATTGTTAATCAATTTCTTATTTTCTCCCAAGCCTTTCCAATGGTTTTGAATACATCCGATCCATTGGGAGAAATAGGGAAGTTACCTAAAAATAGATCACACATAGGGATAAACTTCCAATTTTTTGCTTTTTTAGGGACAACTTTTTATATGTTATTCCTAACTAGTATTTTCCATTGTTTGTCTCCTTCCATTGATTTAATAATCCATTTAACAAGTGATATACCATTTTCTTAAAATATTTTAGACCAAGTCCTCCATTCTCTTTATCTACACAACACAACTCCCAATTAACATGTTTTTTTCCCCTTTACCATATGACCAGAGAAAATGCCTTATTTTCTTTTGTATTTCTTTAGTTGATAGCTATAGAATAGCCAAATTGAAGAGTAGTATCGTGTATATGAAGATAGGTTTTTTTGACAAACTTGAAATCTCCCTACTAATGATAGGTATTGTATATTCCAATTATCAAGTTTTCAATCCATTATTATTTTTATCCAAATCCACATGTCTTTCAAGCATGGGTTAATCGCAAAGGGGATTCCCAAATACCTAACTTGTTATTCGAGCCTCCCCATTGGATTTCGTATTTGCTAAACCAATCAATGGGTATGGTTTTCCAACTTAACATTATAGACTTTGCTTTGGGTATCTTTTCTCTTGAGGCATCACAAAAAACATTAAGTTTTTGCATTAAAAATTCAAGGTTTTCTTTTTCAAGATTAACAAAGAGGGTTGTGTTGAGTCTCTTAATGGATAAAAGATAGCTTTTGATGCAATTACAAATAAGGCAAGGACAAGGGGGCAACCTTGCCTTATCGATCTGAGGAGCGAAAATTGTTTTGTCAAAGTCCCATTTATCTCTACCTAGGCAATTGCATCTAGCAATAACGTATTAACCATTTTACAAAACTCCTTTGGGAATCCAAAAGCATCTAGATCCATCATGAGAAAAGGCCACTCAATTATATCATATGCCTTCTCAAAATCCAGTAGGAGCATTCCAATATTTTGGTTGGTACATTTTTCCAAATCCATAACTTCCCAACTTGTTATCAAGTTTTCTAAAATATATCTTTCTTTAATAAAACTAGTTTAGGTGTAGCTAATAAATGAGGGGATAATGTCTCGTAATCTCAATGCCAAAATCTTTGCTAGAATATTATATGATACATTCAGCAATGTAATTGGTATCCAATTTTTAATTAGGGTCTTATCTCCTTTGGGAATTGGTTGAATTACTCCTTTGTTAATATCCTTACCTAGACAACCCTTGTTTATTGCTTCATTGTATACTTGGCACAAGTCTTCACTTATCCAATTTATATTTTTCCTATAGAACTCAATAGGCAGCCCATCAACACCAAGTGTTCTATCAAAAATCATTTTTGGTATTATCCAATCTCTTAAGACGTGAATACATTTTTGAGATACCAAATTATCCCCTTCCCAAATACATTCAAAGTTTTCCTTTATACTTGTTATCATGTGGGACCCTCAATCCCTCCCTTCAGACCCGTGTGGTCTCTGGCTAACCTCTTTGGTGGTGCCCTCACTGACAGTTTGAGCTTTTGGTGTAGTGGCAGCCTGTCTGTGTTAACAAACTGGCGACTCTACTGGGGAGGGGTTCAATTCCTACTGGTGCTCCTTACTTACCTCGTGGTCGTCTGTGTCCAATATGGACCTTCGGGGGGGCTAAGCTGTTATCACGTGGGACCCTCAACCCCTCCCTTCGGACCCGTGTGGTCTCTGGCTAACCTCTCCGGTGGCGCCCTCATTGACAGTTCGAGCTTTTGGTGTAGTGGCAGTCGGTCTGTGTTAACAAACTGGCGACTCTACTAGAGAGGGGTTTGATTCTCGCCGATGCTCCTTACTCACCTCATGGTCGTCTGTGTCCAATACAGACCTCTCGGCTCGGGGGGGCTAAGTTGTTATCACGTGGGACCCTCAACCCCTCCCTTCGGACCTGTGTGGTCTCTGGCTAACCTCTCTGGTGGCGCCCTCACTGACAATTCGAGCTTTTGGTGTAGTGGTAGCCAGTATGTGTTAACAATACTCTTTTCTTTTAAGTAATCGAAGAAGAATTTTGTTCCTTTATCCCCATTGTTTAACCAATTCAACTTGGTTATTTTCTTTAAACCTTGGATTTTTCTTGTTTGAAGATTCCTTAACTCATTTTTGCATTTGATTAGTTCTTCAATTAATTCTTTCTTTGTAGGGTCAAATTGTACCTTGCATTCTAGATTGAATTTTTTTCCTTGGAGAGCATTTTCATATTGTCTACAATCCATAGATTTCTTTTTGCTTATAGTCATGAAAATAATAGCCCATCCTTTAATATTTTTATTTCATTTTTCAATCGGGGTCAAGTCTTTTAGCAACCATTTATTAATTTCTCTAAAGGTAAATATTGCATTATTACAATCCTCATCCTTTAACAAAACAATGTTTAGGATGAATTTTCTTTTTTATTTTCTATATGGCCTTGATTAGCCACTATTATTCTAGAATTAATGGGGTGATGATCAGATAGAGTGCAAGGGCATACCTTTACTCTTGATTCTTCCTCTATTTTATCAAAAAAGAAATAATCTTTATTGGTGTATAATCTATCTAGTCTACAATATATCCTTTTATTACCTTTTGAAGTATTACACCAGGTATACCATATGGTTTTGTTATCCCTTTTCAATCCTTCTAGGGGGATCATAAAGCTTGATTTTATTTTTCATTTTTTCCCAAAAAAAACTTTTCATTACCTTTCCAGTCAAAGTCTAAACCTCCAAATTTGTAATTTTTGTGTTCAATCATATTAAAATCACCACCAACTACTCAAGGGATGTTATACAAATCACACATCAATTTCTACAATTCTATTCTTTCTTTGTAGTCATTGGATGCATAGATAGCACAAATTCCAAATTTTCTATTGTGGTTTTCTATGATTATCCATACTGCCCTATTACAAGAAGAGATACCAAAATTTGTTAAAAATATAGACCATCTATTATTTAATAACATGACAACACCTCCTTTTCTCTTATCATGGTTGGTATAAAATTGGGTTGTAACTTTCCATAGAAATTTGAGATTATTTTCTAATGTGAATTTGACTCCTTTTACCTCTCGGAGAAAGACAACATCTTTGTTCTTCTCCATGTTTAAATACCTTCTAATAATGTATTTTCCATCTTGGGATTCAAGTCCCCTGACATTCCAACTTGAGCAATTAAAGATCATCAAAATCCATGTTTTCAATTTCCTCTTTATTGTTCCTAATGCTATCAAAGCATTTAGGAATGTTTTCATCTTTATTTGTATTCTTTCTCTTTTAGTATGGACCCTTTCGACTTTTCTAGTTTGCCTCTTCCTTTTCAATTTCCTTTTATTCCACTTTGTTCCTACAAGTGGGCTAGGATCTTCCTTTTGTTCACAAATTTGGCTTAGGAGAGGAAGGGTTTTATCCTCTAGGGACAACCCTTGTTCTAACTTCTTATCAAAGGATGTGAGTTCAAAACCACCTACTCAAACCTCCTTGGAGAAAACACTTTTTATTTTATGTGTAGGGCTATTTGGGTTTTCTTTGTTTGATAGTAATCCAAGATCAACTAGATCCTTTTGTTTTGGGTTAGTGTTAGACAATTTTTTTTTTGTTGAACTCCTCATTATTGCAACTACGAACCTCCATGTCATTTCAAATTTATTTCGTCTTGAGATTTTCTAGATGTTTGTTGATCATTGCCTATAGCTAATCCTAGGGAATCATCACATTGCCCATAATTATCTATAGGCAATTCCAACAAATTTGGGTTGGATTTAGGAAAACCATCTAAACTATTCATAGGCCATCTTTCTAATATTAAATTTCCTTTTACTTCAGAACTATTTAATGCTAAGTTCAATGCTCGATTCACAAATTGTTTTTCCTACTACAGTCTATAAAATTTTATAAATTATCATTGCCCATTTCACTTTGGACCTCTTCCTTTTCAAAAGATTTCTTATTCTTATTCTTTTGCACAATCCTTAATTGTATTTTTTCCATTACCAACTCCTAGGCATTTTTTTGGTGCCTCTGAATACATTTAGGAGCATTTGGAAACTTATTGTTTGGGATTCCCAAGAGGGAATCACTATTGGGGTGGGGAAGTTTGCTTCCATTTTCAAAGTTTCTCAAACTCATATTTTGTGTTAATAGCTTAGAGATTTCCTCTATATTTTCCTTATCGGTTTTAGATTCAATATATTCGATGGATATAAATTTTGAGTTACCCAAATTTCTATCTTCAACCAAATTCTCTTCACTATAAGAGTTAATGATAGGAATGAATTTTCCTGAAAAGTCTTTAAGCTTTATTTTTGCAACTACAATTTGTTTCCTAGTTTCAAGATTTCCCTTCTTATTAGGGTCTAAAGGATTGGTTTACTTTTTTGGCTAACTTTTTTTCCTTTCAAGATGGGGCAATTTCTCCTAACATGTCCCTCTTTTTACAAAGAAAACAAGCGTTAGACTACCCATCAATTCTATTTTACAACTTATACATTTTTCAAGGATTCAGCTACTATCTCTTCAAGAATTTCCACTCTTAGGGATAGGGCTACTAACAACCTAGCATCCATGTTCAACAATGTATATTTTGTTTCCTCAATTTTGGGTATTTCTGCCCCAGTTGATTTCACTTGGGGTAGAAATACCCAAAATTGGGGAGGCACATCTTTAACCATGACCCATCTTGGGTACGAAAGTGCTATTATTTCCTCATTTAGCATATTTGGAGACCAAGCTACAACCCTAAAATTGGAGTTCCCAATATTCTAGAATTCTTTCCCTATCACTTTTTCTTGCATTTTATGATCTTTAAAAAAAATAAAGAACATACGTCATTGTAGCATTCTACAAAAGGTTAACTGAATTCGATTTTTTTTAACCAAACATTATTAAACCATTCATCTAAAAACTTTCTTGTAGGTATTTTTTTCGTCTAAAGCTATAAGAAATATTGCAATTTTACACAATCTAGATTCCTCTTTATCAATGGCATTAACATGTCAAGGTTCAGGATAAAAAATAATTTCTTTGGGAAATTCAGAGAGCACTTACCTACTCCTCTGGCATCTCCCTACCTTACAAAGCATCCGCCACCGCCACTATTTACAAATTTCATCGAGGAAGGGGGGCTTGCAACCTCTTCTCCAATAATGACGTCTCTAAATGATTGGTTAATCCCTTCAATTTTTGCATTGATTGAATTGTGTAACCCTAAGGACATAACTAAACTATCAAGAGGGTCAACCGATACCAGTACAATAGATTCCATTAATATTAGGTACTTTCTCCCCGTGGCTTCAAGGATTCAGCAATGGGAGAAAATAAAGTGGCAGATATTGAACATAATAATTACTTCCTTAACATGTAAGCATAAAATGTAAAAGCAAGTAGAAATGAGGAAAAATCAAGGCAAAAGGAGATACTTTAGGGTTAGAAACTCAAACCTTAATGGCCTACAACCATTGAAACCTCGACTTGCACTTGCAGAGCGCTCACCACTAGATTTTATTGTCTACAAGTTGAAATTTTTGATGATGTTATTATCCCTATGTACAAGTCTACTCTCAAGATACATCACATACTACTCATGAGGAATTTTTTCTCGAAGATGACAAGGTCACACCTAAAGGGTTTCACCTCAATTGTGCCTAAATGCCACTAGCATTGAAACAAGAGTTAATTTTTTGTTAAAAGTTTCCAAAAGTGTTGCATACTCCAAAGTAGTTTACCCATTTTAGAGCAACTTGATGGGTTTTTTCTTCAAGTTACCTTCTATTACAAACCACCTAGGTGTTATATTTGTGAAAAAAATGCACAAAAAAAATAAAACAACAAATGAGAACACCTTCCACTCATGATAGTTGCAAATAATGATTTTCTATTTCTTCAAAAAGAAAGAATTTATAGAATTAAGAGTTTGCTAGAGTTACTATGGAGAGTGCTTATAAGAGAAAACCTTAAACATGAGAAGGGATTAGATCATGAAAAGTGTCAAAATCACATGTGATGGGATAGAATGATCTAGTAATAGCTCAATCTAATAAAAGAAAAAAGCACTTCTAAGTTTAGCTTAAATATATAAAGTGAAATTATCTTAATAATCAATTAAAGGGTAGTTAATTATTAGGCAGTGAATGATTACTCTAACACCCCCCTTAAGTGAAACTTAGGGAGTAGCTAAAAAATCTAAAAATCTAATTCATAAAAAGAAAAGAAAGCATGAATGGATCTTGACAAACAAGGTTTGATGAGGTGCTCGTGCATAAACAATCTAATCGCTCATAGTTGGAGAGAAGGAGAAAACCTCATGGGAAAAACTCCTCTCTAAAAGAGAGAAAGGTGAATTAAGGTCTGAAAAGCCTCCAAAACTATGTCCCAAAAATAATTGGAACATGAAAAACATCACTAAAGCACGAAGAAGTTGTAAACAAATGTTGAATGATGACTGATATAGTGCTAAAATGAAAAACCTCCTCTTAAATAGATGATGATCAAGATCAAGAAGACGAGAATCTGCATGAGTGCCCCCAATGACACTATTCAAATCAAATGGAAAACAAAGGAAAACATATGGAAATTGAAGATACAGATGGCACATGAATATGCATGAGTGACCCCAACAACACTACTCAACAATGTAAGGTCACCTCAAGAGATAGGAATGCAAGAGTTTCCATATGGTAAATGCTCCATCTCACCAAAATGCATGGGTTACCAACTATTGCATCTGCCTAGTACATAAGAACAAAAATTGAATACATAGCTCACTCCAAAACAAAACCAAGGAAGCATTAGCACCAACAAGAGGAACATCCCCATAATGCAGAAAAGGGAGATCCAAGACAAATCCATTGAAATTGTGTGCATGATAGAGAAAAAAGAATGTCTAAATGTGTACATGAAAGTACCTACAACTAAAAAAGGGTGTGCAAACAAGGCACATATGCATGAGACAAGAATCACTAGGATTCTATACTATTGTGGAAGAGACACTCACTTGATAAAGGTGTGATGGAAAAACAAGGCACTACACAACACCCCCATGGCACTTTATATCATAGTGCAAGTAGAAAAGGCACAACAGGGTGTGCAAAATCCCCAAAAAGCATGTACAACAATGGCACTTTATCTCAATGTGTCTACAAAAGAGAAAGTGCTTACAAAACATGTCTATGATTCCCAAATAGGACAAAATGCTAGGAATATGTGTGAAAACCAAAAACAAGTCATTCCATGCAAATAGAAAGTTTCCAAGAGCTAAAATCTCCAAGTAATTCACTAGAATGTGAAAACACAAAAAATTGAATAAAATGTGCTTGAAGAAAAATTTGGAAAAATTGCATGGATAGTTGCGAAGATCTTTGAAAGACCTTTCTAAGGTTGCAAGAATCGTGAAAAATGAAAAAGTTGGTCAAAATTTGTGAGCTCAAGAGTGAACAACACATTTGACTTCAACACTTGTTGTAGAATGCACCATCAACAAAAAATGGTGATGAGACCCACACCACTTGAAAGTACAAGGAACTAGCTTCTTGGCGATATCTCATTTGCCCAATTTTGATATTGTACACCCAAGTTATGACCAAAAGAAAAAAGAAAATACTTTTTAGGGCACAAAAGGCACTTGGAGGGGGCCCTGCCTATGTACCACTGATGTTAGCATGACATCAGTGAAATATTTTGGGGAATATTCCCCTTCGCTTGAAAAAAATCCAACCTCAAAAAAACCACAGTTGTCAAAATATACCTCTTGTTTGGAATATGTTGAAAAGATAGATGAAATATTCTTTGTACAATGGTCGTCGAAAAGTGCACAGTAGTCTAAAATTGAAAGTCATGCCACTAGAAGTGCAGATGGAGTTGTAGCCAACAATGGTGAAATTCGTCGGGTGGCCAACTGTTTTCCATTGATGGTTGTAAAGGTCGTTGAGTGGCTTAGTGGTGGTTGTTGCGGTAACCCCTATCGTGTGATCCACGTAGGCCCTGCAGGGTACAAGCCTACCCTGCGCAGGTACCCTACAATTACCCGCCTCCAATATATTTCTTTGAAACTTTTTTTTTTCTACCAAAAAAAATGATTTTTTTAAAAATGGTGCCTTGCTTTTTTATATTTTATTTTTTTGAAACCCGTGTATGGGTGGGCCATACTGAGCCGTATGACCCTTGTATAAAATAAATTGCTCAAAACCTCCTGTTGGTGAAATAGGGCAAATTAATAGTCAAAATTTGTTTGTTCGACCTCCTAAATGCAATGGTGAGGTTTGTTTAACTCCAAAATGCACCAAAAAATTCCAAGTGCAAAACCTACAAAAAAAAATGAAGATTCCAGATTTGAAGCCCTTATAACTCTAGTTGAAGAAAACCCTCAAAATTTGAGAAGGGGTTTGTTGAATCCATGCTCTGATACCATGTTAGCTTTGTGAAAAACACACACAAAGCAAGATCAAACAACAAACAAGAACACCTTCCACACATAGGTTGCAAATAATGATTTTCTATTTCCTCAAAAAGAAAGAACTTACAAAATTAAGAGCTTGCTCGAGTTACTATGAAGGAGAGTGCTTATAAGAGAAACCCTAAATGGGAAAGGGATTAGATCATGACAAGTTCAACATCACATGTGATGAGATAGAATGATCTAATAATTGCTCAATCTAATAAAAAAAAAGCACTCCTAAGTTTAGCTTAAGTGCATAAAGTAAAATTAGCCTAATAATCAATTAAATATTAATTAACTATTAGTTAATGAATGATTAATCTAACCTAGGTACCCTATTGGAAGACTGGTTCATGTTCGAGGTGGTCATTTGGCATTTTCCAATGCTCTTTGAGGGAGTTATTAGATTAAGTTGAAATAAGGATGGGTAGGATATATCATGGTCATTTGAGCCACAAGAAGAGAAATAAATAAAAATGTCTCTAATCAATGTAACTTGGAAAGAATTGCTACATTTTTTGAGACTCCATGTGACATTAGCTTTATTTCATAAAGTGAAGTATTCATTTTATTTCTCATTAGCATTTGATGGTCAATGCAAAAGTAAACAACTAGCATACATACCTTTTTGGTAGAGTGTTTCATATTGGTGTCATAAATTGGTAGTTGCCAAAGATCTTTGAGATTCATAGAATCAAATTGAAAATGAATAGTTGTCAATCCAAGCCACGAGTAGAAAAAAATGATGAAACATGAAAAAACTCGTGATTCCATGAGACTTACTAATGAATTTCCCATTTCACGGAGTGACATAAACCCCTTAAAAACATTCATTCTTTTCCATTAAATGTCTAATGGTCAACACAAGAGCAAAAAACTAGTGTACAACCAAGATAATGTTTTTTACATATTATTGGCCATTTTGTAAGCATCTCCACCATCAACAAGGTTTTATCAGTTGTCTTTGGAATGTTTTTCTTAGATTCAAGTGAGAAATATTCACCACTTAATTTTTTTCATATTTTTTATAATTTAAATAAAATATGCATGTAATTTGTGGCATCATGTAGTTTTATAGTAATATCTTACCCTAATTATTATTTTTCTCTAAACTAAACCTCCTTTATCTATCTTAGATTGTAATGGTCTTATTTTATAACATTGTATCCCTATTATTAGTTTAGGTCAACTTTGGGCTCCTATAGATAGTTAATGGTGTATAAGAGTAGGAAACATATCTCACTATAACTAAATCTAAGAGAAGTATATAGAGTAGGACCACTTTAATGTTCCTCAATGAAATTAAGGCATTCCTTTAGTAGTGTAAGTTTCTCTCATTTTTTTACAAGCCCTAAATTTTATAACAAAAATTGGAAAATAGGAAAAAAAATGTGACATGAATTCCTATACAAGGAAATAGAGAAAGAAGGGCTCATAGTTGTTGTTTTTGGAAAATCATGTGGAGGAACAAATAGAGTGAAATGTAGGTCCCAATTCATTTTTTTCCCTCACAATCATCTTTAATATCTCATACAACAAGTTTTTCCACAATATTTAGTTGAAAGCATGTATTGTAAACATTATGGGCAAGGAAAAAAAAATTGAAATTTTGGCAAGGTTTGTATTAAAGGCACATGTTGGAAGCATTATAGGCAAGGAAAGCAATTTTTTTTTTGGTAAAATCCCTATATTGGAAAGTGGTTATTGACACTATTATTAAGAATTGTTTAGGCTCAAAGTAGCTACTTATTAGGAAAAAATAATCAAAGAAAGGTGTGTAATTTGCAAAGAGAGGGTTGTAAAACAATATATGAATATCTTTCATTTTTATTTTCAAGACAACAAAAAGTAGATCAATGCATGACAATAAACCTCTCTTCAAATTAGGAGGATTAAAATAATAAACTAAAGGTAAATTGACCCTAGACTTAAAATTATAGACAAGATATATAAATATGCACACTACACAATATTCACTATGGGGATTTTTTGCATAAAATGAAAATGATTAGGTGTCTATGTTTTTTCCTTAGATACATGCATTTATTTGTTAATAGCCATGCCTTGCAAACAATATTTTCAAATATTGAAGGAAAGAAACTATAAATATAAACACACAAATGACACTTTCGAGTTAGCTAAAATAAAGATAAGCTATTCAATGTAAACAAGAGTTAAAGGAATACAACACATAATTTCAAGAAATAAATAGCTAAAGGTGCATTGAATGCCACACTTCATGTAGATAGACATCATCAATACAAATATTTCCTTAGTACAAGCTACATTCAATTTACTTGACGAAATTATCAACACAATAAATGCAAACATAGAATAACAAACTTGAACAACAATTTATATAGCATAAGCATTGCATCAACTATATTTTTTGAATATCTTGTTCCCACTAGAATTATTTATAGGTTACAATGAATATGGTTCTAGGGATTTGAAAATAAGAATTACATAACCCCAAAAAAATGTTTTAAAGCAACCCTTAAAAGATATAGAAAAAGTGGGAAAGAAATGAACTTTAAAACAAAATTATAATAAACAGACAATAAAATAAAACCAACTAAAGCAACCTAAAGATATTCCCTTATCCCTATTTACAAAAACATCACTAGAAATAGCCATTACCAAAATTAGCTAATACCCAAAATAACAATTTGCACATGAGCATCCTCCACAATTATGAAAAACTTCACACTTAAATTTGTGAATCCTCTTGAAAAATACCAAAACCCTAACCACCATGAATCTTTCCACAAGCTGATAAATACTTCCTATGGTTTTTTTTAACACTAAAAGCTAAAGATGAAAACCCTAGAATGATTGTTCCAATAAACCAAATAAAAAACCACTTCGTATGGTTTCAAAGGGGTAAAAACTAGAAGTTGAAACCCTAGCAATGTGAAAGCACATCAAGACTAAATAGAACAAAATAGAAATTTTGGTGCTTTGTGTCTTATGGGACATCTAGTTAGAAAAAATAGAACTTTTAGAGACATCGCATTATTAGAAGAGAAGAGTTGGCATCCAATTGAATATTTTTATAAAGGAATTTACGAAAGATGATATTGAGAAGAATAGTGATAAAACTTCATCATTTGAGCTTGGTATCATTCATTAATGGGATTTTTTTGTCACTACTCTTGTTAATGGGTTCAAAGTGAACAAGAGAAATGTTAGCAATGATAAATGGTAAGAGTTGTAGTTGAGGGTGAAATCTAATTTTTATGGGACCTCTAAAGGAAATCCAAGGATTGTGGGGCTAGGTCATGTGTTAAGGGATTCCCTTGATGCCTTTGTAATGGGATGTGTTGAATTCTTAGGTAATAAAAATAATAATGAAGTGGAGATGGAAGCACTTTTTTTGGGCCTTTAAGAAACTTATAAGAACTTGGTTATTGTGACATTGAGGTGGATAATGATTCAAAGATTGTTAATGTAGTGAATAAACAATGTTGTCCTAATTTGAAGCTGAGAGCGCTCTTGTAGGAAGTATTGATTTGGATAGCCAAGTTTTCTTCAATTAAGGCCAAACATTGTTATAAAGAACATAATGGTGATGGAGGTTTCTCATGTTGTTAGAAAGCATAGTAATGAGTGGTCAAACATTGTTGCATTGTTAGAAAATGACCTTTGGTCTAATGATTAGCCCATTTCATATGGAGGTTTCTAGACATGATCCTAATTATATTTTGGCCATCGGAGTTTTGGAGGATCTACATTATTAGATGTAATAATTATGCTTGAGTATATAGGTTTTAAATTTGATTTGAGGCATGTTCTAATAATGATGAGCTATTGTAGACTTATGTTGTCTTTGGTATGTGGTGTGTTATGGACATTGGTGGAGTGCATGGTATTTGCAAGTGTAGTGTTTGGTTTCTATTTTAGCTTATTACTAGTGGTGGGTAGAATCAATGCAAGAGATCTATATAGATTTGGGAACATGATGAAACATTGTCTAAAATATTTTTTTAGCTTTAACAAGACAAAGTTGAAGGTGATAAAATCAATATTAGGTCCTCATGGCCTATATGATAATGGGAATGTGAGATCCATGGTTCCATCATGAATTATTTCCTTTGCAAAATTAATATGATAGTTGTGGATAAAGGAGTTTGGCATAGTATCTTGGCCCTATTGGTGAAATCCCTAGAGGAAGAAAAAAAATTAAATGAAGGGTTGGGGGTTTTAGGGTTGCACTAACAATGGATGAAGTGAAAGGAAAACACCTATGGAGATGGTAGAGGAGGATCTAGGTTCCATGGATGTGATGATTAAGGACATAAATTTTGGACATGCAAAAGTTGGAGACGTTCCATTAGGACCTTAGATAAGTAATCAAACACATGGTAATCTCTTAGCATGGAGGTATAATGGAGTGAAAAAGTGGCTATATGATAACTCTCTTGGAGAATGATATACTATTGTTTGTAGTGTGATGGTAGAGATCGTTTATTGTTTTAAATTTACTTCTCTAGAGGATGTTGTGTGGCCAATTATGCCCTCTATGGAGCTAGTGGCAATTTCTAGTGATGGCATCTATACTAGGGTTCATGATCTACAGGTGATGGCTCCCCCAATGCACGACATGGCATGTTTGCTTGTGGATAATTTTCCCTACATATTTTTGGATGTGTTGTAGTCGTTATCTTTGCTATGTGATTTTTTTTAGGTACTCTATTTTTTATATAGGAAAAAATAGGTTTTGAAGGGACCCGAAACCCTTTATAATAAAAAACAAGGCTGTAGAAAGGACAACCTATAGCCAGCCAAAAGCCAGCCCCCAAACAAGACCCATCAAGTTTTACATTTAGAACTACTCTTGTGGGAATGAAGAGTCATGTTAAAAGAAGGCCTAGAGGATTTTTTCTTTCCCATAACGGTAGTCCAGCCTTCTTCCACACACGTTGCCTTATCATGCCAGGCCAACACACAAGTTTCTTGAAGATGAATGCCTGCAACCTTTGTCTCAGAGATTTCATCAATATTCATTCGTGCAGACATAGACATAACAGAGGAATCACCAGACCTAGACGTCGTAGCACTGGCCGCCAAAGATCCAGTCTCACACACAAGAGGGGAAGCCACAACAACCCCACCAAATGAGACATCCGAAGGGGATACCCCAAGACCCTGAGTATTCAAAGCAACAACCTCAGAGAAACTCTTGTGTTGATCAGATTTCTTCTCAACCGTATAATGTTGTTGAGAAGCCCCATTCCACCACGTAGCCTTCTTAGTTTTTTTCTCGAATCCACATTGTGCAGCAGCATGACCTGTTTTAAAACATCTTCTACACTAGAAGGGAATCCCTTCATAATCCAAAGATTGGACCCAAGACCCCTTAGAGAAATTAAGTAAAACCTTAACAGGCAGCCCTTTTGTAACATCTATTTCAACCAGTATGCGGGCAAAGGTGGAATGAAAAATATCAGATGATTCATCGTCTACCAACAAAA
Source organism: Sequoia sempervirens (assembly GCA_007258455.2). NCBI lineage: Eukaryota > Viridiplantae > Streptophyta > Pinopsida > Cupressales > Cupressaceae > Sequoia > Sequoia sempervirens. Next base: position 261,485,296 of record VDFB02000008.1, on the reverse strand, counting down.
AATCACCAAAGGCCTCACCCACTTCCTCCAGAAGAGGGTCAGTCCAAAGGTGGAGGGGAAGATTAGGCAACCGCACCCAAATCGGGATCTTGTTGAAGGTTTTAGAAGTAGGGTTGAAATATGAATGCCAAGGCTTAATCATCAACAAATATTTGTCCTCCCAACTAAAAAAATTGTCACATAAAACTATATTATATTTCTATCTTGAGCATTGTCAAACTTAGCTACAAAAAACCCCTTAGCCATGGGGAAAATATGAACTTTACCAGAAATTAGGGGCTCCCATTCACTGGAGATCTAGGAATGCAGTTGAGGGAGGCTAGGCCAAAAACCCCTAAACCAATAAATCACCTCACGAGTAGAGAGCTCAGACACATTCTCATCTATTTCTTATACAGTCTCATCCTTCAGCTTCACAGAGATGGCATTGGCAACTAGAATAAACCTGCCAGTCGGCAGTCTCCCATGCCTGAGTCCTGCAACCAACACCTTGGCCTTCGCCACAGGGCCACTGCCCTTAACACACCCCCACTAGAACAGGGAACTCTGGTCATTTTCACAGCCTCTGTTGTTTCACCATTTTGTTTAGCAGCCTTCGCCTGATCATCACTCTATTTAGCGGCCCCTGCTGGATCACTTGCAGGCATAGATGAACCTCTGCCACCGTCAATGCCATTCACTCCTTCACCCAGTCTCTCACTAGGGTTTTCCGCACACGAAGCCATTCCTCCAAGTAGGTTATATGCATGCATAGTTATAATTTAAAGTCTAATATTATTCTTTAATGTCAATTGTGACTTTGCATGTATCCTAAAATGCATCTTTTCTTTAAATATTTTTAGGTACTATGTTGGTTTTTATTGGTTTCTATTTTTTTGTTTAATAGGTTTGTTTATTCTAAGCTATCTTTTTTTTTGGGTTGATATTTCTATATTCTATTGTTGTAAGCATTCTAGTATCCATTGTGGTAGGGGCCCCATATATTATATTTAAAAATGTATCAAGAATTTATATTGTTGTAGGATTGAAACATCCTACAATGCCACTTTTTGCAACCATGGAATCAAGATACGTGAAAATTTACCTCCTTCAACTTAGATCTAAGATCTAAAGGATACACATTCCACTAAATCCACTTGGGGCATGATCCCAACCTCATCTCTTTATTGTGTTGGGCCTTTGCACTTAGCAAGACTTGATCCCCGGTGGGCCCTTTCTAGGCCACTCAACCTCACTAATAGACCAAGGACAACTGGACATCAAGAATATATTTATAATTTATGCTCAATTAAATTTTAGTTTAAATTATTTGTAATGGACTAAGATAGTTGACTCTTCTTTCAAAAATTAATTTTATAAATTTAATAAGTGGCCTCAATATGTTATAAACAAAAATTAATTTCATAAATCTTGTTTACTTTTTTAAAGGAAATATCTTTATTAATATTTATATTTGAGGGAAGTGGAATTAATATTAATTAATATTAGAATTATTGTGTCCATGAGTTTGAAATTTTTGGAGAATTTAAATATAGAATTAAAGGATGGGATTTTGGAAAAAATAGTTAAATATTTTAAAAAAACAAATTAGGATTTTATTATTAAATTACTTGGGATGAATCAATTATGAAATTAGAAAGTTAAAAAGTATTAAAAAGAGCATCACAAAATTTATTTTGGCTACATAGATTTACATTTTTTAACTTTATGATTCGAGTTTTCAAGAATTCAAACAAAAATTTAAAAATTCAAGGGTTTAATAAAAAAATTTGTAAGTAGAATGTGCTATACCATGCAATATTTTTCTATGGATGTAGCCATCCAAGATCTAGGATGTTCAATGAAATCACAAGAGATAATAATTATATGCTATCAAAGGATGCAAATACGCAATGTTTGTACATGATTATGATTATAATGATAACCCCTTGGTTATACAAGCCAAGGTAAGATATAGAACAAAATAATATTACATGATATGTGTCTTAATCTTATGAATTGAGACATAAAGTGATAATCCCCTAAGAAACTTAAGTAAACTATTATGAATAGGAACTAATAAAGAAATTGGTTAGGTAATATATCCCATTCACACCAATACCCCCACTTAAGTGCAATTTGGGGAGAATGTGAATTTTGCATTGATGCAAAGATGGGTCTCGACTACAAGGCCATGTTAGGTACTCATGTACAAATGAATCTCTCACAAATGGTTGAAATGAGAAAAATCCATAGGAAAAAAACCCCTCTTTAAAAGAGAAAAAACACAAGATTATCTCTAAACATATGAGAAGGAGGAAAAACCATGTGAGGAAAGAGTTCCCCCATAAGAGAAGAGAGACCATGCAACCACCCCTTAATGTGGAATCTCCAATGATTATGGTAGATGACCAATAATGAATGTTGAAGAAGATCCAAGATTGTAAAAAAAAATCTCCTTATACGAAGAAAAAAACTAAAGATGTATGCAAGACATCTTCCCATTCGTAAAAGGAATATGGGGGAAGAAAACACATGATATATTATGTCTTGATGCTAAAAGGTACCATAATAAAATCAAGAATTCTAGGGTTCACTAATGATTTGGGTGAAAATCCATAACCTAGTGGAAACAAATGTAGAACAAAATCCAAACATGAAGATTAATCCTCCAAATTTTTCTCAAAGATCTCTAACCCAATGCCAAACTATGACAAATGATCTCATGGAGAAAGAGAAAGAGGGTTTAAATATTCTCGTATGAAATCCAAAGAATATGATGCAACTCCACAGGAGTTAATATCAAAGAGGAGATGAATGTCCTCCAAATATACAGTGTAGGACTCACAAAAAAATTCAATTTCTATCAAGTACTCCTCCCAAGCAATCTTTGGAAGATGATGCATATCTTTCTAAACTAAATCACTATAAACCATGGATGTAACAACAATAATCTCATCAAAAGCAAAAAGAAATATAGATATATGTTGATGTTGGATTACTAGAGTCTTTAGCCTCAAGGTTGACTCACAGATGAAGAAGATGAACCCTATAAATATAGATTAGGAATACTAGAAGCCAATGTCCCATTGGAAGTCTATGTAGGAGGAGAAGAAGTATTTGTAGAATTATTAATGTCATCACAACACTCAAGATCTTACCATTCATCAAGAATTGTAGCTATTCTATGATCATATGGTCAAAAAACATCAAGTGGAACAAGTAATTTGTAATATGACCCTCTAGGAATGGAAATATATTTCAAACTCCATACATCTCTCAAAGTGTGGTTTAAAGGTCATGAGGGAACTCAATGTGAGTGGTGGCCATCTAGGTGTCAATATCAAAACTACAACCAATTACTCCTAGGATTTGTTCAAACTTAAAATCCCACACAAGTTTCCTCCAATATGATGTAAGTTCAAGAACTAGTCCATAGAGATAAGGAAAAAGATGAAGTTTCCTGAAATGTGTCAAGATTCCATCTCACCAAAAATTATAATTCCACCTCTCCAATCTTATTACAATAGGATGTCTTTTGATACCCACGATAAGGTTATCAAATTTAGTCATGCAATAGACCAATCAAGAGACTTAATCCAACAAATGCATAAAATTATCCCCCAAATTTACTCAATCATGAGACCCCTCAATAATATTTGATCTTGGAACTTTATAATTAATATGATTACAACTTTCACTTGTCAAATCAATGAAGTGATCTTGATCTTAGTACATTACAAATGCCATATTTGGCCACAATATCGAAACTGCAATTTTTTTATAGAATGAGATCAATCTCATTACACCACTATGAAGTACATGAAAAAGTAAGCACTTTAAAAATAATGCACTAAAAAGTGTTATCATATAAGTCCAAATGGAGCCCCAAAATATTTCAAAATGCTTGCAAAAAAAACAATTATGACCAAGAATGAAGCCTGCAAAGTCTAAGTGCAAAATCAAAACTGGCAATGGAGTAGGGGCTAGGATTGAGGGAATTAAATTGATGATGTCATGATGGCATTATGTTGACATCAACAAGCACCCAATACAATATTCCACCAGTCGATGGAATATGCCTCTTGACCTCAAAATCATTATTTGATTTTACCAAAATCGCCTTAGGGATCAAAAACTGCTATAAGGAATTAACAAATGGTTGATTTGATTGTTGGAAAACATATTTTGATAGGAATAGTGGTTTGTGGTGATTGAGGACTCTTATGTTGGTGAGAATTTTGAGTGTGGTCCTTGTGTGGCACCTTTTAAGCAAGTGCATACCCTAGGGGTATAGGGTGCCTTGCATAAGCATGATACATCCTACTAAACAAAAAAAAAGTAGAAAAAAAAAAATATTAAACCAACAAATTGAAGACTACACAATAAAGATAAAATTTACCAAAAGTTATTAAAATTTATGATCTATACAGTGAAGGGGCTAGAAAATCCTTTAAGGGCTTGGGACAAAAGTGTCCAACATTGATGAATTGATAGTTAAACCTTAGATTCTTGGACCTTTTGGATGTGATGACAAGATTAGATTTGGAAACCACCTATGAACTTCAAAACTTTGTAGGTCTTGCCTCTAATATCTAATTTTAGACAAAATAAAAGAAAAAATAATTTTCTTAAACACTCTAAACTCAATGGTGAGCTCAAATTTACTCTAATAATCTTCCAAAGCAACCTACAATACAAGACCACAAATAAAACCCTCCCAAATTTAGTATTTCTATCAATTTTTTCTTCTCCAGGTTATTATTGATACAAGAGAAGAGCATACTCAATTTTTCAAGAGCAACAAAGATTTGTAATCTATATCTTTCAAAAAACTAACAAGAATCAATCACACAAGCTTTGGTACTAAGTAAGTGTTGGTATTAGAATTCTCTATACCATGCAAGATTTGGCTATAGAGGTAGCCACCCAAGTTCTAGGAGCTTCAATCAAATCACAATAGACTCAAAATCAGAGAACTATTATATTCTATTAAAGGATGAAAATGCACAATATGTGTACATGAATATTGCATGAATATGATTGATTATGATTACAATGAGAAACCCTTAGTTACATAGGCCAAGGTGAGATATATAACAACATAAGATTATGGCATGTGTCTTAATCTTATGAATTGAGACATAAAGTGATAATTCCATAAGAATGCTCTAAGTAAACTTAAATAAACTAATGTGAGTAGGACCTAATTGGGAAATTAGTTAGGTAACATACTTCATTCACATCAATAGTTTCTTCCAAGTTTTTGGAAAGTATGAGAGTGGTGCAAGAGCACCCATGAGATTTTGGTTTTGTGTCTCTCTTATGTAATAAGGTCCTTTTGGATCATCTTTATGTTTGCAAGGTTTCTAGAATGGGAAGACAAACCCTCCAAGGTGATTGAAGGCATTCAACATTGGAAGATGAGATGTGAGGATGCAACCCACTGTATTTTTGCATTGCTTAGGCAGTTTGGGGAGGGTACCCCTATACAAGATGTAGTTGAGAGGTTTGAATGCAAACAAAAGGATCCATTTTCTATTTTGCAAACTGAAATAAACATAGGAAAGGAAAGGTGTGTTGATTATGCAGACCTCAAGGAGAGAGCAGCATTGGATATTGTAGGTTTGGGTGGTAAAGGCTATACACTTCCATTGTAAACATTTCACAAGGAGATATTGAGAGTTAGATCTGATTTGCTTCTTGTAGTTGAGGACAATGAAACTGATCAAGGAATCATGTTTGGTATCCTACTGGTTAGAGATAAAGAAGGAAGACACAATGTTTTTTTTTGAGATTTCCAACTTGATGGGTAAGCAACCTAAGGTAAAAATGAAGCAGGCTATGGAAAGGAAGCAAGGTGATATGACATTGTATGACATCTATCAAGAAGAAGGGAAGCAACTACATGTTGGAGATGACAAATGCAAGCAAGGGGAAGATGTTACTATGTTGAGGTCGCCAAAAGAGTGTGAGAAGCAGCGTAATCAAGGTTGTTATTGTTTTGTTCCAAGTTCTCAACAGTTGTTTATTTTTCCAAGTTCACCTACCTATGCCGCATGTTCAAGAAACCTCAAGTGAAGATGAAGCCCCTATGGCACTATTTCAAAGAAGGTCATATGCAGGGGTCTATGTAGAGCAAGCAAGGGATTTTAGACCTGATTCTCAAGTTGCTACCTTCTATTCAAGCGGAGCTTGAATCTTTTCTTTGCCTGGGAGTATGGTGCAGGAGCACCCATGAGATTTTAGTTTTGTCATTGTTTTGGTTTTGTGTCTCTCTTATTTAATAAGGTCCTTTTCGATCATCTTTATGTTTGCAAGGGTCTAGATGAGGTCTTAGGAGGATAGGTGTGGTCAAGTTGTCAAAAATGTAAAAGTTGCTATATATTGTAAAAGTTGTCAATATTGTCTAAAAAGTTACAAATTGTGGAATTTGAAGAGTCACATGATGTAAATGAAGAAATAAAATGGTTGAAATTGGAGAGTCAGTTAGAAAATTGTTGGGACATGTTGAAATTTCCTTGGAATGGTCGAAGCTAAGGTGGGTTGTGATATTTTTGAAGTGAAATCAATAAAAGGCATCCTTGCTTCTACATTTCTGAACGTTAAATTATTGTTTCAGAGCTTGGTACGGCCTTGTATGGTTGGCTCATGATTTAAAACCAATTGGAGTCGATGGAGAATTGAGTCTACTTTTTGTTGCACTTTGTCTCATTGAATCATTAAGATTTGAGTGTTTTAGAGCCAATTTACCCCAGATTGGTTGAAAACCCTAGGTTTAGTGCCTTAAAGGAAGAAAAAAATGAATATCTCACCATCCCATCGATGAAACGTCATGAAACTTGGTGGAATGGCTATAAATAGGTTTCTTTTGAATTCTATAAAGTTACAAGATCAGGGGAAAAGGTTTTCACATGTTTTGATGATGCCCTAGGTCTATTTTTTCAAGTTTTAAGCTTAATTGGCATAGGGATAATCCATTTTTGAAGGGTTTTGTACAAAGTAACCTACCTTGATTCTGAGATATGTTGTATAAAACACAAATGGGTATCTAGAACTATGTTTACATTTTGGAGATCATGTCTGCACTAAAATTTATGGCCAAAAAATCAATTTGTTGCCCCACCTTCAAGGCCTAGAGAAGTAGGACAGTAAAAAATATACCCTTGTGTTACAAAACAACCCCATCCAATTTTTGGATATGTTGTTAAAGGCAAAAAAGGGTATTCAAAAATTCTTTTAAAATTTTGATATGAGGTATGCACATATAGTTATGATAGAAAAACCAGTTAGAAAGTATTAATAGGAGATTTAGGCCTTGTGAGCAAAAACCCACCATAAAATGTTTGAAACCTTGAAAGATTGCTTGTTTGAGGTTGTGTAGAAGTTATCCATCCCTGCTTTGCATCAAAGAGGAAGGGTCTTGAACCCATAGATTTAATTGAATTCATGAATGTTTTGATAATTGAAAATTGATTAGTATAGGGTTGATATATTATTGAATGAAATTGGAAAAGTAGAGAATCTAAATCCCATGGGAATCTTGGGAAATTAGATGGAATTATAGGTATGAAAGTTTGCAATCCTAGGTTGATGTCTTGTGATAAATTAAATTATATAAATATAATCAAACATGAAACCTAGAATTAGAAAGAGATGGAAACATAAAAACCCTAAACTTGAAATTGAGAAATTTAGTTAGATTAGACAATTACATCAAATTGATAATGGAAATCACATCTCTATGTTAATAAGGTGTAAATAATAAGTTGTTTTATCAAAAGTGAATTAGATGTGATCTTGATATTGTGGATACAAATATGTAGGTAGACCTATGGAAGAAAGAATTTGGAGTTAAATCAATACATGTAGTAACTTAGGGTTTTCATCTTGGTAACAATTAGGTTTTGATAATCTTACAACAAAGAGAATGATTGTGTATTTTTTATGGTTGCTAAACCTTGTTTGCAAGTGAATGATTATGTATTTATTGGGTTGGAAACATGTCGAGGCATAAATCATGAACTAAGAAAGAATTGCATTGAAAAAAATATTCCTACCTTACTATCTTGCCTAAAGAATAGCTAAATGAATAATGTGGTGTGTTCTTTGCTCTATAACACATTTAGCTATTTTATTATGATTTTTTGTATTGGTTTTCACATGGCAATTGAGAAACCTAATTGTATGCATTACTTGAGATGCTTTGTTGGGTGGTGTAGATTCACTTAAGTTTACCTTATAAGAAAAAGAACTTAGCATGCACTTTTGGAAATTTATTGTGATTTTCTGATAGCCAAGTAGAAGGGTCATTACATGTGGTATTAGAGAAAAATTCATCTATTTCTTGTTTATTTCTTGTGCAATCAAGGATTAAAGTGTTTGTTGTTACAATTTATAAAAGTGCATAATCCTAGATAATAATGCTACAATTTTATTTTATTTTCTAAATAAAATTATAATTATATTAAAAAATAATAAGCACAAAGGCTTACAATTAGAAAAATAATAAGTTTCTATAAATACCTATGTCATTTATGAATATTCATAATGAATCATAAATGGTGATCCTAAATATATTTTGAAATTAAAACTATAATAGGAGTCTTAGAGGCTTAAGATATACATATAGCCATATATTTCATCTTTAAAAATCTCGTAGTCAATAACAAAATCCAAATTTTGAACATTAATGTCAACTAAAAATCATTATACGTACATGCATACATACATACATTTAAGCTTTGAACCTATATAGCATACTAGCACAATAAACCTAAAAAGGATATACTAAGAAGAGGGTTGTTTTTAAGGTCCATGATGTTCATATGTGCATGAGGACAACTTGTACTTACTATTGTCTACCATGTGTAGGTATGGATGGATCTTATGGTTATTACCATCTTATAGCATGTACATACCCTTCTACCCTCTAATTGAACTTGAGCTCCCTTCTTAGAGCACAAATTCTTCAAAGAGGACCATGGTAGTATGAACAATCACCATCTAGTTTATCCTTTATGTAAGACAATGATCAAAACTTATGTCAACAATATTTCAATTAATGACCTCTTCAATATCATTGTTTCCTAAGTGTATCTAGTGATGATAACAATCCTATATTGTAAAGCTCCTCTTAGTCAAACATTTTTACCAAGTTCTCCCTTTATTAGAAGACTATGGTGCATAATTCAACTAATGTTTTTTACCATTGAATCTAAGGATTGAGAATAATTCTAAAGATTAATTAAATCATTATATGCTCCATACAAGTTTTGTTGTTGTTGAAAGTATTTAAGAATTCATGTAAATTCTCATTTTATTGATGTGTTGGACATAATAACACATTGGGTGAACTTGCTACATGTCTAAAACAATTAGGATTTCTAACATTGTGATCATCATAAAGATGGAAAAAATAAATAATTCCTTATGTATGTACAAATGTTATTTAATGTCTTTGAGACAACACAATGATTATTCTCCTTAATGAAATCAACAAATCCGATTTTTGGTTTACTTTATTGGTAAAAAATAAGAGAACCTAATTGCTAAATTCCCCTCTAATGGAATGGATAGCATCTAATAATAGGCAAACACATGATCAATACAACTTGTCTTCTCTCCTTTAATACTTCAAAATTCATTAATGAGAATGATAAAATAGTTGAATGTGAGTAAAGCTTATAAATTGTATTGGACTAATATGGCGAGATAATATTATCTACATACCACACATCTAACAAGATTCATGTGCTTGTGTGTGAGGAATAATGTGTTCCAATTTAAGGGATCTTTATAATTCACCACAAGTGAGACACAATTTTAGTATGAGATTCCTTTGGAAGCTCACAAAAAGATTTATTTATTTATTTATTTAGCATGGTTTGCAACCCTATTCTCTAGATTCAACCGTACAACTCATTAAAAATCTATAATAAAAGAGTTAGATATTGAAGGCTAGTGCCTAAATATCTTTGATTGTCTTTCATCCTAAGCTAGAGTGAAATAAGTGAAATATGTTGTGTGCATTTTCTATCTCCACCAACCACCAAAAATGTCATTTGTTTTGAATTAGGATTAAAAGAGGGAAACATTTATCAACTAATTTTTGTGTGAATTGACTCTTTTTGCATACATTGTGAAAAATTGGGATTATCAATTAATAATATTTTAAAAAAGTGGCTATTAACTTGGTAAGTTTGTTTGGCCTTGATTTCCTTCAAATTGAAACTGATCATGTACTAGTTCATCCAATGTTTTTGTTCTCTTGATTTGTAGCAGAGCCTCTTCCTTTGAGTTTCTGAGTATCAATTAAAAGCAATTTTTTTATTATCATAAAAGAAAAAAATCTAACAAGAATTCTAAACCTTAATATAAGTTGTAATCTAAAGTTCTATAAATATTGATTTATTAGCATTAAATTACTATTTTATGAAAATATAAAATATAAAGAATAAAATATTCTAATTAAAATTTGAACCCTATTAAATAACATAAATAAACATTATTTATTAGCTAATCATTTACTAGTCTAAAATAAACTAGATGTGATATATCTTTCTTGATCAAAACTAATAATTAAATATGACACGAGACCTACTTTTAAAAGGTTAAACATACAATAAATGTATGAAAATAGTATATGATTAATTTAGCTTTATATCATCTTATCATCACATTAATATATTTGTCCACTTTTTTTCTAACTATCATATCATTGTCCATATTCCAAAATAATAGCCTTTATAATCATTTCTTTATAAATGGAAAATTTTGAAAGAAATGGAATGGCACATGAAAGAAATCTTCAAATAGAGGCTTGTAATTTGTTTTCACTACAAATTATTGGTTATTTTCTTCTCAAATTAGTTTAGATACTTGTTATACTAAGAATTCTTTCTAGTACAACTCAAAGTTTCATTGGGTGGATTCAGGGGGCGACAACTACTCAAATATGATACATATTGAAAAGTTGTTGACAAATTAAGGGTTGTAGCTAGCTTTAAATGGCCATTTCCCGTTAGAGTGCAACACTAAACCCCAAACTTCTAGCTCACCTTAATACGTGTGTGACTGCTTTCTCAACTATATATCATGTAACATTCTATGTGATACATGGGAGAGGCCATTCTACTAATCTTAGCATAAAATCCCAAGCAAGCAGCAATGGGCCTTCTTTACATTAAAAGATTAAACCATAGAGCAATTAGAATCTAATTATTTTGTTCTTAAAATTCTCAATGCAATATTTTTTATAGAACATTTGAGGGACACATGATTTATTGATTCTAAACGAAAATTTGAAAGCAATAAAATCCTCTTCAAATTTCACAAATGAAATGAGATGTTCGAGAACAAATTCGGTTAAGAGCCAACACAAATGTTCTTAATTTTCATAAGACTGTTAAAATATACATGACATGTGCTATAGAACTTCCGCATACACCTAAACTTCATCACCTATGTGTAAAGAAAAAATAAACTTTCCTTAACCTTAGTATAGGCTAATATAATAAAGACATACACATAAGCATAAATCAACCTAGACTAAACAATTAATAGCTAATCAATGGAACTTTGACAAGTATACTTTCTATTTTAGGAAATAAAATAAGGAAGGTAGAAGTATTTAGCTCAAAAGACTAATGTGGACATTGAATTTGGTATGCCTTGGGATCTAGAACAAATAATTATAGTTTGGTTCTTGGCTCCAAATTAGAGATTTTTGTTTACTTTTTCTAGGGAGGATTTTGAAGACCAAGGACAAATTTGTGTTCACAAATTAATCCTATACCTACAAACTTGTACCATAGAAACAACATATCTTTGTTCCTTGCGTTGTCTAATGTTTCTCCTTTTCAAATATCTAAGGCCTTGTGGTATTTAAAAATATCTAGATAGGGTTGTCAATCTATCACAAGGGGACATGTTCTCCTGTGTCAACCCATAGAAATGTGTACAAATGATCAAAAACAACAATCTTCAAACATGCATATACTCCTAGGAATGCTTGTGCAAATCTAGATTCATTTTAGTGCATCAATTGAAATGTGGAATGCAAATAAGATACAAATATAACTCTCAAACCCTTGCATGCCTTTAAATGAATGCATTGAATGTCTTTAAAAAAAGGACATGGCAACACATCACACAAACTTGTGTCTAGTTGGCCCTAAGCAAGAAGGGTATAGGTGGGAGTTAGCCAAATTTGAATTTGGGAAAGATGATCCCATGATTGTGTGGACATCCTTGTTATTGTGAACTTGTCCTAGAACATGGAATCAAAGTGAGTAATGTGTATGTAGAAGTATGTGCATATAATGGGTGTAATAAATGTAAGGATAGAACAAAAGCATGGGATTGAGTGAACATGTAAATGGAGTAAGGGGTAAGTGTATAAGAATGTGTAATGGATAGGTAGATAGCATAGGGCAAGGGAGTCAATGTTGCACAAAATTATGCCATTTGTTAATATATCTATGTATCAAGACAAGCTCAAAATGAACACAAAACTAGATGGAAAATAACATAAACATGAAATATTGATGCAAGAGCATCCTAACTATAGAGCAATCCTCATCACCTATATATATATATATATAATATTTTGTTTCAATTTGGTCAATTTTTTCTTTGTTGGTGCAATTTTGTGTTCGGGGGCAATTGAAAAACAAGAAAAAAATGAAGAAATTCAATTTCAATTCTCCTTCTAAACATTAATAAATTAATTGCAATTCATTTAATTATTATTGCCCAACACATGGGGCGTTGAAATTTGGGGGGAGATAATAAAAATTCAAAATAAAATTTGAATTGTTTTTCCCTAGTGAACTTCATTTTGGTTGGGAGTTGAAGGGAGTTGGGCATGGGCATGAAGTTGAAGGAGAAAAGACAAAAAGAAAAGGAGTTTTGTTTGTACTGCATATTTTCTAAGAGGACAAGTCGGACGCTTGGAGAGAGGGGGTGAAGAGATGAGTTGCAGGGGGGCGTGAAAATTCATGGAGAGATAAGGAAACACTTTGAAAGTTTTTTAATATGTTGCAAATATTTGTTGAGAGACCATAAGGAGCGTTGGAACAAGGGGACATCAAATACAAATCCGCAAATTATAGACAGAGAGAACATTGAAAAGGGGGGTGTTGGAATTGATTAATAGTCACCAAAACTTCAAACCAACAAACTAGATTGGTGTTAGTTGATTTAACTTGCAATGGGAGCATGATAATTGTGCAAGGGAGTTCCAAAACAATTCAAAACAAAGAAAATAAGAAGTGGTTGTTGTTGGTAATGGTCGTTCCCATTTGGAAGGGCAAAAACTTGCCAATAACAATTCTTTGTAATTCAAAAATAGTTTTTTTTCATTGTTGAATTCTTGTCACCATTGAAGTGACAAAAATTGCATAGCAAACTTTTGAATACAAAGATCTTGTTACCGGTTGTATGTCAATTTGGCATACCTATAGAAAGCCAAAGAAAAGAAATGAATATATTCATTTGCATTTAGAATTCTTTTTGTTTTGTTGTTTGTTGTGATGCAAGCTTCATAATTTGTTTTAGATGCACAAGAGATTGGTATGGTAAGACACATCTCTTTTGAACTGCATCAAGTGGTATCAGAGCAAAGATTGGGACCGTGTTTGGAGAAGACCCTAAGAGTTGGTGTTGTGGGTAATTGGAAGAGAGAAGACCTACAATTGCAGAGGATACCAACAGGGCATACTGAGGATGAGGACATAGACGAAGAAGACCATGAAATGATGACAATGCAATCATCATGGAGATGCTAAGAGGCATCACATCGAGAATGGATGCAATGGAAATGGCACAACAAAGAGGAGTGCCTATGGTAGATATCAGTGAGGAAGAAGAAGTAGAAGCCCCCAAAATTGATTTGGAAGATGAAGGTGAGAATGTGGTGGAGAGCATATTTCTGCGAGCAATGGCCAAGCTCAGTAGTAAACCCCAACTAGATCCTCCTACGTAAAATGGAAGCTTGAATTTGGAAGATTTAATTTATTGGATTTCAGAAATGGAAAAATATTTTTATTTTGAATCCATTGAAGACCCAAAACGAGTTAAGTTTTCATGCATAAAGTTAAAGGGGCGTGCTTCCCTATGTTGGGATCACATGCAAATGGAAAGGCAATGAAGAGGCAAAGACAAAATTAAATCTTGGGAGAGTATGATGACAAAGTTGAAGGCAAAATTCTTGCTTGCAAATTACCAAAAAAATTTATTCAAGTTGCAAAATTTGAAACAAAGGGAGAAGAATGTGCAAGAGTATATGAAGGAGTTTGACAAATTGAATATAAGAGTTGGACATGTAGAGGATGATGTAGAAAAAGTATCAAGGTATGTGAATGGGTTGCATAATTCCATTCAAGATGAGATGAACATGATAAGAGTAACCAGTGTAGAAGAGGCATACCAATATGGGTTGAAGGTGGAAGAGAAGATTGCAAGAAGGCAAAAAAACAACTCCCTAGGTAGAGGCAAATTTTCCCGTGGAAGAGGACAATCCAACAATAGTAGAGGACACCAAAACTATCAAGATGAAGCTAGTAGATCCCAAGAAAGTGCACAAGATAATAGGGGAAGAAGAGACTTCTCAAGGGGAGGAAGAGACAACTCTCGTGGAAGAGGTACAAAAAGAGGTTTCAACGGTACATGTTTCCAATGTGGGGAAACAAGGGACATCGGGCATTTGAATGTCCACAAATCTAGCATGATGGAGGAAAAGGAAGAGAGGCAAGAGTGCATGTAGCATAAGCTAAAAATGACATGGTGACTTCACCAAGGCGGGGAGAGGATCCCGAGGATGGAGAATCATTAATGTTGTGAAGAATTTTTTAGAATCCAAAAAAAGAGAAACTAGAACCAATTTAAAGAAGGAATCTATTTCAAACAAGGTGCAAGGTGAGTGGAAAGTGTTGCAAAGTCATTGTGGACAACAGTATCACCGATAACATAGTCTCTGAAGAGATGGTGGACAAGTTGAAGTCGAAGAGAATCAAACATCCCAACCCATACCAAGTTTCATCGTTGCAAAAGGAGCATCAGTTGTTGGTGAATGAACAATGTTTGGTGAGTTTTCAAATTGGTAATTACAAAGATGAAATCATCTGTGATGTGATGCCAATGGATGCATGCCATATTCTTTTGGGAAGACCATGGCAATATGATATACAAGTTTTTTATGATGACAAGTTGAATACATACAACATCAAAAAGAGTGGAAAAGAATATATTTTGAATCCTTTGAATGATAGGGAAGAAGAGAGTGAAGGTAAACCAACGGTGCGTTTGATGAGTGGGAAAAAAATCATGAAGGAGTTGAAAAAGGAAAAGACATGTTTTGCAATTATGCCCAAGTTTGCAATAGTCAAGGCCAAAGAGAAAAGTGAGGAGTTGCCAAGTGAAATTCAAAAAGTTGTAGATGAATATAAAGATATATTGTTGGAGGAGCTACCCAATGGATTGCTACCAATAAGAGATGTAAGTCATTGTATGGATTTGATCCTTGGTGCAAGTTCTCCTAACAAAGCACCATATAGGATGTCACCAATGGAGAATAAAGAAATCAATAGACAAGTGCAAAAATTGTTGGATAAGGGGTTGACTAGAGAGAGCTTAAGTCCATGTGTTGTTCCAGAAGTGTTGACGCCAAAGAAAGATGGAGAATGGTGGATGTGTACAAACTCTAGAGCCATAAACAAAATCACAATCAAATATACATTTCCATTGCCAAGAATGGATGGCATGATGGATTGTTTGAGTGGAGTTAAATACTTCATCAAGATTGATTTGAAAAGTGGGTACCATCAAATAAGAAGAAGAGAAGGGGATGAATAGAAGACCACATTCAAAACAAAGGATGGGTTGTACAAATGCTCCAAGTACATTCATGAGATTGATGAATAAAGTCTTGAAGCCATATCTTGGTAAGTTTGTAATTGTGTATTTGGATGATATTCTCATTTTTAGTAAGACAAAAGAAGAACACTTACAACATGTTAGATTAGTTTTGCAAAGGCTGAAAAAGAGAAGTTGCTGGTCAATTTAAAGAAGTGTAGTTTCATGGAGGAGGAATTAGTGTATTTGGGGTTTGTGGTTTTTAGTAGTGGTTTGGAAATGAACCCGAAAAAAGTGAGCCATTGTTGATTGGCCTTCACCAAGGAGTATGTTTGAAGCAAGAAGCTTCCATGGATTAGCGAGCTTCTATAGGAAGTTCATATGAAATTTTAGTGGAATTTGTGCACCGATTACGGAAACAATGAAGGGTAATCGGAAGGAGTTTGTTTAGACACCTGCAACAAAGAGGAGTTTTAATTATTGAAGGCAAAGGTAACAGAGTAGCTTGTGTTAGCACTTTTAGATTTTGTAAAAGCGTTCCAAGTAGATTGTGATGCAGGTGGGATAGTGATATGAGGTGTTTTTAGTCAAGAGGGCAGACCAATAGCTTACTTCAACAAGAAGTTAAATGAGGCAAAAAGGAAGTACTTTGTATATGATCAAGAGTTCTATGCAATTGTGCAAGAACTTAAAAAGTGGAGACACTACTTGCTACCAAAGGAGTTTGTGTTGTACATCGATCATCATGTATTGCAATTCATCCATAGCCAAGGTAAATTGAGTCAAAAGCATGTGAAATGGGTTGAGTTTCTTCAAAGTTATTCATTTGTTTTGTAGCATAGGAGTAAAAAATCAGATAGAGTTGTTGATGCATTGAGTAGGAGATGTTTACTGTTGAATGAGCTGAGAGTACATGTTGGTTTTGATTTCATGGGAGAGTTGTATGAAGAAGATGCATATTTTAAAGAAGCTTGGACAGCGTGTAAGAACCCAATGGGGCTGGATAGAACTCCATGGTTGGAGTATTTTATTCAAGAGAACGTGTTCTAAGGGAAGAGGTTGTGCATACCCCAAAGATCAATGAGGGAGAACTTGATGAGGGAAAAACATAGTGGGGTTTGAGTGGACAAGGCATTTGCACAACTACAAGAGAGTTACTATTGGCCAAGGATGAGTGCAAATGTAAAAGAATGGTGCAAGGTTGTCGGATATGCGAACATGCCAAGGGAGTGAGGCAAAACACATGATTGTACCAGCCACTACCAATGCCGGAAAGGCCATGGGAATGCATTAGTATGGATTTTGTTTTGGGGTTGCCATGAACACAAAGAGGTAGTGTTTCAATTTTTGTTGTGGTGGATAGATTTTCTAAGATGGTTCATTTCATACCTTGTCAAAAGTGTAGTGATGCTTCCCACAACAAAAAAAAGTCAAAGAGGTAGTTCAATTGCATGGCTTGCCAAAGAGTATAATTTCAGATAGGGACAATAAGTTTGTTGGCCATTTTTGGCATACTTTGTGGAAGAAAATGGAGACACATTTGGGATTTAGCTCAGCTTGCCATCCTCAAACCAAAGTGGTGAATAGAAATTTGGATAATTTGTTGAGGTGTTTGGTGGGTGAAAAATAGAATAAGTGGGATTTGATATTGGCACACACAAAGTTTGGAAACAATAACTTTGTTAATAAGAGTGCAGGTAAGAGTCCATTTCAAATTGAATGGGTATAGTCCTCGAGGAGTGGATGAGTTGAGGGATAGTGCAGATTTGGGAAGGAAGAGTGTAGTTGTGGAGAGTTTTGTGGAGTATATATGTGATTTGCACAAAGAGGTGAAAGAAAATTTGGAGAAGAGTACCATCAAATATAAGGAGTATGTTGATGTACATAGGACAGAGAAAGAGTTTCAAGTTGGTGACTTAGTGATGGCACATTTGAGGAAGGAAAGGTTTCCACAGGGAACATACAATAAGCTGAAGTGGAAAAAGATAGGCTCGTCATCAAATGCATATGAGATTGAGCTTCAAATAGGTATTGATATTTCTCCAATATTTAATGTTGCTGATTTGTATTTGTATCATGGAGAGAAAGACATTGGCTCCTCTCACACACATGATGCACCTGAATGGATACATCAATTGCCAGAGAAGAGGTTTGAGGAAGTGTATTAAATCATTGATTCACGTGTTGCAAAAAAGACAAGAGACAAGGAGTATTAGGAGAATTTGGTCCATTGGAAGAACCGTGCAGCTGATGAAGCCTCTTGGGTCAGTGCTTCGGCCTTGGTGAAATTTGGGATTATGATTCCAACTTCACCAAAATGATCATGAGTTGCACACTCATGGAACATTTCACTTACTTGGTGTCTGATGCAAGAGCATACCGAGTGTAGAGCAATCCTGATCACCCAAAAAAATAAATAAATAAATAAATTTTTTTGTTGAACAGTTTGGTCAATTTTTTATTTTTGGTGTTGGTGCAATTTTGTGTTCACAGGCAACTGAGAAATAGGCAAAAAAATGAAGAAATTGAATTTCAATTCTCCTTCTAAACATTAATAAATTAATTACAATTCCTTGCCAAATGATGAAGACGAAGGAATTTAAATTAATTGCAATGCATTCATTTTTTTATTGCCCAACACATGGGGCGTTGAAATTTGGAAGGAGATAATAAAAATTCAACATAAAATCTGAATTGTTTTTCCTTGGTGAACTTCTTTTTGGCTGGAAGTTGAAGGAAGTTGGGCGTGGGCATGAAGTTGGAGAAAAGATAAAAAGAAAAGGAGTTTTGTTTGTGTGTTGTAGATTTTTCTAAGAGGAGAAGTTGGACGCTTAGAGAGAGGGGGTGAAGAGATTACTTGCAAGGCGCATGAAACTTTATGGAGAGATAAGGGAACCTTTGATTTTTTTTATATATGTTGCAAATGTTTGCTAAGAGACCATAGGGGGCATTGGAACAAGGGGACATCAAATACAAATCCGTAGATTGTAGACAGAGAGAACATTGAAAAGGGGGGCATTGAAATTGATTAATAGTCACCAAAACTTTGAACCAACAAACTAAATTGGTGTTAGTTGTTTTAACTTGCAATGGGAGCATGAGAAATGTGTAGGGGAGTTGCAAAACAATTTGAAACAAAGAAAATAATCCCATTTGAAAGGGAAAAAACTTAACAATAACAATTCTTTGTAATTCAGAAATATTTTGTTTCATTGTTGAATTCTTAATGCTATTGAAGTGCATAAATTGCCCAACAAATTTTTGAATACAGAGATCTTGTTATCGATTGTATGCCAATTTGGCATACCTGTAGAAAGCCAAAGAAATGAATAAATTCATTTGCATTCAAAATTGATTTTGTTTTGTTGTTTTTTGTTGTGGTGCAAGCTTCGTAATTTGTTTTAGCTACACAAGAGATTGGTCTAGTAAGACATCTCTTTTGAACTGCATCAAAATTTCACCATTACAGTATTTTATTTCAATTTTGTGCTTACAATTATACACATTCATTACAGTTCCCAATTTTATCTTTAAGAAATCATATTATATTTGTTGATATGGGTCACATCTCTTACTTTGACTCCTCTCTTTTACAAGTTATGAACGAGATTCTTCAAGGTGATTTAATTTTTATTTTTATTTTTGAATAAATCCATTTATGTAAACAATTGCATAAGCTTGCAATTCTCAAAGATTTGATGCCTTTGAGAAATCCTTATAAGAAATTTGGGGTTTAGTGTAACACAAAAAACTATTTCATAAAACTACATGTATAATTACACAATAGTGAAGATCTTGTCAACAAATATTATATACTAAGATAAAATGATTCTAACCCTTCATTCTATCATTATTTACATTTGAACTAAAGATTCCATGCATGCAACACAATCACATAATATCTCATGTTCCTAACACTAAAACCCCTTTTGGTTGTGGCTAACAATTGTCAAGATGTGTTTGGATTTAAGGAATTTCTACCCACATTTTATTTGAACATGTTATTTCTTAGTTTTCTATAAAGTTTTAGTCTATACTTTGGCTTTGAAGAAAAATGCACATACAATTTAAAAATAAATTAAATTAAGTGGAATTAGTTTACTTACAATCCATTTATAAATTATCTTAACAATATTAAATTAAATTAAATTGTATTAAGTGTTAAGAGTTTCCTATTGGAATATTATTTTTATTATTAAACATAAAGAAATTGAGAAGAATTTTGCATCTAAAATTATACTTATAAATTAACAATGCTTGCACTAAATAGAATTATTTAAACTTACTCACTTGAATTATTAGAATACTTATTATCTTTTCTCAATTCTTTTGAAATTTGAAAAAAATGTTATTTATTTATTTATTTTAGATGGATGCAATTAAGCTATATACTTATAAATTAACATTGCTTGCACTACATAGAATTATTTAAACTTACTCACTTAAATTATTAGAATACTTATTATCTTTTCTCAATTCTTTTAAAATTTGAAAAAAATGTTATTTATTTATTTATTTTAGATGGATGCAATTAAGCTATATACATATTAATATCTCCTCTAACTAAGTTGACATGACTAGTGGATTCATTTTGTCAAAATCACCAAAAGGGTTGTAGCCTATGTTCCATGAAATTCCTAAGATGGGGATGGTAGGAAGCCTTTCTAGGGGTACAAGAGGCCTTTTTTTAGATAACAATTAAAAAAATAGGGAATTTTTTAAAAAATATAGGAAACTTTAATTATTCATATATAACACACTCATCATATACATTATAGAACCATATGGCATAACATTAGAGTAAAATTGAGAATTCACATCAAAGTTGACACATAAATTAACAAAATTACATTGCTTTAATCGTCAATGTGCATATATATTTTATAACTACAACAAAATGCCCAAATTGACAAACAAAGAAAATTTGTCATTGCACCTAATCTTGATCTACTAACACTACATCAAAATCAAAGCATGTGTTTGAATCACTCTCAATATGAGGGACTACCTCATCTAATGGTATCCCAACCAACTCACTATGTGGCATCTTTAATATCAACATCCCAAAACGCTATTGGACTTTGACAATGTTAAGAGTATGTTGAACTTAAAGTTGCAAATCACAAGTAACAGTGGGCAAATTCTCTAAGCATCAAGGGACTACCTCATCTAATGGTACCCCAACCAACTCCTCACTATGTGGCATCTTTAACATCAACATCCCAACATGCTATTGGACTTTGACAATGTTAAGAGTATGTTGAACTTAAAATTGAAAATCACTAGTAACAGTGGGCAAATTCTCTAAGCATCAAAAGGTAAGCATGCTTTTTCCTTGACAAACTAAATGAAGTTGTATGCCCATCAATTCTTCTCTACACTGCGGAACTAGCAATATGTGAAAAGAAGTGAGTGACATTCATCCTGAACTCCATGGCATCCTTGTCATGCAATGTCCACCATCTGATATAGCATTTTCATCTAATGTAACATTATTTTCCCTAGCCACTAGTTTTCTTAAGTGTTAGATCCCAAAGATTAACCAAGGCAATCCACTACTATTGAAATAGAATTACCCCATCAATGTTATACATCTTTTGAAGGGCCTTCATGAATCATTCTTTCACCTTTTCTTCTTTAGGAGGCACTCTCTTAGACCTTAATACATATCATTTGGGATTTAGAGCATAAGCTATCAATGTTATACATCTTTTGAAGGGCCTTCATGAATCATTCTTTCACCTTTTCATCTTTAGGAGGCACTCTCTTAGACCTTAATACATATCATTTGGGATTTAGAGCATAAGCTATATAGTTGCCAGGAAACTCCATTTTGGGAACATAGACAACATACCAGTCCCTGTACCCAAAATTTTTGGTGAATCATTTACATATAAAATAGTCGTCTCCTTATTCATTTAACTCACCCTAATTTGATTGGCGTCCTCGTCCCCGTACTAGTACCAGTACCCTGTGACTCCCGACAACTATGATAAGCTACCATATAAACAAGATGTTCAGTGTACTATTGTTGCATTGCAATGGGCTTAGTATCTTGCTCATATAATCTCAAATCAAGGTCCTTGCTACAAATTGATTGCTTCATATGGCCAAGTATGCTACTAAATGTCTCATAAATTTTTCCATGACTAGGCAAATCTATATCAACATTCCTAATCACTTGCATAATAAGTGAGACAAAAGAGTAAATGTAGCCGCAAACAAAATATTCAAAAAGAATTAAGGCTCAATTCTGATTTAAAATTAAAATACATGAATTCTCAAATTTTAAAATACAACAAATTAATTAATTTAGTGATTTAATAATTTGCCTCAAAGTGGACCACTCAATCATCAAGGATTTTCTACTTCACACTCTTATGTTTAGCTACACCAACCTCTACCCACCTACCCCACTTAGCATTTAACCATCATTATTTGCATAGGCTACTTAACCTCAAACGTATCCTCTAACAAGAAGCAACTAGCATATCTAATCTCCATAGGTTTGGTGAATTCCTTCTTTGAAAGTCTTGGAAGGGAGCTAATGAGCTTTGATGGTTGCAAATGAGCATCTATATGTCTCTACCTTCTACCACCACTGACTTTAGTACTCAATTAATCTTCCCAATGTCTTTTAATACATTGTTTAACACATGAACACACATGGGGTCCAAAAATATGTAAGTACCCTCTACAATCATGTAAACTAGTCTACAAACAAGTGTTGAAATGGTGACAACCTTTACAACATTTAAGGTTTGAACCCCCTATATAGCCTCTTTCAAAGTTTGAAATTGGAAGTATGTGTCCTTTGACTTCCGTAAACACTCAACAACTCTAAGAAAGTAAGAACCAACCACAGATGTGCATATGATAATGACAAGTGCCTAATGCCTAATATCGATTCACCTATTCATGATAATTGAGTGACTTGTCTTTGCCCAAGCAGGACATATGAGGAACAAATAGCATTTGTTTTTTTCAACATTTATTTGAAATAAGACAAATGTGCCACATGAAATCCAATGACATGGACAAAAAAAACTTTCAACCAAAGAATTTGTCTCTACCTATGATTGCACATTCAACATCCCTACAAAACTAGTAGCCCTTCTCTTCCCTTTGGTAGAAACCTCTCACTTTGACTCTCAACTTCCATAATGGTAGGCATACTAGATTCAATAGTGCTTTTATTGGCACGCCTTTATTTCTTTCTTCACCATCCATGCACAACTTAAACAACCTTGGTCTTCTCAACTAGAGTTATTTTTCTACAAACTTTTATGCTGTGTCCAAGTATACCCAAAAGATAACTATAAACTTTTTTGTAGTTGCCCTTGTAATCCTTGTGCACACAACATAACCATTGTCTACTCCTCCATGAACTTTTCTTGTCTTTGTCAATAGGAGTTGCGCATTGCAAATTGTGAAAGGGATTTTTTGGGATTGAATCAGCCCTTTGTGTAATACTTTTGGATAGCAAAAGGGCATTCAATGTGTTACTTCTTACTTCTTGCTTCACCATCCATGTACAACCTAAACAACCTTGGCCTTCTCAACTAGGGTTATTTTTTTATAAAATTTTATGCAATGTCCAAGCATGCCCAAAATATAACTATAAACTATTTTGTAGTTTCCCTTGTAATCCTTGTGCACACAACATAGCCATTGTCTACTCCACCATGAACTTTTCTTGTCTTTGCCAATAGAAGTTGCACATTGCAAATTGTGAAAGGGATTTTTTGGGATTGAATCGGCCCTTTGTGTAAGATTTTTGGATAGAAAAAGGGCATTCAATGGGTTACTTCTTACTTCTTGCTTCACCATCCATGTACAACCTAAACAACCTTGGCCTTCTCAGCTAGGGTTATTTTTCTACAAACTTTTATGCCATGTCCAAGTATGCCCAAAAGATAACTATAAACTCTTTTGTGTTGCCCCTGTAATCCCTGTGCACACAACATAACCATTGTTTACTCCTCCATGAACTTTTCTTGTCTTTGTCAGTAGGAGTTACACATTGCAAATTGTGAAAAGGGTTTTTTGGGATTGAACCAGCCATTTGTGTAAGATTTTTGGACAGCAAAAGGGCATTCAATGGGTTACTTCTGACTTCATCTACAACACTCCCACAAGAGAACCCCCAATACATAAACAACTTGTTTGTTGATTATAAACCTAATCACAACCATAACCCTCATCGCTGCTCATTTTGTTTTTATTTTTCTGAAAAACAGTTGTAAACATTTTTATTTTTATTTTAAATTGCCTTAGTGTTTGTAAATTTTAAGGAAATAAATTTTAAAAAAAAAAAAGTCAAAAGGACTTGCAAAACTGAACAATGGATGCTCAAGTTACCTCAATATGATGTAGTTATGATGTTCTCTTATTTTCTTCTCATGGTTGTTTCACTTCTCACAAAATGCAGAATGGCAAAATAAGGGAACTTCGTATTTTTAATTGTCTTTGTTTTAAGTTTAGGGGTGTGGGTGCCTTGTGGGTCCTCCACCCTTTTCTTTTCTTATTTCTTTGTTTTTATTGATGTTGGGCCATAGGGGACAATTGGTTGTCCTTGACTACCATTCTCAAAATGGTTGGGGGATGTCATCCCTTGATGCCCCAACATGCACTTCCAAATTTTGCCTGCATTTGTTTGTTTCCAGCATGTCCCCTGTATTTTTTCAAATCAGGGACAGTCGCAGGGATGTTTCCTAGCTATCCCCATGTTCCCAAAACATCTTGGAGATAGGAACCATTGGAAATTCCACAAGAATGCATCCGTGTAACATTAGTTATAACCCAAGTAATAAAGATGATGGTGCCACACTATCCACCAACATTCAAATTCTTTGAAGTCACACATCCTTTATTTTTAAATTTCAACGTTCAAAAAACTTACCTAACATGAACTTTATCTAACCAAACTTAATCTTCATTTCTAAGAAACTAATTTTACGTGGCCAATAGACCATTCTATACTGAACCTCCTAGTTTTGTACCAAAGAAAACTTACTTCCTTAATGTAGGACCAACGAAAAGCTACAAAATGCCTTAGTCCCCACCTCCACCAAGCAAACAAAGTTGGCTTTAAATTATTGTCACAATTATCAGCTTTCCCTTAAATTGTAATTAAAAGAAAATATTCAAATGTGCTGTTACAAAATTTTGCAGTGTATTTTTTTTTTTCCTGTTATAATATTACTTTCCAAATTGAAATAAGTTAAAATCCTATATGTTGACACAATTTATGCATACCATGATATCAACTTAGAAAATAAAAAACCATTGTTTCCTTAATCAAAAACGGGAGAGCCCACCCATGCAAAAGATAATCAAAATATTTCCCAACATTTGAATTAAAAGAAAAACTTCTGTTTTGAATTATTAATTACATTTTGAACAACTGTACAGCTACTTTGCAGTGAGAACATTTTTGGTATGGATAATTTATTTTCTTTCTTCCTCTTCTTATTTCTTTAATTTGATGTCCTGAAATGTCCTGAACTGACCTTTGCACTATGCTTTCAATGATGATTGGATTGCTATAAGATTATTAGTTATGTATTGTATTGAATATGGGCTTTGCCTATGTGAAATCTTTCCATAATCCAACATAATAGGATTTATATGCAATATAGGCTTTGTTTATGTGAAATCTTTCGATAATCCAATGTAATACTGGTTTTTTCATTGTTCTCAACTTGAATCTCCTTTCCCAAGAAAAATATGAAGCGTGTATTTGAAAAACATTCTTAGGCAATAATGAAATAAAAAAATTCCTAGTCACCTGCTACTGCTAGCATTACAAAGAGAGGTTTTATTTCCAAGCTTTAGACATCAGTGGCATTTTAAAGCTTTGATTTTGGGGTGTCCAGAAGTATAAAGAAAAAATATAGTGTGATGTGCCCAGTCAAGGCGCACTGCCATTGGGCAGTAAAACCTAAAGGCGTAATTTTTTTCAAGCCATGAGAATTATACATGATAAAGTGCATTGCAATGGACTTGTAAATCTGCACATTTTTTTCACAGACATGTCTCCTAGTTATACCAAAATGTATAGTTAAATCTTCAGTTCATCTATCAAATTTTAATCTGTAATATAATGATAATGTCTACCTTGATTGTCCTGTTATTTATTAGGTTTAATACACAAGACTGAAAGGAGATATTAAGGTTTCCCACTCAGGACTTCTCTCAGTCCACAGTAGAAGGCCCATGTAATTATTTGGCCTACTAATTAATAAAATTGGCCAATATGAGATTATGACAGTAGATGCAAAACCTGCTTTATACATCAAGGATCAATGATTTAAGACTCTTACAATATTGAAGCAATCACTAGTCCTGCTCTTGCAATCTCAAACAACTACTTTTGCCTTAATTCCCAAGAAGTCTTTATAAACAAAGGAGCTGTGCCTTTAAGAACATAACACACCCAGTCTTGCTGTCGATGAACAATATTGAAGCAATCACTAGTCCTGCTCTTGCAATCTCACACAACTACTTTTTCCTTAATTCCCAAGAAGTCTTTATAAACAAAGGAGCTGTGCCTTTAAGAACATAACACACCCAGTCTTGCTGTCGATGACCTTGATAAACTTAAGATAAAACTATAATCAAAATTGCCCCTGAACATCCTATCACTTGGAGATAATGCATACTACTCTATAGCAGGGTGGGTTCTTGGTTATGTAGTTACTTGCCAGTCAACCCTAGAAGTTTGTCCCTCTTGAAACTTCTACTCATAGAAAGGGCAGCTATGATTGCAACCCTTATAATCTCTCATCCAAATCAATGTCGATACAATAATGTTTAAACAAAAAATATATAAAGAGATTCATTTTTATATTGGAAGTATTGCAAATCATGTTTAATTGATTGGAATAAGACAATTTTAGGGAACTAATGATATTAGTATCTAATGCAAGATTTAAAATTCCAGGTTCCGGTACCTTAATATTAGCCACAAGCAATGAGATACTTAATAGTTAATACAATAGTGCAAATTGTATCCCTAAAATGTTAATTTTAAAGCTCAAAAGAATGGTCATATGTGGAATTACTCGGGCATTGGGCACATGACTTTTATGGAACCTCCACTATATGCAGTGTTCTGTTGTATAAAGAGTTAAAGACAAGGCTTCTTATACTTCTAGATTCTTTACTTGTCTTCCCCTGACTCCATTTAGAATGTCTCAAGGACCTTTTTATACAAGTACAATGCAGTTTACATTTTCAAACTTCATTTCTAGTTTTTTGTATTTTTCTCAATTGTCAACTTCTGATAACAATTTTCAATTTAAATGTCCTCTTATAAGCAGTCTTGTATAAGAGGTAGAAACAAGACTGCTTATAGCTCTAGACTCTTTACTTGTCTCCCCCACCCCATTTAGAATGGTTCAAGGGCCTTTTTATACAAGTAAACTGCAGTTTACAGTTTCAAACGTTTCATTTCTACTTTTCTGTATTTTTTTCATTTGTTAACTTCTGGTTACAATTTTCAATGTAAATGCCCTCTGTCAAGCTGTGAAGCCTAAAATTTCAACGAATCCCCCAACTTTTGGTTCTCAAATGCCTCATCATAATATATTGTTCTGAACTTCTGGCTCCTATTCTTAAAGACTGGAACACTTACAAAGTACATTTCTGGCCAGATTCTGATTTCCCCTATCCTTATCAATTTCAGATTGTTGGAATCTTGCATTGATTCAGTGAATTATTGTATGGATTGGAAAGTTTAGTTATATGTTTCACTGTATTTCAGATTACTAGTGCACAATTGCTGACAGTGATAAGCACCTTAGTGATCAAAATGTCAAAGCAGTAGAAATCAAGTGATCAACACATTTGATGTCAACCGTGTTCATATCAAACTTATTGTTGCTTTATCGAATAAGAAATGAGTGTATAATGGATCCATTGCTGTAATGAATCCTCTGGTTTTTCCAGCAATGAGAATGCATAAGTTTTCAAGAGGCAATTTAGTGCAACAAAATAGAATTATTGGCAACTTTCTTTAATAAGTGTTATAGCCCCAAAACAGTAGTCAAATATTTTGCTAGATCCTTTAAATCATTCTTTATGAAGATGCATCTAGACATTGCCAAAGCATTTATGGCGTGAAGAACTGATGTTGATCAAGACATGCATTTTAGATTTTTGCAATTTGGTTAGAAAGTCCTCGACTTTTTAACAGATGGTTTCAATCTGTAGAATAGGCTTCTCTGTGCTGCTTCTAGCTTTAGTGGTTGTACCTTTAAATGTAGATGGCAAGCCTCGAACTATGGACATGATGTTGAATGATGCTAATCACTGAAACTTCAGGAAAACTTGGTGGGTCACATGATCCATTGAGCTGTTAAAGATATGTCTGAAACTATGCTAGATGTAATTCAGATGGTTTGTTCATCTGTCATGACAGTGTGGTGCATGGGCGCTAGTGTCCAACAAATCACACTAGGATTTAGGAGTATGACATAAATTGGGAATCACATTCAAAGATGGATATTGCTAGGCTTAAAAACACACACTCCTATGCAAGTGTTCTGACTTCTGAATTTATAATCAATTTCTGCAGGTCTAATGACCATTGGAGTTGTAATAATTACAATATTGTGAGTCAGTCAATAACCACCATGCTTTGATACATATGTACTGCTGTCAGCAATCTGCAAATGAAAATTCAATGAAGATGGAATCCTACAAGTGTGGGGGAGCTGGTAGCAGCATTTCACTCTTTACATCTAGTTAGTCAATAAACATGCAAATCTTCACTTTCTCCAAAGTCACAAGCAGCCTTTTTAATCCATCTTACCGAGTTCTTCTACAACACCCCTCATACCTGTACGGGTCCAATCCAAGGCTGGTATGCCACTAGGTTCACCCAAGGTCCTTCACAAAAGGACTCACAAGGAACCTAGGGTGCCCAGGTAGGACCCTGGGCAAATCCAAGGGGACCACAAGCTGCCCTAAAGAAAAAACCAAAAAAAAAATCATTTTTATGAACAAAAAAAGTGCCAAACACCTATTTTCTCCCTCAAGTGATAAATTTGTGAAAATGGTGTGCACCATGAAGGTTTGTGTAGTTCCAAAGGTCTTAATTTGGACTTTGTGGCAGGGACTCTAGGGGCACTGCCCCTTGACCCCACTAGGGTCTCCATTCCTAGGCCCTCACTAGTTGCCATCCCCAAATCTAAGCCCTTGGTTCCCTTAGTTAAGTGCAACCAATTGGGTGCAAAAGAAGTTGAGGATTTCGTCATTGTGCACTCCAACTTGCATCTCGTCACATAACAAACTTGATTACAATGAGGGGGTGATGAGAAAATGGGATCTAACTCTCAGACTGTACTGATTTAGACATTATTGTTGCACAACTTGCTGAAATCTCCTCTTTAGCTAAGGCATTGTGTACGTATGGCATGGCTAGTGGAAGTGGCATTGTAACTCATTGTGGGTCAAATGAAATTGAAGAAAATGTTTCCTTTGATGCTCTCGATGAAGAGAAATATGAAGATTATTGAATATTAATAGTAATTTTCATTGTGTATTGACATTTGACAAATCACTAAATTATGAATTTATGAGTATTTTCATTTTTGCAAATTATGGGGTATTTTATATATATATATAGCTGAACCTGTACCCATGCCCAAGGGAAAAAAATTGTCATACCGTCAAACCCCATACTAGGATTGGCAACTTTATTTTTAATAGTGCACTTTCTCTTCAAGATTTGCATTTATGTACATCAAAAAGCATCCTCTATAATTGCATCAACTTTATAAAACATTAAAACCATATTTTTTAAGAATCAATCAACCACAAACAAATTGTCACACTTGGAATGCCAAAAAATTTCCAAGGAAATCCAAAAAAATGGACTTTGACAACCTAGATGTTTGTGGCCATATGTGCATTATTTGCTTCCAAATGGTTGGTTCAATAATGCATCAATCTACATGATAATGAAATACACCTTGCCATTGATCCTTAAATGGATTTGGATCATTGTCAGGATATGCAGCAAGCTTGTACTAGACTTCCCTTCACTAGAGTTTTCTTCCAATTTGGATTTCTCCAAGGTAAATCTCGTGTTCTCTCTACATTGTGGGTGTTCTTGAATGTCTGATTACTTGTTTCCAAATTCTTGCAAGTTCATAAAAAATCTATCACAAAGAATACAAGTAATTTCATTGAGGAAATTGGAAAGAGCATTCAATTCCCAACAAGCATGGTATAGCATATTAGTGGCATGGCTAGAAGGTTTATAGTAGTATGTGGTGTATGTAGCATGGATTTTTTCATAAGAATGGTTGCATAGTGTGTGAATAAAATGGATGACAGCCATTAAAGAGATTGTAGAAACACCTAGAATTCAAACATTTGTGTTGTTTAATTCTCCATGAAATTGGAACAACACTTGCAAAGTTAGGATTTGTTTGTGATGAACTAAGCAATGGACTATCCATGCTTGTCTATAGTACAAACATAATGCATCATGAAGTACCATTACATTCTAGAAATAACACAAACCATGATTTGCATCCTCCAAAGTAGTTTACCACTTTAGGCAACTTGAAAGTTTTTAGTCAAGTTTATTTTATTACAAACTACCCAACTACTATATTGGAAGAGTGGTTCATGTTGAGGTGGTCATTTGGCATTTGCTAGTGGTGTTTGAAGGAATTATTAGATTCAAATTGAAAAGGATAGGTGGCATATAGCATGGTTATTTGACCCACAAGTAGAGAAAAGTAAGCCAAAATGTATCCAATCAATGAAACTTGGCAAGACTCGCCCATTTTGTTGAGACTCCATGTGACATTGTCTTCATTTCATAAATTGAAATATTCATTTTATTTCTCATCAACATTTGATGGTCAGTGCAAGAGAAAACAACTAGGATAGATACCATATTAGTAGAGTGTTTCACATTGACATTATAAATTGACACTTGAAATGATCTTTGAGGGAGTCATAGGCTCAAATTAACAATGCATAGTTGTGAATCCAAGCTACACAACCAACATGAGTGAACATGTCTCAAAATGATAAACGTGAAAAAACTCACCATACTTGTTAAGATTGGATGAGACTTACCAATGACTTGACTATTTCATGAAGTGGCATAAACCCCCTAAAAACATTCATTTATTTTTATTAGATGTTTAATGGTCAATGCAAGAGCAAACAAATAGTGTAGGGAAAAGAACTTTGATTTTTACATATTATTGGCCATTTTGTGAGAAATTCCACCATGGACAAGGTTTTATCAATTGTAGTTGTCTTTGGGCTATTTTTCTTACATTTTCAAAAGTGGACAAGTTTAAAATTCCATTTTTCACCATTGTTCTTTGAAGGAATCACACAAGAAATATTCACCACTTAAATTTGTCATTCAATAATGGCTTACCCTAATTATTTTTCTCTAAACTAAACCTCCTTTATCTATCTTAGTTTAATATCCCTAATATTGGCTCAAATCAACTTTGGGACCCTATAGATAGTCAAAAGTGTATTTTCCTTTAGTAGTTGTCATGCCCCCAAAATTGTAACACTAAGATATAAAGCAAATAATAAATAAAATAAATAACGAAATACATATTATTATAATTATAATTATCAAATATAATGAAATATTAACAATTTGATATCATTATTATAATTATTATAATAGAATAATATGAAAATATAAACCAACATGAAAAGAAAAGGGAAACATAAAATATATTAATATAGACACAAATAACATATTAAGCAGGAGGCACCGATTCATTGGTTAAGGCAGCATCAACCAAGGGAAAGCAGCAATCTTGTTTATGATTAAACAATGATAGGAGTAAACACTTATAATAGCCAACAACCCCAAATCGTTATAGCAATCCATTATGGAAAGTTGTGATTATATTTCCAAGGCAGTGATTTGTTGATGTTTGTCATTGATGTCAAAGATTTTTGTTGATGTCATTGATGTCAAAGCTCATTGATGCAAAAGTTCATTCATGGTGTTTGTTAGTTGATTTGTCATTGGTGTTGATGCTTGTCATAGATGTCAAAGATGACAAGATGACAAAGAATGTCAAAGATGACAAAGGGTATTTGTTCATTCATTCCTTTCATGGTTTCATGTTGTTGATGCACAAACAGTGAAGTGTACTTGAGAAGGCAATAGTGAAGTGAAGGTACTTGTTATGCATCAGTGAAAATGGTGATGAGGCACAAACAGTGAAGTGTACTTGTTCATTCATCTCATCTTATGGCGTTGATTATCTCATGCTATTCATAGTGTTGATCATCTTCTCATGGTGTTCATGGTATTGATCATCTCACCATGTTGATACATTTCTTGGTGTTGATGCTTGATGGTTTTCAAAGGTACTGTTCATTCATTTCATCTTCATGCCAAAGTGATTGTTGATCTTCATGACAAAGACAAAGTGGTGGTTGATCTTCAAAACAAAGTGTTTGTTGGTCATTCAAAGATTGTTATTTGAGATGAGACTTACGGAGGGTGAATCTATGGTGGCAATTCCTTTTTAGAGTTTTAGTTGTTAACCTAAAATCCTAAAACTATCTTATATCCTAAAGACCTAGGGTTTATCTTTTGTGAAGGCCGTCAATGCAAGGTTTACTTTATGTTATATTTGCTTGGTGACTTGGTATCACCGGTCAAGGATCACTTAAGTGACCACTTAAGGGGGTCACTCTCGTTGGACAACCGGCCCCTTAACCGACTAGACATGTTAAGGTTTCATATCTTACCGCTCAATATGAAATCAATGGCTATCATTCAATTGATTGATTGGCAGGAGTTGAGGATCGAAGGTCTATTTTTAAAGTTGGAGAACGGTTACATCACAAATCTACACTTTGAGAGGCTTATGAATGTCTTCGACCTAGTTTTCAGTTACACAGTTGAGTAACCGTATGGAGACAACAATTGAATGTGTATGACTGCCAGTGCTTTGAGTGCATTTTGACTGTGGTTTGGGCTTTGTAAGAGCGTATGGAAGACAATGATACCCTGTTTATGTTGAAACAATACACAAGAAGGAAGAAATGAATAACAATGTATAAACAGGGTTAATGGTGTCTTAGTATGACAGTGTGCATGAAATGCATTCTTTTCTTTACACAGATAGATTAAGTCTGAATGAGTCTATGACTGGAGTTTGATTGAGGACAATGTGCTGTGAAGTTGTTTAACAGTACTATGATTGTGTAAATGTCAATGTGGGGTGTCAAAGGTTGAATGTCATAATAGGTATATGAAGTTTGGTTTGATGTCAAGGTGTGTGCAGAGAATGTGCAAATGTCCATATGATTGAAGTCTAACCTTGTTTAAGGTTGATCATCATGACAGGAGAAATGGTTATGTAAAAGCCATTGTGTGTCATCTTCTTGTTCATTCAAAAAGGTTACTATCAAGATGTGTGCAAAGGTTGAGGGTTTCTTATTCATGTCAACATCAGTTTAAGTCTTGTTCATGTTTGATGAGATAAGTGGTTGCTTGTAAGGAGATTATCATACATGTGTACAAGGAGGGATAAGTATTGAATGGTTGAGTGTGAATCAAGGGAGTTTGATGATCTAAAACGTATTGTAAACAAAGTAGTACTCTGTATTTTTTGTCTTTCATCTCTTATTGGAGTTGGTGCTCCTATTTGTCATAAGGAGTTGGTGCTCCTAAGCATATTGTATTCAGTGAGAATTTGGTCAATGAGACCTCATATTGTAATCAGTGAGATTTTGGTCAGTGAGACTTAATGGTGAACAAATTGTGAGGATTGGATTGGTTCTTCAAACCCAACCAACTCACACAATGGTTTTTCCCTTTTTAGGGTTTTCCACTTATAACTCCTGTGTCATGGTGATCTTTGTGTGTTTCCATTGAAGTTTGTGGTTCTCAAAAGTTAAAGTTGTTTAATTGCTTTGTTTTTGTACATCACTGATTCACTCGCCGCGCCCCTCCCCCCCTCTGCATGATCTTGAGTATTGCAACACGCTTAGCCTAACAAAAAGTCATACCCTTTGGTGCAACCTTCCCACGTAGACATAGGAATATGTAAATAAGTAGAATCATTTGCAAAAGGGGCACGGGGCCAGCAAGGAAATAAATGGAGATATAGGAACAACAAACAAAGACAGAAATAAATAAAGTTTGATGTATGTGAAGAGAGGAATCAGATCTGCATTTAAGGAATGATATGCAGGAATACATCTGCATTTAGTTTAAATACATGAGTAATAAGTTAAATATATATACAGTTACATATATATAATTGTAATGGCCTGCCCTAGTTTGCATACAATTTTTTTTCGCTTTTCCACCAAATGTGTGTCTGGGCACACTTCGTCAAACAGTATGCACTGGGTAAATTTTTAAACAATACATCCAAAATATGAACTCTCCCACAATTTCAATGAGATGATAATAATGGGAGACGTCTGCTAGCTTGGAAACATATGGAACAACTTAAAATCTATCAAGGAATCTGCACTTGATAATATATTTCAGAATCACCAAAACTGTTACATTCAAAGATATCTCTGACATGGTAAATGAGGAGAACCTTAGTACATGAACCTTCATGCTGTGACTCAATCTGAATGCTTGAATGGCTAGGACATCCCTGTTTCTTTGTTCCCATGAGCTATACGACAGCCAACATATTATTTCTATATTAGTGACGTTTGCTTTCCCCACAAGAGTCAACTTGGTTTATCAATAGTCTGCACACAACCGGGTGATTTCCAATATCATGGGAACGGCTCCAAATAGGTAGTGCTAAGGAATTAGAACTCCCACAATTCCTCATTCTCCCGTCATCTTCATTCAATATCCCTTTTTTGAAAGACCACAAATTATTATATTGGTATCAATGCATCATGTAAGCTTCGATAGAAACTCCCAATTTAACACAAAACTTCGGCGAAAGCCACAAGATAAATTTAAATCATTACACAAACTTCAGAATTTCCATAGAACTTACAGCATCAAACCATTAACAACTCCCAATATCTTTATTAACCGGCTTATTAAGCTGCTCCCGACTTCTATTCTTTCGATTCCTTCTAACATGAAATGGCACCAAGACTCCCGTCTAAAGCTAGCAATAGCCTTTAGGATGACTCATAATTCCTCATAAGATAACACTACCCCAGACTTTTTCTTTTTCCCTCTAACAATTCAGCTGCTTATGTTTCCATGGGAAACTAATAGATACTTAAATTAAAGAGTTGCAGTGGAAACTATATGGCTATCGGTTCAAGTAGAAATACTTCCCCTTCATTGATATCGGCTCCCTTGAAAGGATACGGTGGTTCTTATTCTCTTTGATGTTTCAGCTTACTCTCAAACTTCACACCCGTATTTCCTAAGGTAGCGGCTAATTTGGCATTGCTTCACCTGAAATCATTACTCATGACATCTCTTGAACTGTGGCAAATGAAGATGGTGAAGAAATCTCTTGGACTCAACTCAATCCATTAAGATTTGATTGGCATCACTCCCATTGAGCGTACGGAAAGGCTGAAGCGATATTTATTCATGGTTCTAGACTCACAATCGAATGATGTTGTTCCTTAATTCGATTCTGTCATCGAACACTTCAACCCAACACAGAAACTCTACTAACGCAGCAAACCTCACACCAATACTATATGGTTCCTTTTAATTCGAGCATTCCCTTCAAATAGCAGCAAGCTTCTATAATCGATTATTGCGACTCTTCAAGGATGATACGCTCCGTTATATTACTCAACCTTTTCCCGTGTCTACTTATATGCCATGGCCTTTGTGTTCCCGATTAATCTTTTAAAATCAGCACAACCAATGAAATATTTCATAAATCACAATGCTCTGCCTTTCCAAGAATTTTCCTCCATTTTATGAATTTTCCAGTTAAATCTTCATAAGCTTTGGTGCATCAATTTTCAATATATAGATATTACCGTAATTTTCCTATTCCAAACCCACGACTGTATGGCATGTAACACCCCTCCGATTTGTCCTCCGATTTGTTATGTTTTCTTGATAGCTTAGATACTTTGTTAAACTTTATTTTATGTTATTGTTATTCTATCGCTGAAAGTGGAGCGATGATAGACTATATTGATGTGATGACACATTATTTACATGGTGATTATGTTATTATGCTTTATGTTTGCATAGATGCTTAGTTGTGATGACATTGCTGTATATGCTTATTGTAGTTTAATTGATATATTATCTTGTCAATTGATGTGACATTGTATTGGTGAAGAGAACGGTATTGCATCACTCGCTTGCGAGTGCCCTGTGATTCCCGCGATTCTCTTTTCACGGTGTGTATAAATTACTATCTGTATACATGTACGGCATTTGCTTGTTTGCAAGATTGCAGGTACAGGGCATTAGCTTCACCTGGTTTCACAGGTCTGAGCGTGTCCACTACTCAACAATAATATTGGGAGATAGTAACAGGCTACCTAGTCATACCTTTACCCTAGTACAGTGTGACGTCAGTTTGAGTTTTGGTCTTAGCCTTATCATTGTTGTTTTGGGTATTTTATTATTGTGCAAGTTTAATTTGGTAGATTAAATGTGTATTTGATTTAAATATTTAATTAATTGAATTATTGTTGTGAAGGCTTTAGAATAAATAAATAAATTAATTTAATTTAGTTATGTTGTTGAGTAATTTTTTATTATTAAAAATAAATGGTAATTAAATAAATAAGAGTATTTAAATTGGTTGCAATTAGTAAATTGTTTTATTTTATTTAAATACATGTGGTTGGAAAAATATCTTTGGTTGTTGAGGGAAAAGATATTTTGTTGGGATAACTGTGAGTTATAAATTTGTTATCTTATTGTTGAAAAATTGATTCTCGGATAAAAGATTGGAAAAAAAGGAAAGAAAGTTGTTTCATGGGAAGAGTTTTGGGTTTTTGGTTGAAAATTGGTGAGGAATTTGTGGATCTCTTTGAGGATTTTGTTTTAGGATTTTGCTGTAGAATTCTTGGCTGTGTATTGTTGTGTATGGTTGTGTTTTCTGGAAAGAGGCAATAGCACTGGAGGAAACTTTGGCTACATTGGAAAATTGAAGCTACAGAGAAGCTCCGCAACATTTCTTGAGGCAACAGTTCTTCTGGAACAAGTTCCTTTATTGTTTTTGTGAATTTTGAATTGAAAAGTTGTTTATATTACTGTAATGCAATTTGGAAAAGGATAGGAAAAGATTTTCAATATTGTAGAAGTTCTTGTTTCTTTATTTTTAAAAGAATGCTTGAAGGAACCTCTGTAGAAAACAATTAAAAATCCTTTGTGTAGTTTATTCATTTGAAATAGATTGATACAAAAGAAATTATGAATCTCTGTAGAAAATCAATATTCTATTTGGTTTCCCTATTCCTTTTAATTGTTGGCAAAATAAAATCTCGAATTTTTTTTTAAGAAACGACATTACACAGGCCGCGGCAGTCCCACAGTGGAGGGCATGCTGCCTGTGGGACAGCGTCTCCTCCACAGGACTGTGGAGGGCGCTGCCTTTTGGCAACCGCTCCCCACAGTGCCGTGGTGGGCACTACCTCACAGCGGTCGCGCCCCCACAATGGGAGCGGCAGGGTTGGGGTTTACCCCAGCCCTTCCTAAATAACTATAATCCGAATAAAATTTCGGAATTCGTTTTTTTTTTGGTTCTATAATCCCCATTAAAACATGCGAAAATTTACCTATAGAAAACTTCTTCTGTGCAAATTTGTTTGCTCAATTTGAATCAATGTTGAATTTATTTATATATATAAATGAGTATTAATTATATATATATAATAACACTGTGAAATTTTATTGGGAAGCGAATTCGAAAAATCACCGTACGGCGGAATTCTGTAGCAGTAAATTTTTTAAAATTGATGATAATGTTTTGGGCGGGGTTGGAACCCCACCGCACCCACACCGGGGTGCGTGTGTTGGCGTAAAAACTAACACCTCAGTGCAGGTTTGTACGGACAACTATGCACACTGCGTAATGAGTGCTCTTCAAATTAGGAGGGAAGCTCCCTCGTAGTGCTGGAATGCGTGGAAAAGAAAAGTAATCTAAGTCCTATCTTTTTGTTCTCAGTTGGAAGAGGCACAAGGTTAAGAAAACCAAGAACATTGCAGCTAAGGATTTTCTGGTTTCGCAAATCATTAACTACAACTAAGCTAACTACTTTAAATCTATCCAGTTTCCTCAAGAAAACAGAGCATAAGGAAATGGAGCAAGGATGACTATCTAACGATAAACAAGTATAGATTCTCAACTTGAAGGCAAGGTGGCACATCTATCAGCTCAATCTAAACAAGTTTATTGGAAACAACATATACGATAAACTAAGTACGGATTCTCAACTTGAAGGCAAGGTGGCACAACTATCAGCTCAATCCGAATAAGTTTATTGTTCACACACATCACACGATAACCCAGTACAGATTCTCTACTTGAAGGCAAGGTGGCACAACTATCATCTCAATCTAGACAAGTTTATTGAGCACAAAACAAGAAAGAATTCACCATTATAATTGCATGAAACCCTATGTGGCATAACAATTCATCATAATAGTAAAAACGCATGAACAGATATAGAACGAGCAATATTGACGGCAAGGTAGGCACAGCATATATTCCTCTCTCATGCAAAAGTTAATTACAAATGAGCAAAAGCTCTTATTTATATACATCAAGGTGTAGGGAACCCTAAAATCACCTTGAGTTAACTACAGTCTTGCAATGCATGCAAGATTTATTACTAAACCCTAATGAAATAAACTATACAGTTAACTGGAAAGCTACCATCAGTTAACCGATACATTTAACCTAAATGGACCATGTGCAAGCATGCCATGTGCAAGCATGCATGTCCTTATTTAAAGCAAAGTTAACTGGACACTACCTTCAGTTAACTGGAAACCCTAACCCTAACTCCTGTGAAGATAATCCCAAGGAAGAGATAAGCATGAATGAAATCAGCAAGTGAACTCAAGACTGAAAGTCAAGTTAACTGCTGCTCTTGATTTTATCCTCGAAATTAACTACAGGTTCCAACTGGCAGATCACTCCATGTCATCTCGGTCTAATACTTCGACCAAGAACTCATCAATCTCTTTGTCTTCTGGCACTTTGATGCTGTCCAAAATAATAATCTGCCTCTTCAATTCCTTGTCACTTTCCTTGATTGTATGCATGCATTCTCTGACATCTTCAGCCGCTTTCTTGAAACTAGTTGAAATCACTGAAATGTGATCCAAAATCTCCATCAAGATATCACGAACATGCTTCTGGAACTTAGTTTGCATAGCCTCGAGATCAGCGTAGGTACCATCTTCACAAAGATAATGGCACGCGATTTGAGTGACTTTGGCGGCTCCGTAAATGGAATGATCTCTATTCCTTCTGCAGCTTAATGCTTCATTGTCAGCTGCTCTGATGAAAACCTAAATTAAGACCGATTTGGTATTGAATTCAGTCTAGTTGAACCACCTTATGAAAAACTTGCCCGTTGACTGTGAACACGGCCATATTCTAACAACTTTCTCTAGAAAGCAAAAATGGCTCCTAATGAGGCTAAAAATACCCTGTCGGAGGATAATTTTCACCAAAAATTCTGAGACATGGGTTTTGTCTGGAAAATGATTCTAAGACAAC
Organism: Sequoia sempervirens; assembly: GCA_007258455.2. Taxonomy (NCBI): domain Eukaryota; kingdom Viridiplantae; phylum Streptophyta; class Pinopsida; order Cupressales; family Cupressaceae; genus Sequoia; species Sequoia sempervirens. Next base: position 261,445,793 of record VDFB02000008.1, on the reverse strand, counting down.
CCACAATGTCAGAATTGTGAAAACACGTCGTTTAGCTTGGTATGCAAATATTCTTTAGTCGAGAACTGCAGGGGTTTTTAGAGCTTCCCGGGGCAAATTTTCATGAGAAAATCTGGAACATGGGTTTTGTGCACAACGGAATTCTAAACAAACCCAGATTATGTGATTTTTCAAAAAGATGTGATTTTATCCCACATGCAAAGAAATCTTTGGAAAAAAGCACAGAGCTTCAGAATGAAGGCTGCGGGGCAATATTCTCGAAAAAAAATCTAAGACATGGGTTTTGCTGCTGATACTGAAGTATGTGAACCTAGATGATCAAACTCTGAAAATATGTTGAATTTCTTTGGCATGCAAAGAAAGTACCTAAGATGAGAAATAGAAGAAATAAGACAGAAGATAGAAAGTTTTGCTTGTTCTGCTTCTGTAGAATTAGCCAATCTCTTTTAGGAATTTGATGAAACCTGCATGCAAAGTGAAAATAAAGTTTGGAATCTTCTTCCTCTGAACAATCTGAATCCGTTGCTATGAAGAACACTAAATTCTGACACCTGTAGCACCTTTAGCTTGCTGCTCGCTCAAGAAGAATATAAACTTCGAAGCTTAAGATGATGAAATAATGGACGCCAATGCTTGAATAAATAGACTTTCATCTTTGAAATTCGCACAAAGGATCAAACCTTGAAAAATGGCGCTTGGCTTGTGATTGGACCTCATTTTAGTTAACTGAAACTAAAATAACTAAATAAAGCGCCATGCTTTAGGGTTTCCCTTTCAAGACTTTAGTTGCAAACTAATTTAGAACAATCATGCGATTTTGACTTCAGTTGACATTCTTTATTGAGTTCGCCATCTTCAAAATTCATGCAATTCACACACTTAAGAATTAAAGCGTCTCTTTTAGAATTGAAGTTGACAATGATGAATTCGCCATCTTCACACTTCATGCTTTAAATCTTAAAAAATTCCAATTATGGCGTCCCTTTTGAGAACTGAAGTTAACAATCAAAGGTAAATGCATCAATTTCACACTTCATGCTTCATCTAAAGATGCCATCCCTTTTCAGAACTCCAGTTGACATTCAGTGAATTCGCCAACTTCACAAAAACTTCATAATTTCAACCAAATTCGCCATGCATGTGAACTCAAGTTGACTTTCAAGCATAATCTTCAGTTAAGTGAACATGCAAAGTTGTTAACTAGACATGCAAACTAGTTAACTCGACATGCGAACTGAAAGATCACTCAACATGCCAATATACGAATTGAAGATGACAACCCAGAAATCGTTCAGTCTAACTGAAGTCAGAACTCAAGTTAAGGCGCACTAGTCAACTTATTTCGAAAACTCAATTTTGACCTCTTAAGGCGAATTCCAGACTTAGCCAATTTTTATGAAAATTTGGATTTAAACCTCTTTCGAGACCTCTGTTCATCCTCTAACACTGGCTGACTGACTCCACCGATTGGCTGGCTGACAAGTGCATCGCAGAGCAGGATAAAAACTGATCAAAAGGTACCTTGCAACTGAACATCATGAAACTAACATCTGAAGGCTCAAAAATCCAAGCGCCCTTTTCAAAAGCTGCGCTTTTTCTTAGACTTAGTCAAATTTTGACATCTGCATCTCGAACGAAGGGAAAAATAAATTCTTCATAACTTCTAATTTACCAACTTTCAGGACTGGATCTCAGGTTCACTGCGGAGCTGACTTCATTCTGCATGACTGCTGCAAAGGCACATTTCCCCAGAAAACATCATCTGAGGGGTGAAAATCAAGGGCGCCTTTTTGAAAAGTTGCTCTTTTTCCACCAGACTAAGCCATTTTAGGAACTGACCAAAATAACACTAAAACTCTGACTGCAAGTTGCTGAGTCATCTTCTGATCTGACGGAGACAGGCAACGGAAAGCTGAACGTATCACGAACAAATTGAATATCTGAGATCATCAAAAAGAAGACATTAAAGGCTTGAAAATCAAGGGCGCCTTTTTGAAAAAGTGCTCTTTTGCTCATTCTTGGATATTTTGACTAAGATTTGACCCTATGTTTGACCTCAGGCTCAAGTACTTTAGCAACTCAGATTCACCCATTGACGGATGCGTCACGAAGCTCGAACAAAAGTGAGATAAACATCTTGGATGGCATTTAGTCAACAACCTCCATTTGACACCTTAAAAAGATGGGTGCCTTTTTCAGAAGCTGCTCTTTTTCCAGTGTTAGCCAATTCTGGCTCTCCTCTCGTTTTGCGTTGTATCTCCCGTAACTTGCACGAAACAGGTCCGTTTGACAAACTTGATAGCTCATTGCGAAGCTGACATGATGTCGGACAAAAGCCTACTGGAGGTGACAAACCCTAAAAATAGGATCTGAGCCCCTAAAAGATAGGGCGCCCATTTGAAAATGTGCTCCCTTCTCCAGAGATAGAAAATTTTGATGATTTTCCAGCAAATTTTCACTTTTCTTGAATTTCTTCAGTAACAGACTGACATGACACTAACACCAACTCCATATTTAAAAACCCCAAAAACGACCTTCTGACATCACTTAAACAAGATTAAGACTCAATTAAGCAAAATGCCTTAGTGAAGCAAAAATTTTGGTTTTGGGTACAACATGCTGCTATGTGCAGTGCTCCCCACATCCGTGTGGGATAAGCGCTACCCACAGGCAGCGAACCCCTGCGTGGGAATGCCACAGCCAGGGCTGTGTCCCCGTGCGTGCGTATGTTTCTTGCTTTGTTTTATTGATTGTTATGGGGTTCAAAAACATATATATATATATATATATATATTATATGATATATAAATATTATATATAATATGTATATATATTATATATAATATATGTATATGTATAATTGTATATATTTTATATATATAATTATATATATATATATATATATATTATATATATATATATATATATATATATATTTATTTAAATTGTTTTTTTTTTAAAGTTAGTAAATGTTTTTTTTAAAGAAATATTAAAGGGGTAAGTGCATGCACGCACCAGTTGTTATTTTATAATGAAGTGATTTTATTAGTAAGATTGGGATTTGTTTTATCTATATTTGTGGATTTGGAAACTGAACTTTTGTTTTAATCGTTATGGATTTACTAAATGGAATTATATTTAAATGGTGCATTTTAATAGGCGAAATTGATTGTAATGGATTTAGGAGATCCGAATGATAGCATTTGTTAATTGCACGTGTTTTCTGTAATGGTGTACTGGGGGGAAAGTAATTGTTATTACGAGAATCTAAGTCTTCCAGAGTTGTAATTTGTGAAAAGGGGTTGTTGTAACTTTAGTTCACCCTTTGAGATTTCTTGGGTAGTGCACATATTGGGTTTCAGTATTGGACATCCATAGAGATGTGTTACCTTTTGAGGTGGATTGGTTATTGTTATCAGTTTTTAGTGCAATGTCTACCCTTGGCATGTAGTTTGAGTTATGTGTTGTCGATAGGGGAGTGGCTTTCAGCGAGGGTCGGGACACAAAGTGGTCCCAGGACAACTCGTGTGGAAGTCAGTATAATCAAGTGGGAATTAAATAATCTATTAGCTTAACACATTTAACAAGATAATTAGCCTCACTCATTGGCTCAATGGCTTGTATGAGACTTGAGATGAGTCGGGAAGGCCTGGAATGGCTAGATCGTTATCTTGTCTTCTCAAAAGATAACCGATTCTGCATTGGTGTGCATGTGGGGCCGGAATCGTGAGAGGTTACCAGGATAACCCTAGAGGGGGGCCAGGACCTAGGAAGATCTCCTTTGGACAACCAATGCAACCTTTGTGATGACACTCCTATGACAACAGTCGGTTTATTTGTATTGTGTTTATAATTGATTCAGTGATTCTAGAAGCAATGTGACCATTGTCCTTGTTACTTGTACTGTGATTATTTTGTATATGGCCTATGTCTAGAGGTAGTAGAATTGCCTTGGTTACCTTTTACTATCTCCTAGCACGGGGGCTGGGCCTACGGGTACTATATGGTTGGGGGGCATGCACCTTACACTGTTGAGTTTCTCTTCCTGCTCGTGATGGTGGGATCTTTTTGTTCGAGGAGCTCGTGTGGTTCTTTGGAGTTGTTCTTCTCTTTCTTCATTTTAACTGTGGATCATTATGTATAATTGTAGTACCTCATTTGTATCGAGGTGAACCTTTGTGATGTAATTGTGATAATATTTATGATCTATTCATTATTAGATTTAATGGTGTATTGGATGTTATGTGGTGTTGTATCTGTGGAAATATGTTCAATACATTTCTATGTGTTAGATTCATCTTGCAATGGTTTAATGCTTTGTTGTATGTTGTATCTTGAGTTTAATATTCATATGCTATGGTTGGTTTAAATTTTATAAGTAATGGGTTTACATGTAGATGCGTTGCGTGGCCTAAAGGATGTATGTGGTTAGAGTAGGGTACTTTACTCGTCTTGTTATACTTTTTAAGAAAAAAATTTGTTGGGCTTCCGCAGTGTTGCATCGTCCTCTAGGTTGCGGGACGGGGTTTTACATGGCGACTCAAAAAGAAGGTTCGGTGGCTTTAGACAATAGACGACAGCCTCCAACAAATTCTCACAACTGCCGCATAATCCTTTGAATTACTTGATTACGATCTAGAATAATCTTTCTTGAAGATAGAGGCAATTCAATATTTGGGTTGGCATTAAAACTTCAATGGCTTCTATAATTTTATAAACGACAATAGACTTAGCTTAAGATGTGCAAACATTCATGCTCTGCATAATATATAGGTACTATATATACTTAGATTAATCCTTCATAGATGCCAATTAAACTTGTTCAAACATTACCGAACTAGGCTAAGGAGCCTAGAATAACATCAACACCCCAAAACAGCAATAACAATATTTAATGTCTTTCAAGGTATAACATTAATTAATTCTTTCCACTGAAATATACAAAAGACTGAGATTCATGTAAAACCAAAATATTCTTCATTCTCAGCTGAATTTCTTGTAACTGGAAATTCGTCCTTAACAAGTCTTCATGAAATTTTCATAACTCCACAATGCTTAAATCCAAGCGAGAAACCTAAGTGATTTCTCCAGCAATCAACCAGGGTGGATCTTTCACCACCGGAGCTGATATTCTTTTAGAGGTTTTTTCATCCTCCAAAAAGATGAGTTGAACTGCGTTCAACTAACACGAACTATTCTTCAAAATCAAATCCCACCTCTCTCAATTTGCTCCACAATATTCTTTTATAACCTTTGCCTTGACCCTTGGCTTTCTGCTTGCCTAACTCTTCAAATTTCTTCTCTTTTAATTTCCAAATTGTGACTTAATTTTGAATTTGCATTTAATAAGTCACTTAAATATAATATTATTTAATTAATAATATTTACTTTTGAAATAACATTTGGAGGAAAATATTAAGTAATTAAAATAATATTATATTTTCTCCATGTAAAAAAAATGGGACATTACAATAACCCATACATGTTCATATGAAGTATTGAAATTAATTAGAACTATTTATATATCTATATATGTATATTTTATACGATCATGCAATAATGATGCTCGCAGCAATTATTGAACCTTATAAGTAATTATGATGCTTTAATATAAGTATGGATAATAGATTCTTATTTGTTTGATTTACAATAATGATATCTTCTTAGTGTTCAGCACAGATCGATGAAAAGTAGAGAAAGTTACAGATCAGCAATAAAAGGGAAACCAATCCATTCCAGCGCAGCAAATCATTATTATCTAGCACACACATATATATTCAAGGGTATATTAGATATTTTTTGCCAATCATTTCTTTACATATGTATATACCTTGCTTATGGATAATAAATAATATTTTAGTATATGTCCTTGTGATAGAATATGTGATATGCTTGATTATCTAAAACCCACCTTGTGGGAAGGGCCTGGGGTGAAGTGGTAAACAAGGCTAAGAGCCAAAAGAGCTCACTTGCGACCTCCACCCAATTCCACAAGATGGCAATGGTCTAAAACCCACCTTGCGGGAAGGGCCTGGGGTGAAGTGGTAAACAAGGCTAAGAGCCAAAAGAGCCCACTTATGACCACCCAATTCCACAAGATGGCAAGTGTCTTTAGGGGGTTGAGACATTGTTGGGGAAAGCAGATACAAGCCACCAAGGGGGAGGGCTATGGTATACATCCTCTTAGGCTTGGTATAGAAATGGCTTCAGGCAGACTCATCATGTCCCTTCTTTCAAAATCCTACTATGTTTGCATTGTTGATAATCTATGGATGTGATGTAATTGTCTAACTCTAATAAGCATATATATATTTGGATATATTGTTCATGTGGTGATTGCAGGATTCCAATCCAAAATTGCATCATTAAAGAAATATTTATTTCGTGAGATGAAACCCTAATCGTAATTCATTGCAATTTGTGATTTGTGGGAAAAATCTAGGGCAAATCAAGAGAGGGACATTACAATTGGTATCGAAGCATGTTCCTGCCAACCTGCAGAACATAACTACTTTAACCACCATTCAATTAGAATTGACCATTCAACCTTCTTCTTAAGTAGGCCAATAATGCATTTCTATATGTGTATGCTCCATGCTTCATGTGTATACTAAATGTATTGCATGTATTCACGTGTATGCCTCATGATTCTTGTGTATACTGTATGTATTACATGTATTCATGTGAATACTTTGCGACTTGCATGTATTGATGTATACCTTGTGCCTTACGTGTATTCAAGTGTATATTTTGTGACTTATGTGCATTCAAGTGTATACTTTGTGATTTATGTGTACTCAAGTGTATACTTGGTGACTTATGTGTATTCAAATGTATTCAAGTGTATACTTTGTGACTTACATGTATTCAAGTGTATACCTTGCAATGTACATTCATGTGAATACTTTGACTTACGTATATTCATACTTTGTGACTTGCATGTATTCATGCATATGCCTTGTGACTTGTATTCATGTGTATACCTTGCGAATTACATGCATTCATGTGTATACTTTGTGACTTAGGTGTATTCATGGGTATACCTTGCGGCCCACGTGTATTCAGGCATGTACTTCATGACTTGCGTGTACTTATGTGCATGCTTCATATCTTACATGTATTTATGTGTCTTTCACATGCATGCTACATGTATTAAGTATATCCATGCCAAATGTGTCTTCAACAAAGATTACTCCATGGGTGTTTATGATTACTTTATGCTTAAGAGTTACGAAAATGTTAGAAACTGTCTGTCAAAATACTTCTTGAGTTGAGAAGCACTAACAAATTAACCTATCGAAAGTTGAATAATTAGGAGTTGCAACTATTGAAGTGAAAAGGTGTGACTCCCTCAAATTTGTGATATAAAAGGGAGAGCATTTCATCCGTGCTTTCATTTGAAGGATCCCATTAAGGATAGAACCTTAAGTAATTAGGTTCACAAAGATAGTGAAAATGTGTGAAAATATGAAAAGTTGTGACCCTTCAAACATGAAGACTATGACTCCCTCAATTGTAAATTATAAAAAAGGGTGAACCACCTCCTTGTTAAGAAACCATTAATAGGAAATAAATCTAACAATCAACTTGGAAGTAAAGTATTGTTATCAAGGGTAACTATGAAGGATGGTAATTCCTTCAGGAAATGAATGGATCAATTCATTAACATTTGATAAGCATTCATCATTTCAAGCAATCATCACTCATCAAGAAATCAAATAATCAAAAAAATATCAAAAGATTTCCCAAGGCAACAACACAATTGTTCTAACAAAGAGTAATTTGTGCAATCAGGTCCATACCACCTTGTAACTGGGTCTAGTAAACTTTACCTTGTGGACCAAAATTACTCCTATATGTAATATCTAGAATAGATCATTTCATCTAAGGGTCTTTTTCTACATTCATAAGCTTGATACAAATCAAGCTACATGAGCCTATGCTAAGTTACATTATGGGCCCATAACCCACAAATCCTAGGATCATTCTCAGCTTTCAAACTTTGGGATAAATTGATATTGTAAGATAAAATAGTACCTTTCCCAAGATATGAAAATAAATTTAGTACCAAACATGGAGATTTGACAAAGAAGAGTGATAACCTCCAAATAAATTAAAAGATGGTACACAAATTGAATAATAGGGTCAAACTATAAATTTAAGCCCTATTACTTACTAGAAATACTAAACTATTGTGCATCTTTTGAATTGACTTGATCAATCCCATAAAATTGTACTTAAGTATTAATTACTTATAGGAATGGCAGATGCTTGACTAAAACACTATAGGCTCCTCATTATAAACAAACTTGCCTCAAACCTTGTTTGAATAAAACATACCTTGTCTAAGGGAAGTTATCATTCAAAACACCTAGATCCTTTACACAAATACAAAAGTGACTTGACACAAAGGAGTAAGATACTTAATATTCACGCAATCCATCATGATCTTAGATTTCAACAAAGGGAAATGAAGAGTTTGTATCTTTGTGGCAATGAAATGAGAGAAACTTGTCGTAAGTAACAAATTTTGTCAATTCCCAACTCTTGGTTTGTTGTGAGAGTTGCTCCCATACTTGAAAGATAGAATTAACCCTATTAGTAGACAAATATACTAATAACCACTCATTCAGGGACATCATTGTAGCAAGGCACTGCAATAGAAACCCATTACACCACAAGGAGGAGCAGTACCAAAAGATTACAAGTCCTAATTGTGATTGCTTGAGGGAAAGCAATCTCGGGCGGGGTGGACTGTCATGCCCCCGAAATTGTAACACTAAGATATAAAGAAAATAAATAAATAATGAAATACATATTATAATTATAATTAATATTATCACAAAATAATATTATAATTATAATTATCAAATATAATAAAATATTAACAATTTGATATCATTATTATAATATAATAATATGAAATGTACATATAAACCAATATGAAAAGAAAAGGGAAACATAAAATATATTAATATAGACACAAATAACATATTAAGCAAGAGGCACCGATTCATTGGTTAAGGCAGCATCGACCAAGGGAAAGCAGCAATCTTGTTGCGATTATATTTCCAAGGCAGCAATTAGCCTAACAGAAAGTCATACCCTTTGGTGCAGTCTTCCCACGTAGACATAGGAATATATAAATAAGTAGAATCCCTTGCAAAAGGGGCAAGGGGCCAGCAAGGAAATAAATGGAGATATAGGAACAACAAACAAAGACGGAAATAAATAAAGTCTGATGTATGTGAAGAGAGGAATCAGATCTGCATTTAAGGAATGATATGCAGTAATACATCTGCATTTAGTTTAAATACATGAGCAGTAAGTTATATATATCCGCATATTAAGGAATACATCCGCATTTAGTTTATATATATAACCCATACATGTTCATATGAAGTATATTAATTAGAATTAGTTATATATCTATATATGTATATTTTATATGATCATGCAATAATGATGCTCGCAGCAATTATTGAACCTTATAAGTAATTATGATGCTTTAATATAAGTATGGATAATAGATTCTTATTTGTTTGATTTACAATAACGATATATTCTGAGTGTTAAGAAAAGATCGATGAAAAGTAGAGAAAGTTATAGATCAGCAATAAAAGGGAAACCAATCCATTCCAGTGCAGCAGATCATTATTATCCGGCACACATATATATATTCAAGGGTATATTAGATATTTTCTGCCAATCATTGCTTTACATATGTATATACCTTGCTTATGGATAATAAATAATGTTTTAGTATATGTCCTTGTGATAGAATATGTGATATGCTTGATTGTTTGAAACACACCTTGTGGGAAGGGCCTGGGGTGAAGTGGTAAACAAGGCTAAGAGCCAAAAGAGCCCCACTTGCGACCTCCACCCAATTCCACAAGATGGCAGTGGTCTAAAACCTACCTTGTGGGAAGGGCCTAGGGTGAAGTGGTAAACAAGGTTAAGAGCCAAAAGAACCCACTTACAACCTCCACCCAATTCCACGAGATGGCAAGTGTCTTTAGGGGGTTGAGACATTGTTGGGGAAAGCAGATACAAGCCGCCAAGGGGGAGGTGGTGTATACACCCTCTTAGGCTTGGTATAGAAATGGCTTTGAGCGGACCTGTCATGTCCCTTCTCCCAAAATCCTAATATGTTTGCATTGTTGATAATCTATGGAAGTGATGTAATTGTCTAACTCTAATAAGCATATATATATATACATTTGCATATATTGTTCATGTGGTGATTGCAGGATTCCAATCCAGGATTGCATCAGTAAAGAAATATTTATTTGGTAAGATCAACCCCTAACCCTAATTCGTTGCAATTTGAAATTTGTGGGAAAAATCTATGGCAAATCAGGAGAGGGACATTACAGTAGTGTAAGTTGCTCTCATTTTTCTACTAGCCCCAAATTTCATAAAAAAAAAATGGAGAACCAGAAAAGAAATGTGACATAAGTTCCCCTACAAGGAATTAGCAAAAGAGGGGGGTGCATCTATTATTTTGGCAAAGCATATGTTGGGGAATAAAAAGAGTGAAATATAGATCCTAGTTCCTCTTCTACCTCACAATCATCTTTTGTAACTCGTAATACAAGTCCAAGTGAACAACCCTAAGTTAAAAGCACCTATTGTAACCATTATAACCATTAGAACCATTATTTCCCTTTTAACAAGTTTTCACAAGGTCTGAATTTATAGGCACATGTTGGAAGTGTTGATGTTATTGTACAGCATCGGGTGTCACTTCCAGCCCGATCTCCTTTACACTATTGGATAAATTAAATAATAGCCATTGGCTATTTAATTTATGGAGATAGCGATTCTATGAAGAGGCATGCCTTTTATATTAAATGATAATTAAATATCATGAAGGCTTGAATTAATGAAGGGACACGATTCTTGATGAGGCCGACCTCTTGTGTATTGAAGACTAGATGTTTCAAAGAGGCCGACATGCTTTGAGGAGGCGTGATTTCATGAAGAAGGCACGACTTTTGATGAAGGCCGACTTATGTCTTGAAAAGTCACGACCTTCCCTTCATCTTGTATATATGCTCGATGATCTTTCATTATTGATTATTCATTTGTTGTTTTACAAGTTCAATTCATACAAGTGTGAGTTTATCAAGAGCAATTCGAGTTTCTATAGAAGGTTGAGTTTATTATCAACAGATTGCATCACCTTGTTACTGTGTTTGCATCTCATTGTAGTGCTTCTAATTGGCCTTCTTATCGGCCCCTTGTAAAGAAGATATTCTTTGTGACATTCAATATATAAGTGATATATTGTTGTTGGGTTTTTCTCCCTCAAGTGGAGGGTTTTCCCAAGGTATATGCTCTGTTATTGTGTTTGGTTTTGAATTAAATTTATGTGCTTTACATCTGATCATAAAACTAACATGGTATCAAAGTGGGTATAAGAAAGATCGTGATCAGATTTAGTCAAGCAGCAATATACTATATTCTTATTCTCATCTTTGTTTGCATCTACCCTTTCATCAAGATGGTGAACGGACTTAAGATCGAGGATAGACTTGAGGGAGCATCTAACTTCACATCTTGGAGATTCAGAGTCATGCTCGCCTTGGAGGAGAATGAGTTAGCAGCGTTCATGGAGGGTGAAGTTCCCGAACCATCCGATGAGAATGAGAAATTACAATGGAAGAGAAATGGCACTAAAGCGAAAAAGATGTTGGTGGATTCCGTGAAAGACCACATTGTGCCAATTATCTCTAAGCTAAAATCTGCAAGAGATATGTTCAAGCCTTTGGAAGAGATGTATGAGATCAACAACACAAGTCGGGCTCTTGCATTAAAGTAGCAACTTCATCATGTCAAGATGGTGAAAGGAGAATCCGTCATCTCATACTTATGAAGATCACCGAGTTGAGAGATCAGCTCTCTACTATTGGGCATGTTGTTGATAGCAAGGATTTGATCATGCTAGCTCTTAATGGTCTTCCTCCATCTTGGGATTCATACATTCAAGGAATAAATGCAAGATCAAAACTCCCTAAGTTTGATCATTTGAGGGCGGATTGTACTCAAGAAGAGTCTAGGTTGGCTGCGAGAGGTATTGGTCAAAGCTCTACAAATGAAGACATTCATGTTCTTGCCGCACATTCCTCGAAGAAGAAAGGGAAAGAAGGAAAGAAAGGATATTTCAAGCGGAATGGGGATAAGGGTTCTAATGGTGCTCCCACATTCAAGAAGAAGAGGGACCTCTCTTGTGTTCAATGTTTTAGATGTGACAAGTATGGTCACTATGCAAAGGATTGTCCTACCATGCCTAAGCAGCAGGTTTCCATTGCAGATGTTGGTGATATCTCTCCGCAAAAGGATTCAGGTGGTTTCCTATTCTATTCAGCTCTTTCAAGCAGTGTGCCTACCGACAACAATACTTGGCTAATTGATAGTGGTGCCTCCCACCACATTACCGGATTTAGAGAGCATCTAACTGATTTAGTGGAGAGAGATTCTAGTGAACAAGTCACTATGCAAAGGATTGTCCCACCATGCCTAAGCAGCAAGTTTCCATTGCAAATGTTGGTGATATCTCTCTGCAAAAGGATTTAGGTGGTTTCCTATTCTATTCAGCTCTTTCAACCAGTGTGCCTACCGACAACAATACCTGGCTAATTGATAGTGGTGCCTCCCACCACACTACCGGATTTAGAGAGCATCTAACTGATTTAGTGGAGAGAGATTCTAGTGAACAAGTCATTATTGGAGATGATGCTAGTTATTCTGTGAAAGGAGTTGGGACCTCCTCTCTTCACTTGGATTTCGGCATTACCTTGCAGTTGAGTGATGTCCTATTTGTTTTGGGCATCAAGCGGAATCTTGTCTCTATCTCAACCTTGGAAGACAAGGGGTATCAAGTTGCATTTTCAGAAGTAAAGTTCTTGCATGGCCAAAGAACTCAAGTATCAAGACTGCTGGGGTGATTGGAGTTCGACATGAGTGCCTCTATAGACTTTGCACTCACCCACTTCAGGCGTTGGTGCATGATTCATCAAGTTCGTGTGAACTATGGCATAGAAGATTGGCTCATCTTCACTTTTGAGCACTTCCTACCATGGAGAAGATGGTTTTAGGCCTTCTGAAACTCAACTAGGAGCATGAAGGTACCTGCAGAGGCTGCGCATTGGGTAAGAATACTAAAAGTCCATTTCATAGTAGTGAAAGTAGATCTAAATGTATTCTTGATCTTATTCATTCTAATTTATGTGGTCCAATGCCTGTTGCTTCTTTGAGTGGTTTCTTGTATTACATTATTTTTATTGATGACTACTCTAGAAAGAGTTGGATTTATTTCTTGAAATCTAAAGAATCTGAGGAAGTATTAGTGAGGTTCAAAGAATTCAAAGCCCAGGTAGAGAACTTGTCTGGGAAGAGGATCAAAGTTCTAAGATCCGATAACGGAGGAGAGTACATTTTCAGCAGCTTCCGTAACTTTTGTATTGAAGTAGGGATTAAGAGGGAGTTTTGTGTCCCTTACAATCCTCAACAGAACAGTGTTGCTGAAAGGAAGAACAAATCTATTGTAGAAGCAGCCAAGGCCATGATTCATGACCAAGATCAGCAAACCTTCCTTTGGGTGGAAGCATCTAGGACAGCAGTCTATGTTCAGAATAGAAGTCCTCACCGCATTTTTGGAGAACATGACTCCTGAAGAAGCATTCACAGGGGTGAAGCCGGAAGTAAGTCATTTGAGAATCTTTGGTTGTCCTGTGTATGTTCATGTACCGAAAGATAAAAGGACAAAGTTGGAACCTTCTAGCAAGAAGGGAATATTTGTAGGCTATAGTGAGACATCAAAAGCCTATAGAATCTACATTCCAGGTCAGAAGTTGATTGAGATCAATAGGGATGTTACATTTGAAGAGGATGTTGCATTCAGAAGATCCAAGGGCACTCACATGGAGATAGATAATGAAGAGTCTCCTCAAGATATGGAAGTTGACCATACTCCTGAGATTGAAAGGGAGGCTACTGAACCCAAAGAAGATGATGATCCAATTGAGCCCTTGGAACCTACAGATGGGCCCACAGACATTGTGATTGGTCGTAAGAGACCTCTTTGGGCTAGGCAAACAATGCAGGAGACAGAAAGGTTTGCAGCCCCGAGAGGAACATTCAGAGAAAGCAAGAGACCTAATAAGTTTTCCAGCTATGTTGCATTAATGAGTCAAATCATTAAATCTGAGCCTTCCAGCATTGAGGAAGCTGCTAGTTAGTAGGTTTGGAGAGATGCTATGTCTAAAGAGTATCAATCCATTCTCAAGAATGATGTTTGGGACATCATACCTGGACCAAAAGGCAAATTTGTGGTATCTTCTAAATGGCTCTTCAAGATCAAGCATGCGGCTGATGGGAGCATTGAGAAATACAAGGCTAGGTTCGTGGCTAGAGGATTCTCGCAGAAAGAGGGAGTTGACTATGAGGAAACCTTTGCTCCAGTTGCTCCCTATACTTTAGTTAGGACCATCATTGCTATTGTTGCATCTAAAGGATGGAAGATTCACCAAATGGACGTGAAGACAACATTTCTGAATGGTGTAATCGAGGAAGAGGTATTTATTGAGCAACCTGATGGATTTGAGGTACATGGGAAGGAGTCTCATGTTTGCAGGCTGAAGAAGGCTTTGTATGGCCTTAAGCAGGCTCCTCGTGCTTGGTACGAAAGAATTGATTGTTACCTGTCAAGCTTGGGCTTCTCCAAGAACGATGTTGATTCAAACCTGTACTTCAAGGTAATTGATGGCGAAGCATTGATCTTGGTTTTGTATGTTGATGATTTGATTCTTACTGGAGAAGATCACCTCATTATCAAATGCAAGGAGTTAGCTTCTGAATTTGAAATGAAGGATCTTGGTCTCATGCACTACTTCCTTGGTTTAGAAGTATGGAAGAAGCCTGATGAGATGATTCTAAGTCAAGGGAAGTATACTATTGATATTCTGAAGAGATTTGGTATGATGGATTGCAAATCCATGTCTACACCTATGGAGACCAACTTGCATAAGTTGAAAGAGGCTGCAGCTAGTTCAGATCTGGTGGATTCCACAATGTACAGGGAATTGATTGGATCGTTGATGTATCTAGTCAATACTAGACTGGATATTTGCTATGCAATGAGTGCACTTAGTTAGTTCATGTGTGAACCAAGGAAAATACATTTAGTTGCAGCAAAGCATATTCTGAGATACTTGCGTGGCATAGTTGGATATGGCTTGAGATATTCTTTAGGTGTGGACTTGAAGCTGCATGGTTATACTGATTCTGATTGGGTAGGGTGTGTTACTGATCGGAAGAGCACCTCTAGATGTTGCTTCAGTTTGGGGTCTGCAATGATATCCTGGTGTAGTAGGAAGCAGTCTTCTGTGGCACTGAGTACAGCAGAGGCCGAATATATTGCAGCTTGTGTGGCAACTCGAGAAGCAATGTGGCTTCGGAAGTTCCTTGCAAGATTGTTTGGACAATCAATGGAGCCAACTATCATTCATTGTGATAACCAAAGCTATGTGGAGCTTTCTGTCAACCTTGTGTTTCATGACAAAACTAAACACATTGAGATCAAATACCACTATATCAAAGATATGGTATTGAGGAAAGCAATTCAGTTGAGGTATATCAGCACTGATGAGCAGACGATAGACATTCTCACCAAGCCTCTCTCCAAGATAAAGTTTGTGTGCTTTCGAGACAAGCTTGGTATGGTGGAGAATGAAGCCCTAGCTGAGAAGGAGTCTCAGTATTAGTGACCTTTAATGCATTTCTCTTTGAGAGAGATTTGAGGTGCAAGCTTTTGTTAATGCATTTCTCTTTGAGAGAGATTTGAGGTGAAAGCCCTTGTTTCCACCCTCTGGGAGAGCCACGGTGGATGTCATGTGTGTGACTCCATGACAACATCACGTGAGAGAGTTCGTGATGATTTTTTTTCACCCTCTGGGAGAGCCATGGTGAACGTCACGATGAGGTGACAACATCACGTTGAGTGATGAGCACTTGTACATACCATACATGGGTGTAGCCATGATGGTTGATATCATGATGAGGTGATATCTTTCATTTCCACATATGGGAGCAGCCATTGTGGGGTTGACATCACGATGAGGTGATATGTCTTGTGCAGTTGGAAGTATCCTCCCTAGCTGAGAGGGAGTGTTGATGTTATTGTACAGCATCAGGTGTCACTTCTAGCCCAATCTCCTTTACACTATTGGATAAATTAAATAATAGCCGTTGGCTATTTAATTTATGGAGATAGTGATTCTATGAAGAGGCACGCCTTTTATATTAAATGATAATTAAATATCATGAAGGCTTGAATTAATGAAGGGACGCGATTCTTGATGAGGCCGACCTCTTGTGTATTGAAGACTAGATGTTTCAAAGAGGCCGACATGCTTTGAGGAGGCGCGATTTCATGAAGAAGGCACGACTTTTGATGAAGGCCAACTTATGTCTTGAAAAGTCACGACCTTCCCTTCATCTTGTATATATGCTCGATGATCTTTCATTGTTGATTATTCATTCGTTGTTTTACAAGTTCGATTCATACAAGTGCGAGTTTATCATCAAGAGCAGTTCGAGTTTCTGTAGAAGGCTGAGTTTATTATCAGCAGATTGCATCACCTTGTTACTGTGTTTGCATCTGATTGTGGTGCTTCTAATTGGCCTTCTTATCGGCCCCTTGTAAAGGAGATATTCTTTGTGACATTCAATATATAAGTGATATATTGTTGCTGGGTTTTTCTCGCTCAAGTGGAAGGTTTTCCCAAGGTATATGCTGTGTTATTGTGTCTGATTTTGAATTAAATTTCTGTGCTTTACATCTGATTATAAAACTAACAGGAAGCATTATGGGAAAGGAAAGCATTAAAAAATTCGTTTAGGTCTCTACACTGGCAAGCAACTACTGTTTGTCATGCATGTTCAAAGATGCTACTTATGAAGGAAAAACAATCAAAGAGCATTATGTTATTTGCCAAAGAGATGGTTTTACAACAATATATGGTAGATGTGTTGGCATTTAAATTTATCTTTTGCAAGAAAACACAAAACTGAACATTGTGTGAAAATAAACCTCTCTTTAAATTTGGAGGGGAAGCTCCTTGAGATCTAAACTAACTCTAAACCAAAAACTATAGACAAGATATACAAATATGCATATTATACAAGATTCGCTAAGAGGGATTTTGTATATATAAAAGTAATCATGTGCCTATAATTTGCCTCAAGTACATACAGAGCACTAGCCATGCCTTGCAAACCAAATTTTCAGATGTTGAAGGAAAGAAATTACTCATCATAAACAAATGACACTTTCTGGCTAAAACAAAGACTTGCTATTCAGTACAAAAAAGGATAAAAGGAATACATCACACAATTTCAAGAAATAAATAACTAAGTTGCATTCAAAACCAAAACTCAATACATAGATGTCATCAATATAAAGCTTGACTCAATACAACCTACTTTAAATTTACTTGATGAAATTATCAACACAATAAATGCAAACATAGAATCAAAGTTGGAAAACTCGGACTCGGCAGCCCAAAATAGGACTAGGACTCGACAAAGAAGAAAACCGTAGTTTTACCCAAAAAAAAAAAAAAAGTTAATGCAGCTAGAGAACATAAGAGCCTAATTTGATTATCAATTTCTCATAATTCAAATATTACACATGTTATATGATCTTCAAACACTCAATATTTGAAATTTCATCATTCAGACTCAGTTTCAAATTTTCAAATGAAAAAAACAAACAAAAAACAAGTTTTAAACATTCATACTCATTTCCAAGCGATGCCAAGAGTCCTAAGTTGGGACTCAGAAGCCCGATTCTAGGACTCGCGCAAGTCACTCGCCAGGACTTGGGAATCCTAGCCTAGACTCTCTAGGACTCGGCTGGGGAGTCCTTGGCAAGTCGACTCGACAAGCCCTAGGACTCGGGAGTCCCAAGAGTCTTTTCCAGGACTTGAAGAGTCCTCAAACTATGCATAGAATAAACAACTTGAACAATAAATTATGCAGAATTATCAGCACAATAAATGCAAACATAGAATAGCATCAACTATCATTTTTTAATACCTTGTGCTCAAGGAACTTATTTATAGGTTACAATGAATTTGAAAAGAATAATTAAATATCTGAAAAAGGAATGTGTTAAAGCAACCCCTAAAAGCTTAAAATAAAAATTGAGAAAGAAACTTTGAAGCAAAACTATTCTAAACAACTAATTAAATAAAACTTTTGACTAACCAAAACCCTCATCCTTGCCCCTAAAAATAACATTGGAAATAGCCACTATTGAAATTAGCTGCTCCCAAAAATAGCAATTTGCACATGAACAGCCTCCATGATTTTGAAACACCATTTGAACTAGAACTAGTGAATCCTCCTAACAATTACTAAAATCCTAACCACCGTGAATCTTTCTCCAAGGTGAGAAATACTTCCAAGGGTTTTTTCGACATTGAAAACTAAAGATGAAAAACCTAGAATGATCATTCCAATTGGCAAAATAGAATACCACTTCCTAGGGTGCGAAAAGATTGAAAACTTGAAGTTAAAACCCTAGCAATATGAAAGCATATCAAAAAAATTGTACAAGGACAAAAATATGAAAGCTCTCATGAAAGTCTGCAATGAACAATACTCGAAGAACTACTATTAGCATGACCCAAAAAACCCTAGGCTTTCACCTTGACTTTCATTCTTGATTGTTTCAATCTTCTAATATATGTATGGAAATGAGGCTATGGTGCAAGTTTAATAGGCTGCGCTGCCATCATAAATGCAGGACTGCTTTTATGCATAATTGACAAAGGCTAGAAACCCGTCAAAACAAACCAAGTGTCTGTCTCTAGTGTTGTTGACACTCAACATGATCTTTTTCCTTCTAAAGCACCTTCTCCAAGTAGGTTTGTCAATAAATTTTTATCATCAAATATTCAAGCCTTTGTCATTAAGCTCATTCACATTTGAAAACCTTCTTCCAACGCAAGCACACCTAAGCCCTTTTTAGATTTAGGTGGAGATATTGAGTAGCTATGTCATGTCTTAAGCATGCTAGGTGGAGTTGAGTGCTACTTAGGCCACTTTTGACTTGTCCAAAAACATCTAAAATGGGCTGAATCTAGGTCATACAATTTCTCTGTCTGCCCACTCTCCTTTTAGTCAAAATATGGCAATCTCCTCTTTGGAGTGCCCTTCTGCTACCATAGCCACTTTTTATAGTGTTGAACATAAGTTTTGTTGCTATGCCATGTCTTAAATGTACTAGGTGGAGTCAAGTTCTACTTAAGGTACTTTTCCCTTGTCCAAAAACATCTAAAATGGATTGAAAACTCTAGTGTGCACACTTTCTCTGTCTGCCCACCTTTTTTAGTCAAAATATGGAAATCTCCTCTTTGGTGCACCCATCTACTACCACTGCCACTTTTTATAGTGTTGAATAAAAGTTTTAGGGGGAAAATCCACTACAAAAGTGTTCCAAGCTCACTTTGTTAATGTTTATGACAGCGTCAGTCAGATTCTTCCAGCTGTCAGCATGCAAAACTGTAACTGTCATGCATTAGAATATTTTTGTAACTCCTCCTAAATTTAGTTGCATGATTCCTCTTGTGCATCCTCTTGTAAATGTCCTGCAGTCACCTTCTGACATGCAGAGGTATTTAACTTGCATGTATCTGACATGCTATGTTTAGAAAACCTCTTTGAATTTACATTGATTCTGTATTCAGTTCATAGTGATGAAGTTCGAATTTTTCAAGAGCATGAGTGAAAAAGAGAGCAGATGGTGAACTGAGTAAAAGGAGGGATAACTTTTGACAGTTTGTATCAGTTTGTAATGCTGTGTTCTGGCCTTCATAATCGGCCTCTATTGTAAAGGAGCTTCTCATTGTGACTCAATAATATAAGAGATATTATTGGTTGGGTTTTTCTCCCTCAGGAGGAGGGTTTTCCCAGGGTAAATTTGTATGTGTTTTGTTTCTGTTGTTAACTTTCTGTTAGCTTTTATTTCTGGTTCAAATTTTAACATGGTATCAGAGCGGGTCTAAAGAAAAGATCCAGAACCAGAACTCTTAAGTCTTGAAATATTCTTGCTTGTCTTCTAGCCTGTTTATTTCAGCTTTCTTCAATGGTGAACGGACTCAAAGTTGAAGACAGGCTGGATGGTGCATCCAACTTTACTTCATGGAAATTCAGAATCCTAATTGCACTTGAAGAAAATGACCTTCTCAACTATGTGAAGACTGATGTAGCTGAACCTGCTGATGACACTGAGAAAGCTCAATGGAGGAAGAACCATATTATGGCAAAGAAGATTTTGATTGATTCTGTTAAGGATCATTTGGTACCTGTCATTTCCAAGCTAGATTCAGCTAAAAAGATGTTTGAGTGTCTTCAAAGTTTGCATGAATTTAACAACTCTAGCAGAGCTCTAGCGTTAAGACGTCAACTCCTTCATATTAAAATGGCTAGAGGAGAATCTGTTGTATCCTTCTTCATGAAGATTTCAGAATTGAAGGATCAGCTAAATGCTATTGGAAATTCTATTGAAGACAAAGACCTGGTTATGTTGGCCATGAATGGCCTTCCTCACTCTTGGGAATCTTTCATTCAAGGAATTAGTGGAAGAGCTGAGTTACCCAATTTTGATCGTTTGAGAGCTGATTGTATTCAAGAGGAATGCAGATTGGAGGCACGAGGAAATGGGCGAAGATCTCACCATGAAGAAGAGCATGTCCTTGCTGCTCATACTTCTAAAAGGAAAGGAAGGAAAGGAAACTTCAAGAGGTATGAAGATAGGAATTTTGGTTCAGCCCCTGAACCTAAGAAGAAGAAGGATCTATCTAAGATTCAGTGTTTCAGATGTGACAAGTATGGTCACCTTGCTAAAGATTGTCCATCAAGACCTAAGCATCAAGTTGCTGTTACAAATGTTGAAAATGAATCTACTCATAGAGAATCAAGTGAAGATTCAGAGGGTTTCTTGTTTATATCAGCTCTTTCAAGTAATGTTCCTACTGATAGTGATACTTGGCTAATTGATAGTGGTGCTTCTCGCCATCTTACGGGATTTCGAGAGCACCTTTCTGATCTAAGAGAAAAGGATACTCACTTGCAAGTTATTATTGGTAATGACGCTTGTTATTCTGTGAAAGGTGCTGGATCTACATCCTTTCATTTAAATTTAGGAATTCCTCTTCATCTGAGTGATGTGCTGTTCGTTCCTGGAATCAAGAGGAATCTGATTTCTATCTCAGCTTTGGAAGATAAAGGATACAAAGTTGCATTTGCTGAAGGCAAAGTTCTTGCATGGAAGAAGAACTCCAACTTTAAAACTGCTCGTGAAATTGGTGCCCGTTATGAGAGTCTATATAGACTTTCAGCTCGTCCTATTCAAGCTTTAGCACATGATTCCATGAGTTCTAGTGAGTTGTGGCATAAAAGATTCGCTCATCTAAATTTCAGAACTCTTTCTTCCATGGAGAAGGTGGTTATTGGTCTCCCAAAGCTCAATCAAGAACAAGATGGTGTCTGCAAAGGTTGTGCTTTAGGTAAGAACATTAAAAGTCCTTTTCACAATAGTGAAAGTAGAGCAAAAGGAATTTTAGACTTGATTCATTCAGACTTGTGTGGACCTATGTATGCTGCATCATTGAGTGGTTTTTGGTACTATGTGACTTTTATTGATGATTTCTCATGTAAGACTTGGATTTATTTTCTAAAATCTAAAGAATCTGATGAAGTCCTGTCTAGATTTAAAGAGTTCAAAGCTCAAGTTGAGAATTTGTCTGATAAGAGGATCAAAGTTTTAAGGTCTGACAATGGGGGTGAATATACTTCTGGTGTTTTTCAAAATTTCTGTATTGATGCTAGGATTAAGAGGGAGTTTTGTGTCCCTTATAATCCACAACAAAATGGAGTTGCAGAAAGAAAGAACAGATCTATTGTTGAGGCAGCGAAAGCCATGATCCATGATCAAGGCCTTCAAATTTTTCTTTGGGCAGAAGCTTGCAAGACAGTTGTTTATGTTCAGAATCGTAGCCCACATCAAATTTTAGACAATACAACTCCTGAAGAAGCATTCACAGGTATCAAACCTGAAGTTGGTCATTTTAGAATTTTTGGATGTCCAGTTTACATTCATATACCTAAAGAAAAAAGATCTAAATTAGAACCTTCAGGCAAGAAGGGATTTTTTGTTGGTTACAGTGAAACTTCAAAAGCTTACAGGGTCTACATTCCGGGACAAAAGCAAATTGAAATCAGCAGAGATGTTTCATTTGAAGAAGATGTAGCTTGCAAAAGATCTAAAGGATCTTCTACGGAAATTGATAGAGAAGATCATGAGACTTCTCAAGATATGGACATTGCTGCTCCTGATTCCCCTTCTGAGATTCAGAGGGAGACTCCTGATTTAGAAGACTCTCTTGGTCCTGTTGATCCTTTAGATTCCTATTCTGGACCAAGTAATGTTTCATTTGACAAGAAGAGACCTTTGTGGGCCAGGCATACTATGGAAGAGGCTGAAAAATTTGCAGCCCCTCGTGGTACTTTCAGAGAAAGTAAGAGACCTCATAAGTTTGCAGGTTATGTTGCTTCAATGAGTCATATTATTGAATCTGAACCTTCAAGTTTTGAAGAGGCTTCAAATCAGCAAGTATGGAGAGATGCCATGACAGAAGAATATCAATCTATTATCAAGAATGATGTTTGGGACATTGTTCCAAGGCCTAAAGGTAAATCTGTTGTTTCTTCTAAGTGGTTGTTCAAAATTAAACATGCAGCTGATGGAAGTATTGAAAAGTATAAAGCCAGATTTGTAGCAAGAGGTTTTTCTCAAAAAGAAGGTATAGATTATGAGGAAACATTTGCTCCTGTAGCTCGGTATACTTCCATCAGAACCATTATTGCTATTGCTGCTGTTAAAGGATGGAAATTACATCAAATGGATGTAAAGACAGCATTCTTAAATGGTGTAATTGAAGAAGAGGTATTTATTGAGCAGCCAGAGGGTTTTGTGATTCATAAGAAGGAATCTCATGTATGCAGATTGAAAAAGGCCTTGTATGGCCTTAAGCAAGCTCCACGTGCGTGGTATGAAAGAATTGATCATTATTTAGTAAGCTTGGACTTCCTCAAAAATGATGCAGATCCAAATCTCTATTTCAAGGTAATTGAAGATAAAGCATTAATTTTGGTTCTTTATGTTGATGATCTTTTTATTACTGGAGGAGATGATCTTATTGCTAAATGTAAGGAAGAGTTAACCTCTGAATTCGAGATGAAAGATCTTGGTCTTTTGCATTACTTTCTTGGTTTAGAAGTATGGCAAAGACCAAATGAGATTTTCCTAAGTCAAGGGAAATATGCTATTGACATTTTGAAACGATTTGGTATGTTAGACTGCAAGTCTATGTCAACTCCTATGGAAGCAAATCTGAAAAAGCTACATGAGATTGCTGCCTCTTCAGATTTAGTTGATCCTACTATGTACAGGCAGTTAATTGGTTCTTTAATGTATTTGATCAATACTAGGCCTGATATATGTTATGCTGTTAACACTCTTAGTCAGTTCATGTCTGAGCCTAGACAGATTCATTTTGTTGCAGCTAAGCATATATTGAGATATGTACGTGGTACAGTGGGATATGGTCTGAAATATACTTCTTGTGAAGATCTGAAATTGCAAGGTTTTTCTGATTCAGATTGGGCAGGGTGTGTACCTGATAGGAAGAGCACTTTTGGTTATTGTTTCAGCTTAGGGTCTGCTATGATTTCTTGGTGCAGCAGAAAACAGTCATGTGTGGCCCAAAGTACAGCAGAAGCTGAATATGTGGCAGCTTGTGTGGCAGCTCGAGAAGCAGTGTGGCTTCGAAAGCTTCTTGTAGGATTGTTTGGACAGGTTTTGGAACCTACTGTGATTCTTTATGACAACCAAAGCTGTGTGAAGCTTTCTGTTAATCCTATTTTTCATGATAGAACCAAGCATGTGGAGATCAAGTATCATTACTTGAGAGATATGGTTCAAAGGAAATCAGTTGAACTCAAGTATGTTTGCACGGATGAGCAGACAGCTGACATTCTCACCAAGCCACTTCCTAGAGTAAAGTTTTCTTATTTTCGAGATAAGCTTGGTATTGTGGAGAATGTTGCTCTTGCTGAGAGAGAGTCTCAGCCTCAGTGACTCTTGCTTCATGTGTTAATGCATTTCTCTCTGCGAGAGAGATTTGAGGTGCAAGCCCTTGTTAAGGCATTTCTCTCTGCGAGAGAGATTTGAGGTGCAAGCCCTTGTTAACATTTCTCTCTGCGAGAGAGATTTGAGGTGCAAGCCCTTGTTAACGCATTTCTCTCTGCGAGAGAGATTTGAGGTGTAAGCCCTTGTTAGTGCATCTTTCTCTGCGAGAGAAATTTGAGGTGAAAGCCCTTGTTTCTTTCTCTTGGAGTAGCCATGGTGGACATCACAATGAGATGACTACATCACGATGAGGTGATTTGTCTTGTACAGCTGGAAGTATCCTCCCTAGCTGAGAGGGAGTGTTAATGTTTATGACAGCGTCAGTCAGATTCTTCCAGCTGTCAGCATGCAAAACTGTAACTGTCATGCATTAGAATATTTTTGTAACTCCTCCTAAATTTAGTTGCATGATTCCTCTTGTGCGTCCTCTTGTAAATGTCCTGCAGTCACCTTCTGACATGCAGAGGTATTTAACTTGCATGTATCTGACATGCTATGTTTAGAAAACCTCTTTGAATTTACATTGATTCTGTATTCAGTTCATAGTGATGAAGTTCGAATTTTTCAAGAGCATGAGTGAAAAAGAGAGCAGATGGTGAACTGAGTAAAAGGAGGGATAACTTTTGACAGTTTGTAAGTGCTGTGTTCTGGCCTTCATAATCAGCCTCTATTGTAAAGGAGCTTCTCATTGTGACTCAATAATATAAGAGATTATTGGCTGGGTTTTTCTCCCTCAGGAGGAGGGTTTTCCCAGGGTAAATTTGTATGTGTTTTGTTTCTGTTGTTAACTTTCTGTTAGCTTTTATTTCTGGTTCAAATTTTAACACACTTGAGGTGGAATATTTCATTAACTTAACCCTGTTTTCCCCTTTGGCAAAGATCTCCTTCATTATTACCACCTTTATGCTTAAAAAAAACTTAGGCAAAAAATTTTGAGGCTTGGGCCATTTTTATCATACCTACAAAACTTTTGATCAATGCTGCCTTCTTTTATGTTGCTTAGTGGGATTTTAAGTATAGTTTGATAACCATGTCGCCATTTCTATTGGGACTTGGGTGATATTCACTTGTAGAGAATTCTTGAAGTAAAAGTTCATCTATAGAATGCAATACAGTAACATGCAATAACTTTCAGATGTTGTGGTACAGTATACATGTTGGTTTATATGTGATAATGTTGTAGTAGCAACCACATCATTTGGAGGAAAACGCACAACTACATATAGAATGCATTGTTACTAGAAGCATGAATGGCGATGCAAGTGCACTTGCAGCAAAGCTGAAGTTCATTCATAAGTATCTTGAAGCGTGATAATGTTGTGGAGGATGACACAAGGTACCGCAAGTAATCAGAAGTGATAAAATTTTGTTGACTATAAACACGTTCAGTAAGCATACACCTAAACTAGAAGTCTCCTTCAATTGTTGCCACAACTGGGGGGATCCATTCCATTGAAGTCACACACAGATCTGCAAAGGTGAATTCCCTACCATCTATGACCGTTACCAAGATGTACATGTCATTAATTGTTCAAGTAACAAAAAGAAAAAAAAATATTTGTAAAATAAAAGGAAAAAGTGGGTGATTTTTGAACAGTTATTACTATTTGATGTATACAATCAAGTTACATAGAAATTGCATCTCTAACCTTAAGTAGCTGATTACAACATGCTTAGTGTAAACCTATACTATAAGTCTCCTTCAACTAAGTTGTTACAAGTAGGGAGATCCATTCCATCAAAGTCCCCCCCAAGATCAAACCCGGCTCTCAACATGCCTCCAATGATTATTTTCATGATCACAATATAAAAACAAATATTCAAGTTTACAATTTTGTGTTCATATTCCAGTGTTTCACTTAATTTTCAAGTTCAATTCTCAATGATTAATGGTGAATCTTTATTTGTAAGTGTTCAATGCTAAATGTCACAAATTTTAATGTTCTTTGAATTTCAAAAATTTATATTTGTTGATGGTTAACAGTTTAATTCTAAACTAGCTGCAATGAATGGTCTGAGCGGGAAAGGTGGAGGAAGCCATTTTTTTAAACTTCCTGATGGCGAGGATGAAGAAGGCGATGGTTTTGATGGAGATCCTACTGTTTTCTGTTTGCCTAGGAGTTTTTTTGTTCTGCTTAGCACTAGTCCCTTTTTTGTGGACTTTGCAACTGTATTTGGTTGGGCGGTTTCTAGGTTGCTTTGCCTTGTGGTGGTTCCGTTTTCTGCTTTTCCCTGGCAGTTTGTTTGCCTGGAAGGGACGGTTGGTGTCTTTGGCCCGTCTCTTCTCTTTGCTCAGGGGCCGTTTGGGCTCCTTTGGGTGCCTTCTGAAGGATGTGTTGTGGGAGCTTCGGTGCTCTCTTCTCTGGTCTTTTCCCTGCCCTCTGTGTTGCCCTGTGTTCTGGTTCAGTTGTGTGGGCTGGTGGCTTTCCTGGTGTTTGTAGGATCCTTGTTGTCTCTTTGTTGGCGTTCAACTTTGGCTGGGGTGGCCCATTTCCTTTCCGGGGCTTGGTGCTTCCTCCTTCTTGGGTGTCTCGGGAGGCTGCGAACTAATGTGGTGTTGCCTTTTTTGGTATTGTGGCTAGCGCTTAGAGCTTCTTCCCCTGCCTTTGTCTTTAGTCCCTCTTGGTTTGTTTTCCTTTTGGTCATGGGTGTTGGAGTTGCTTTGGTCTTTGTTTTGCTCTGCTTGTCTCTGTTCTTGTTAGCAGATCTTCCCCTCTGCTCTTTTTTCTTGGTTTTGCACTTGTTGGCCTTAGTGGTTATCAATGAAACTGGCCTTTGTTTGGTTTTGGCGTTGGCTATTGGTGCCTTTTGTGTGTTGGGCGCTTTTTGGGTGGATGTTGAGTTTTTTTTGAAAGATGGTTTCAAGGGGATCTATTGGAGAGGAATTGCTTTTGCTGAAGTTTGTGGAATCACTGTCTGTGAGGTGGTTTTGAACCTTTTTTGCAAGTTTGGGTTACCTGTGGTGCTCTTTTGCTCTAACAGATTTGTTCTTTCTTTGGCCCTCTGTTTTGGTTGTGATGGGGTTTTAAGGTTGGAAGTGCTTTGCTTTACTCTGTGGGTGTTGGGTTTCTTCAGTCTCAGCATGTTGAAACTGTGTCTTGGGGGTTCCAAGGTTGCTGTTGGTCTCCTGTCGGAGATTGGTCATTTTTGGAAGTGGTGGGGGTGGCTCTTCCTTGTCTTGAAGACCCATGTTTCTATCCTTGGTGCCTTCAAGCATGGTTGGTTTGAAGATCGCTCTATCTCATTTTTCATGATGTTGTGGTTCCAAATGTTCATATTGAAGGATTGTGGTAGTCTATTTCCTCTCTTAGTTGAGGAGCTTTCTTTCGCTTCGCTTTTGCACCTGTTGCTTGGGCTGCCATGGGGTGTGGTGACAACCTTCTCTACTGGTGTGTTGGCTTCCTGTTTGGTGTCGAGGTCTCCTATGGAGGTGGAGACTCCTCCTTCAGAAGCGGAGCCCTCTCCTTTTGAGGTGGAGTTGGAGGTTGTAGTTGGGGTGGGAAGCTCCCTTCTCTTCTGTTGGTCCCTTTTGACATGGAGCCGGTTCGTGCAGGAGATCGGTGACACTAGTGTTTTTGGTTCTCACTTAACCCTCTCTTTTAGAGGGGAGCTCTCTCCTATAGAGGTGGAGTTTGAGTTGGTGCTTGGTTCGAGGTGGTGCTTTGGGTTGGCTTTTGCTCCTCAGTGTTTTGATGAGCTTTCTCACTCCTCTGTTGTGGTGGAAAGTTATGATGTTTTGGATTTGCTCATTATCAAGGGCAGGTGGTTTACAAGTGGTGTTGTTTGGGAGATTCTAATTGTGGGATATGCTTTCTCCTATGGTGGTGGAGAGGCAAGGTGGCTAATAGGGGCTCTCTACCCCATCAGCACTATGGTTGTTTCTGGTTCTTATTTGGTTTCTCTCTGTAACAGGCTCAATGTGGGATGGTCCAACCAAAGAGCCTGTTGGACTTAGCTATTTTCTGGTGGTTTGGATTTCAAGACCCTCTTAAAATTGCATGTAAGAGATCGAAAAACTTGTCCTTTATCTGGAAGTTGCTGCTTCATGGAGGTCTCGATATTCAGGTTGTCTTGGCCACCCGGGGGTGGTTGCTGTTAAAGGTTGTTGTTCTTACAACATGATGGGGGGCCTGCAGGCCTGTTTTGTTGGTTGTGCTCTCAATTCAGGTCCAGAGCTAGTGTTCTGTTTGAGGGGCTAGTGTTCTTCAAGTGTTGCTGCTTGGGTGGTGTTTCGTTCAAGGGGTTGGTGTTCTTCAAGTGTTGATGCTTGGGTGGTTCTGCTTCTAGGATATGCTTTCTCCTATAAAGGTGGAAAGGCAAGTAGGTGGATGGGGGCTCTCTACCCCATTAGTGCTAATGTTGTCTTTGGTTTTGAAAAGGTGGCTCTAAGTAATAGGTTCGATGTGGGATGGTTCTTTGCTTGTATGAGTTGGAAGAACAGTTTGTCTTATCCACTCTTGGGGTGGTTGTTGTTTCAGACTTTGGTTTTGTCTGCTAGGAGGGTGGCCTGTTGGCCTAGTTCGTTGACTGTAACGTCTGTCCTGAAAATTGAAGATGGCTCTAGTTGGTGGGATTTTGTGCCCCAATTTGGTGAAAATTGGGTGTTTATCACTTTAGTCAAATGAGTGCTCTGAAACTTTCGGTGCTTAGGGGTATTGTCTCGGACTGCTATTTCTTGATAGCATTTTTATGGTTTCATACCTATTGGACTTTGGTTAATCTCATAAATGGGCTGCGTACCATTTCGGGGATTAATATGGGTATTCTGTTTTTATTATGTTGATAATGGTTTTGTGGTTGCAAGTCTGGTCTATTGGCCTGCGTGCCTTTATCCCTAGTGTTGACTGGTGTTGTTTTCCCAGTCTGTTTCTCTGTTAGTTGTTTTGACTTTGTACCACGGGATCAGGGCCCTTACCCTGCTTATCTAATCAAAAACAATTTAATTCTACAATTGAAAAACTATGAAATATTTTTTACAACTTTATTTTAGATCCTATCCAATCAAAATATCTAAGGGCAACAAGCATTGGTTGTGTCATATTTGCAATACTAATTTCAATGAGAGCTATAGTAGGGTCAGGGACCATTTATTATCTGAGAGTAGACATGAGGTTAGGGTTTGTGTAGAAATAAAGTGGGAACATAGAGTTAAAATGGAAAAGTTGGTTGGAAAGAGAAAAAAAACTAGTAGACGAGCATCCATGCCATATATGATAGATGTTATTGTGGCCCAAAACATTTTTTATATTTTTCTTTTCAAAACCAAAGTAGAAGTTTGAAGGCAGCAAATCCCAATTGAGTTCAAGGGAAGCCACAATTAGGCAGAGCACCCACCATTAGGCAAGTTGTCAATAAATCCTTTCAATCACTTGGCAATCAATTCACATGATTGAGCTCCTAGTTGTTGAAGATGAAACTGACAAAAATAACACAAAAATTTAGGGTATTATCAAGAGTCTACAAGTTTTATTTCAATGGCCAAGTCTACAAAGAAAACATGCAAGCTGCAGAGGGGACTACCCTGAGTAACAAACAAGTTTGTTTGTAGAAGTTAGCTCACGAGTTGCTCACTAGTGGGTTCTTACATTGGACAATCTTAAGAGTAAACAAGGTACTCCAAGAACCTCTCCTAACCCCCAAGGTTAACAAATCACTGGATGTAGCGAGAAACATAGTGATGCAAGAGCATTCTAGGGCTCGTGCCATCCTACAAACCTAATTTCCTTTTAATTTTTATGGTTTTCTTCTTAGAAAAAGAATTTCCTTTTAATTTTTATGGTTTTCTTCTTGTTTGCAAGTTCTTTCTTTCTATGTGATATTTTTCTGTTTGTTTGTGTGGGGCAGCTGAGGATAGACAAAATATGAATTTAAATCCTATTTACTGCTTACTCCACAAGACATACTAGGCCATACCATTTGATTGTCTTCTTTGTTGAATATGGAAAGGGAAAATATTGGACTGAATTGGAACCGGGACCCACATGAGAATCCTTTCATGTTGGGTGATTATTCTCATTCTTGTTGGGGCCCACCTATTCTTTGTCCAAACACAATCTTCCTTGGCATGAATCTCTCAATCTTAAAACCTAAAAACTAATTCATGGGGCCTACGTGATAGTTTATATTCTTGGAGCCTCCATTTGGGATTGCAAGTGTCGAACATGGGGGTCACTACTGTGTCACACATCATTCTTTCTATTTTTCTTGCTAGGAGTCCAAAATGTTAATATTTGTTGTAAAACTGCATAGCTGGCCCACTCCTCTTGATCAACACCCTATCTAATATGTTTGTGGAGCCTATTCTTGGGCTGGCATTTTCCTTGAAGATGATACAAAGTTTGTTTCTTATCCCCATCCCACATTTAAAAAAAAAAAGGCAACACACTATTTTGTT
The DNA here is from genome assembly GCA_007258455.2 of Sequoia sempervirens. NCBI lineage: Eukaryota > Viridiplantae > Streptophyta > Pinopsida > Cupressales > Cupressaceae > Sequoia > Sequoia sempervirens. The sequence continues at coordinate 261,415,134 of VDFB02000008.1, read as the reverse complement.
GACTGCTCCAACAGTTGCTTGCTATATGTGTAAGTGCAAGCTCTTTGTTGGAAATGAATATAGAGACAAAATAAATAAATAAACGGGAGACGAGAGAAGGAAGAGTTGTGAGACCCAAAACATGTTGCAATCACATTGTTACTATGAAGTTCTAAACATTTAGAAACACTTGTTATTGCTTGGGCTGGAAGTAGTAAAATTATGTTGTTTGATATTAGAAGTTTTTGACCTATCAAAACAATGATGTTCTAAAAATGTTGTCACATTGTAATTTCTAAAATTACTGTTGTGAGGAAGTTGTTGTAAATTAGTCGTGTGGTGAGATGCTTGGATTAGTGGCCCTTAGTTGGGTTTCACTATCCTTGATTGCATTATTTGGTAATAGAGTAAAGATAAGCATGTGGGATTGATATGAAGTCAATCTTGAAGGCCTTGAATAGTTTTTGTTGAGATGTTGGGGGCAATGGCAGAAAGGTTAGAAGCATTATAGTTTATATTCAAGTGTGGAACATGGGGCCTACATGATAGTTTATATTCTTGGATCCTCCATTTGGGATTGCAAGTGTGGAACATGGGGGTCACTATTGCGTCACATTATTCTTTCTCTTTTTCTTGCTAGAGTCCAAAATGTTAATATTTGTTGTAAAATTGCATGGCTGGCCCACTCCTTTCGATCAATACCATATCTAATATGTATGTGGAGCCTATCTTGGGCTGCCATTTTCCTTGAAGAGGACACAAAGTTTGTTTCTTATCCCCATCCCACATTAAAAAAAAAGGTAACACACTATTTTGTTGACTACTCCAACAATTGCTTGCTATATGTGGGAGTGCAAGTTCTTTGTTTGAAGTGAATATAGAGAAAAAATAAATAAATAAAGGGGAGACAAGAGAAGGAAGGGTTGTGAAATCCAAAAGATGTAGCAATCACATTGTTACTATGAAGTTCTAAGCATTTAGAAACACTTGTTATTGCTTGGGCTGGAATTAGTAAAATTATGTTGTTTGATATTAGAAATTTTGACCTATCAAAGCAATGATGTTCTAAAAATTTTATCTATCATATTGTAATTTCTAAAATTGTTGTTATGAGGAAGTTGTTGTAAACTAGTTGTGTGGTGGGATACTTGGATTAGTGGCCCTTAGCTGAGTTCCACTATCCTTGATTGCATTATTTGGTTTCAGAGCAAGGATAAGTTTGTGGGATCTATATGGAGTCAATCTTGAAGGCCTTGAATAGTTTGTTGAGATGTTGGGGACAATGGCAACAAGGTTAGAAGCATTAGAAACAACAAGAGTCAAGAGAAATTTGACCATAGTTAGAGTCTTTGTGCTACAATGGAAGTTTGATTGCTAAAGAGCTCATGGAATTGATTGCACAAATGGAGAAGTACTTTGAATTTGAATCGATGGAAGACTCGAAGGGGGAAGGGGGTGAAGCTTGCTAGTACCAAGTTGAAGGGTCATGGATCTCTTTGGGGAGATCATGAATAATGAATTTGATAGAGGAGAAAAGCGAAGATTCAATCATGGGATCAAATGGTGGAAAAACTGAAGTAAGAAAATTTACCAGCAAATTATCACCTAAATTTTCCGAAGCAATTACAAAACCTTAAAGCAAAGAGAATTGAGTGTCGATGCTTATACTAAAGAGTTTTACTAGCTCAACATTTGAGTTGGCCATGTTGAGGAAGATAAGGAAAAATTTGTAGAGTATATCAATGGATTCTACTTGGATGTCCAAGATGAGTTTAGTATTGATCCAACTGAGATCAATAAAAGAAGCTTACCCATGTGCCTTGAAAGTAGAGGAGAAACTAGCTAGAAACAAAGAAAACAATTCTAGAGTAAGAGGACAATTTGGAGAAGATAAGAAACAACAGAACAATGAAGGAGAGTCTAGCACTTCTCACAATGACAATTACAATCAAGAACCAAGAGGAAGAGGAAGAGGTAGAGGGTTCACTTGCTACTTGTTAGCGAATGAAATAGCCCCTGATAAGTATGCCTGTAATAAATGACTCTCTTGCCTAATAGGCACTAGTACCAATTCGCTAGCAACTCTGAAAAGGCCACAATTGCATTTGTGGCTTTCCTCTGAATTGAGAGGTACAACTCCCTCGTATGATTTAAATAGGAAATGAATGTGCTTTTAACTAGAAAGCAACAAAGGCAACAAAGATTAACCCATAGAAATGCAACTAATGCGAAATAAATTCTAAAGGATCATTAGCCGACTAGCTCACAGACCGTACTGACTAATGACAAAAGCAAATGTAGCGGAAATGAGAGATTTCGCAATTGCAATAGATGAAATAAATGCAATCGCATAGATTTCACACAAAATATATTCTATTTACGCACGACTCACAGGTCAATACGATCAACATTACATTTCAACTCACAACTCACAGATTGAAAGTTATTGCAATCAGAAATTAAATGAAATTCAAAGCTAAACTAATGTTCCTCCCTCAACTACATCACAGTGTATTCTCTAGGAATCGGACCCTTGTTGAATGGTTGTTTACCCAAATATAGGGGTTGTATTTCTCTCTCGACAATCACCAATCAGTTTCAGTAACGCTTTCTTGCCGCCTAACTGTCCATCTTGGAAACCGATGGTCAAGAAATAGTAAATGTCAGAATGATTACATTGCTAATGATAAGACCTTAAGCGATTTCCAAGCATTTCTTGATTAAACTCTTGCCCCATGGCCATCAATTCTTGAGCAGTTTGCATGTTTTGCAAGTCAAGCATTAAATAATTGTCACAATGATGCAATGGAAGCACACGTGCAAGTTGTCTAGCAAGATGATCGATTGGGAATATTGCTTAAATTCGTGTCATATCAACAATTAATCCCAACCGTATTGCCATCCTATCGTCTTCATCACTCTTAGCTCAAATGTCTCGACAACCTTCTATAAATTCAACAGGAACAACCTCACTTCGCCAACCTGCAGTATCAAACATGGCGAGTGCTTAGAGTGATGGAGTGCCAATGAATGACTTCATTGTCATTGAGGAAATCGAATGCAGTCCTCTTTTCAGGCATTTGTCCGACCAATTGAAAGAAGTTTTCATAGTCGAAAGTGAGGTTGAAGAAGAGGTGTTGTGTAACATACTGGGAGAGGCATTTCTAAACCAGGTACATGTGCACAATGCAATGCTCCTGGAGCGTTTTGTGTGCACTATAATCCACACCTTCGGGCGTCGTGACTAGGGAATGAGGGCAGCAGAGCGACTAGTTCGACCAAAGTTTCTCCACCGCATGAATGTAGCCATTGCTGGCCTCAACAACTACCCTCGAAGCAGCCTAGTAGGCGATGCTATTGTATTGCAACCGCTACCCAAAATGAGACCACCAAAGAAGTAGTGACCCACCTCTATGTTGGGATGGTGAGGAACAAAATGGGGTTGTTTACCCAATTTCTGTAGTCTCATGAGAACTTGCTATCCCTTGCCTAGATAGAGTGCCTTCAAGTGGTGGTAGAAGCAATCCGCGTGCTGATGTTCGCCCTCTATGCATGAAAAAAATTCCGGTTTGATATTAACTAGCCCCCTTTTTTGTAATCGACAGAAAATTTTGTATTTCCACCAGTACATATATATATAATAAAATATATCATTTTATAATTCTAGTGTCGATTCTCTACATTATGAGCAATTCTGTCTCCAATTTTGGTTTAATTTGCTATATCTGGATGGCTTCTTGTTGATGAATGATAGCTTAGGTCAGATATAAACGATGATTGCTATAAGCATCATCATCGTTTATATAAGATCAATTGCTCTTCATATTTAATATTTCTAAAATAAGTAAAATCGAATTTTATAATGCATGTATAAAATCGGATTCAAATAAATGATGTTCAAAATACACATTGAATAAAATTTGGAATTCATATAATATATATCCGCCATGTGTGAGGGGGTATATGTGTTAAGTATGTTTAACTGAATGATAATCGGTTGTAAAGGAAACCCGCACGCCCAAAGGGACACGCCCCTTCAGCGGACGTGTCTCCACGTGTGGAGACACATCCTCTCAAGAGACGCATCCCTTGGGGGCGGGTCTCCTTACATTAAAAAAGGAGTTCCACTCTTGATATGCAAACATCGAAATTTATTAATGTTCTGCAATCAGTACATTCAGCATTAAGAGAAGAAATCTGAAATCGTCTTTGACTTAGAATTTCTCACATAGAATTTCAGACCTTAGTTTATTCTTAGATTTCTAGGATCCTATTTGATAAAGATTTGATTACATTTACACTTCTCTTTATTCATTTTTGCACAAGTAGCTTTTTATTTATCTAGAATGCACCTAAACATAATAATCTTGCACTCTGACTTCTCAATTTCTTCAAAAATGTACTCCGGCGGTAATGTGGAGAATTCGCAGAACGGCACAAATCACCGCTGTAGTTATAGAAACCAGATCAATTCCCACTCGGCTTTGAAAAAAATTGAAAAATATCATCAGCAGTCAATTCAACGAGTTCATGAACCTTGGGTACGGACCACTGGCCTTTCGAAAGAAAGACTTCGAACATGCAACAAGTTATAACAAAACCCTAAAACATTGCCAGGCTTAAGAAAACGGAGAAGTAAAGAACTTGGGCAGCAAAATGGGAAGTTAGGCGAACTAACGAAAACGCCGCCCAGGTTAGGAACATTTAATAAAACACAGCCCGGATTAAGACAACTGAAATTTTAACATGGGTGCTGATTTACAAGGGGGGCCCCAAAAATATAAGTAACACTACTGATGTGGAGAAGTTGGCCATAGAGGCCCTTTGAGTGTCCACAAGCACAACAAGATCATGGAAGAAATCATATTACTCCACAAGCACAACAAGATCATGGAAGAAATCATATTACTACACCTAACAAAGAATATGTAGCATCACCTCCACATGCAAAGGAACTTGAGCAAGGGAAGGCCCTCATGACAAAGAAAGAATATTTTTAGAACTATATGCAAGTCCAAGGGTAAGTGTTGCAAAGTTGTAGTTACAAAGGGTATGGCTGAAATCAAAAAAGGAAGAACATGAAACAGCTCAAAGAAAGAATATTTTTAGAACTATATGCAAGTCCAAGGGTAAGTGTTGCAAAGTTGTAGTTGATGGTGGGAGCATAGATAACCAACTATCCAATGAAATGGAGGATAAGCTGAAGCTAAAAAGAATCCCACACCCCAAACCAAACAAGGTATCTTGGCTGCAAAAAGATTGCCAACTTTTGGTAAATGAACAATGCTTAGTTGAGTTTCATATGGCAACATATCAAGATGAAATATTATGTGATATTATGTCTCTGGATGCTTCTAACATTTTGCCAGGTAGACCATGGTAGTCTGATGTGAAGTCCATTCATGATAGCAAGAAGAACACCTACACCATCATCAAGGATGGAAAAGAATACACATTGAATCCATTGAAGGATAGAGAAGAAGTGGACAGCAATCCAAAGGGTATGTTTAATTTCTAGAAAACAATTTTTAAATGATATTAAAAAAGGAAGGAATGTGTTTTGCTATCATTCCTAAACCTACACAAATAAAAACAAAAAGCATGGAAGATGAGAGTCCATTAAAAGTGTAGAAATTGCTTGGAGATTATGTAGATATTATGTCAAAGAGTTGTTGGATGGGTTACCACTCATAAGAAGCATCAACCATCACATGGATTTTATCCTAGGAGCTAACCTGCCAAACAATGCAGCATATAGAATGACATTAGTGGAGAATGAAGAGGTAAAAAGACAAGTCCAATAATTGTTGGACAAGGGTATGATTAGAGAAATCTTGAGTCCTTGTGTTGTACCAGCAATACTAGACCTAAGAAAGATGGAGAATGGCGCATTTGCACTGATTCTTGAACCATCAATAAAATAATAGTAAAGTATCAGTTTCCACTATCTTGAATTAACAATTTGATGGATTGTTGAAGTGGAGCCAAGTACTTCACAAAGATATACATGAAGAGTGGATGCCACAAATTTCAGATTAAAGAAGGAGATGAATGAAAAACCACTTTCAAAACCAAGGATGGGTCATATGAGTGGTTCGTCATGCCATTCAAATTGACAAATGCACCTAGTACTTTCAAAGGGCACAAATCATGGAGACCATAAAAGGAAATAGGCCTGATTTTCAATGGATAACAGCAGCAGAAAGGAGTTTTCAGCTCTTGAAACAAACGGTAACAGCACAACCTGTCTTGGCATTACCTGATTTTGTGATGTTCCAAACATTATTTTGCAAACTTTATCAAATTTGAAGTACACTCAACAATTATATCATGGCATATACTGAAATAACCTTCATGCAAATTGTATGTCAAAAACTGGAACATAAGATGCTAATTTTTCATAGAACCATGCCATTGAAAGCACTTGATGTTTACACACATAAAATAAACTTCACCAAAACACTGCTGCTGATTTATATTGACAGAATGTACAGAAAAATGTTGTCATAAATCAGATGTGACAGCAATACATATGATATTGAATCTGAAAATAAAACTCTATATGCTGGAGCTCCTTCCTACACAAATCTTGCAACAAAATACTAAAAAACTATGCTAGAATCCAAAACCAAAGTGGTTTCAATCTGAGATTTTAGCATCCAAGAGGTTTTGTCCTTAGATTGATGAACACAAATGCTCAAACTATTTTGACAAAGTTTCAGTATGTAAAATGTAACGCTGAAATGAAAAAATTGCTTACATTTTATAGAGATTTGAGGGCCAAACAATTCCAACATCCCTTCTCCACTAAAAAATAATAAAATAATGTTATTTTCATTAATTTCTCTCCAAAGATTCCTCCCAAGAGATTTGTCATTACCTTCATTGAATTCTTGGCTAAAATTAGTCGATAACTTCTCCAAAAAAGTTTGTCAATGTTGTCATAGAATATGCCCAAAATAATGGGAGTTACACAAGGCCCCATGAAGAATCCTACACCCCATTTTGGGTTTGCCAATATGAAATAAAAATATTGATATTTAATTGACCCAATTTACCAAGTTTTAAAAATATTAAATAGCTTGGGTCCAAAATTAAATATTAAATAGAAATGATTTCCCTATCATTTTTTCCTTAAGCCCATGGGAAATATGAAATGGGTTATGGGGTCCCCAAATTAACTAACCATTTCATATGTAGAAGTTGCCTCATCTAAAGAGATTTTTGGCAAGTTGTGCAACAATAACATCTAAGTTATCACACTCAAGAGTTAGATCCCAATTATTTGTCACTCCCTCATTGTAATCAAGTTTCTTAAGTGACAAGAGATCCCAATAACTAGTGGGGGTCTGGAAGTGGAGACCCCCATGGGGATTTGAGGGTAATGCCCCCAACAAGGTCGAGGGGCAATGCCTCACCACCAAGCCCACATTAAGGCCTTTCAAATCACACAAACCTTCAAGGTGCACACCATTTTCACAGTTCTATCACTTGAGGGAAAAATTAAGTATTTGACACTTTTTTGTTTATAAAAATGATTTTCAAAAATGATTTTTTTTGTTTTTTCTTTGGAGGCAATGCCCCCAAATGAGGTCGAGGGGAAATGCCCCACCACCAAGCCCACATTAAGGCCTTTTAAACCACACAAACCTTCATGGTGCACACCATTTTCACAATTTTATCACTTAAGGGTGAAATTAAGTATTTGACACTTTTGTTTATAAAAATGTTTTTAAAAAAGGATTTTTTTTGTTTCTTCTTTGGGCAGCCTTTGGGTCCCCTTTGGGTTCACCTAGGTTTGGCCCAAGTTCGCATAGGGTCCTACTCAAGCACCCTAGGTGAACCCAATGACAAACTGGTCCCAAAATCAAACCCATACAAGTATGAGAGGGTTCTAGAAGAACCCAGTAACATAGATTTATACTATCATCCCCCACCATCCCCAAAAAATGGCCCCTAGATTTCTGTCCCCAAAATGCACCCCCTGTTGTCCCACCATCCCCACCCCTAAAATGCCATGGAACATAGCAATATTTCTATATTGCTAATCGTTTACAAATATTTTTCTCATGCAAGCATCTACATGAGACCAATACAAGCTCTTGTAAGAAAAACCATGAGACTAATATCAGCTCCTTACAAGCAACCACACCAAAAACCACCTATGGAAAACCAAGAGTCACAACTTAGAAATCCACTTATTTAGAAACCACCTCCACATTAGAAGCCAACTAGGGAAGACCAAGAGTCATAACTTAGAATTCAATATTAGAGGTCCCATTGGGATTTGAACTTGGGTCTCCACATTGAGGAATCAATGCTTTTTTTGAACTTTGGACAAAAAAGCAAATTTGTGAAGATAGGGATTGAAAATGTCATTGATGATGTGCATGACTGTAAAGTGCATTATTGAGGCCAAAAGGTATTATCAACCACTCGTTGAGCCTAACTTTGTCTTGAAAACTATCTTCCAAACATCATGGGGCTCCATGAGGACTTAATGAAGTACTCGAAACTGTTTGAATGCGGATTGGGTAGTCATCCTAGATCTTGATGTCAACCAGGACATTATCAAGTTATCAACATTAGGCAATAACAAATTTGCAACAATAGTACTTTGTGTGGGAAACAAAGATGTTGGGGCAAGCCCAACTGAGTCTCAAATGGACCTCAAGAAAGTGCATACTACTCAATAACATCTTAAAACGCATCAATAAAGAGATTTTATTATCAAGGTTGGAAGCTTATCAATATCATTTCTCTTAGCTTCCTAAATGATATAAAGAGTCCAACATTTATTGTTAGCCTAGTAAGTCATATGTACTTATATTTAAAAAGTATTGACATAAGAAATAAATGCAAAATATTAAAACATAACATTGTTCTTCATAGAAGTGAATAATAGGAGAGGGTACATTTAACTAACCATATAATTAAAGGTTAGTTGACAATCAGTTAGTTACCTCTCACTTGAATGAAGAATAGCATGACAACCTTTCACTCTTCATTTTGTGAGTTTGTACCCTATGCATTTATTGTTAACCTAGTTGATATAACGGCCATAAAGTAAGTCATATGTACTTATATTTTAAAAGTATTGACATAAGAAATAAGTGCACAATATTAAAACATAACATTGTTCTTCATAGAAGTGAATAATAGGAAAGGGTGCATTTAACTAACAATGCAATTAAAGGTTAGTTGACAATCAGTTAGTGATCTCTTGCTTGAATGAAGAATAGCATGACAACCTTTCTCTCTTCATTTTCTGAGTTTGTAACCTATATTTTCTTGGCAAGGGGGATACTAAGAATAGTCTTTACCATAGTTGCAAAACCTTGTGATTACTCGCAGGACTCATAAGTAATCACATGTTGAAATGATTGCCAAGTAACTTGCAGGAAAACTCAGCCATGATTACTTCCACAATTTCATTCAGGTTTTTTAAAACATGATTTAAGGATGCACCATGAAGGTTTAGGGTCTGCAAAAACTTCCATCTGAACTGTGTTTTCAGGTCACCACTTAAAATCCAATTTTGGCAGATGGGTAAGGGCTGCACAAGTTTTAGAATCTTTTTCCAACTCAAGGGAGGAAACCCAAAATAACAACCCTCAAATATTCACCTTAGAATCTAATATATTTTATTAAGTCTTCAAATGGCAAATCTTAATATAGATAGCAAAAAAGGGATGTATAAATATAGGTACAGTATGGATGTCTTTCAACTCAGCAAGGATCATTAAATTCAAATGTTTTCTTTCTTCTCTGAATATCATTCTGCCATCCATTGAACTCTAATTTTGATCTATATATGAAAGAAATCAGTAATACATTCTATAACTTCAGTAATATGTGTGTTTTTGAAGAATATTTTTAAAAATTCATGTCTACAATATGTATTGAACTCTAATTTTGATTTATATATGAAGGAAATCAGTAATATGTGTGTTTTTTACGAATATTTTTAAAATTTATGTATTTTTAAATATTCGATAAATTTGCCAAGTTTGTCCAAGTTTTTGCCAAGTTCATCCAAGTTCTTGCCAAGTACTAACTTTTAAAAAAAATTAGGTCAGCCAAGTAATTGTCAAGTCCAAGTTTTTTAACCAGTCTTTACAACCTTGATGCTACTAAAACATCACAGATTTATGCTTTAGCTGCATCTAGTTCAGATTTTGGAGTACGGCACCAAAGCGTTGGATGCCTCAACAAAATATCTCTCTCAAATCTCAACCATAACTAGGGTCACCAGCAGTGTTGCAAAAAAATCCACAACAACATTGTGATTCCATGATTTATGGTGCAAGTGAAAATCATTTTGCTACCACCTGGTCAACACATTTTCCATTTGCTACCACCTGGTCAACTACATTTTCCATTTACTAGTTATCCTCAGTCCCTGCCGGTTCCAAAGCAGGGCTGCATTATGGCCAGGCAAGCTTGTGCTTTCTTAATGATATTGTTGACTATTTTGGAATCCCCTTCAACAAATAAAATAAGAAATGTATGTTCCCTTGCAACCTAAGTAGGGCAAGGAAATCTGCAATATTGTTTGTCTAAATGCCTGTAGCACAGGATAAGTTCTATTGTCTGGATCCCTTATGGCTCCCCCAGCACAGCTCTCCAGTATTGTTTATGGGCACCCCATGAAAGTCTAATTTATAGCATCTCAGGAATGGTGGGGTCCAAGTGCATGAGAGACAGATTTTAAGGAAATGGAAATTATAACAAAATGGGGAATGGGGTATTCCAGGCTGAGGACAGTTATCAGTTAAACATACCAGTAGAGTTGAGGACATGTGACCATTGGAAAGGCCTTGTTTAAACTATATGATTCAAAAAAAAATTGGATATCCTCAGCTTTGCTACAAAGGATTGTTTATTCTTTGTTATATTGTCAAGGTAAATTGAATATGCCACAAATCAACCTAAGCTATGTGTACTGTAGAAATCATATCCAAAGACTTACTGGCTTCTGGAATTCATATGAGTCTTCGCAACAATGTCATAAACAAGTGAAAGGCATATTACCTGACCTGAAGTCATTATAAAATGTGTATATTCCAGTTTAATGCATATTTAAAAATTCATTAAATTAATTTTCAAGGACAATATAGGAGAAAGCTTAAAGTATATGCAGAAAATGGCCAAAAGTCAATCTCCAGAATCCCTTCCATAGAACTTCTAGAGTATTACAATTAAAAGGAATAAATTACATGTTGCATTCCTCAAAAAGTTGAAAAAGGCAAATAAAGGATTCGTGCAAATGACCTGAAGTTTCTCAGAATTTATCTATACAAAATCCTTTGGCAACATACAGTGCTTGCAATATTTCTTTCAAAGAAAATAAATCCTTTGAAAATGGCCAAAGAGAATCCTGAGAATTTTTCAGTAGAAGTTCCAGATGTACATGCCTATAATTACAATCTAAGCTTTTTACATTTTACATTCTTCCAAACAGTAGTTGAGAAGGGTTAAACAAAGTATTGAAACAAAAGCCAAATGTTTCTCAAGAAAGGCAGGTGAAAGAATATTCGTGGAATCATCTTGTATTTGAAATTTCTCACAATAGAACTTCAAATTTTCATCAGAAAGCATTGTTTCCTTTTTGAGGAAAAGGTAGAGTTTCACCTCTCATCCTCAGGAAGTACAACAGCAGCTACCTTCTTGCTCCGCACCTAGAAGTCACAACCAAAGAATATATATGCTCATGGTTAAAACTTAAAACTTAATATTTTAACTAAACTTTAAACTCCAGGATTTCTACAATGTAGTTTATTATAGACTGCACTATAAATTTTAACCAATGCACATGAGTAAACAATATAAGGTAAACATATCACAATGAAGGGGAACTTTCCAGTAAACGAAACCAGACAATAATTAGACATGATCAATACATCAATCCCATAACACATGGCATGCAGAAGGCAAAAGAGTTGAGCGCTGGTGCTAGATTGGCTTGAAGGAGAAACTCATTAACACCTTGAACAGATAATCTGGGCAAGCAGTTGAGCACTAGCGTTAGATTGCATTTGGGGAGATGCTCAACACTCTGTTGAACATTCCTTTTACACAAGTCTCATACATATAGCCACAGCACAAGGATTGGGAATCTGTTCTAACATCAGAAGTAATCTGTTCTAAAATCAGCACCAGCAATCTCACTTATTATGCCATGATGTTTATAAAAATATCTGTTTTTTCAATTTATTAAGCACACACATGATGAGTTCCTTTGTATCAAAACTAGAATTTCACCCAAGACAACTATTAAAAAACATTTGTAGAAATCTTTCTGAACCTTGGATTCCCAATGGCAACTTCATTGATCTAATGTGATATTAAAATCCCAGATATGACGAAAAATCTCAACACTTGGCAAATCAATCGAAATGATGAAATTTGAATTACCTCAGAATTCGGTCCATCAACTTCGACACAATCACTGTCATCATCATCTATCATGTTTTTTGGTGCAGGGGATGAAACCCATGGCTGAAAAGACTTGGGCCAACTAGCATGCTGCAACAATTAAACAGTTAGAATATTTCACATTTTACAGTTCCATTTTAAAAAAATCAATGAGAAATCATCTAAAATATATCCAAATCTAGTGAATCCTAAACTATTCTCAAAGTTGAAACAAAACAACTAATATAATAGATTTCTTTGAATTTAGGAAACAAGGTTTATACGCCATGCCTCTTCATAGACCCATTTTCTAGCCTAGCTTGGAAAATGTGAATAATTGAACTTTATTGAAAATTTTCACTTTGACATCTTGTGTGTACTTAGACTTGCATTCAATCGGCATGATACAGCCACTTTCATTGTTGTGCACCTACTGTAGCAACACAAAGTGCATCTAATTATTGAATAGCACATTGCCTTTAATTATTCTAGGGGGAAAGGATGCCCTGAATACAGAGAGTGCTCAAGAACTAATTATTTTAATAAACCACACAGCTGCAAAAAATAATTGACTGGAAGCGACAAGGCAATGTTGCTTTTTGGACTGAATTACATGGAGATAATATTGACCTTCCAGCTCTCCTTTAGTGGTTCTCTTCCAGCTTTCCTCATGTCCACTGATCTTGCATGTTCAACCATTGTGGGAGTATATCCTGAATTAAAATGTTCCTAAACAATTTGTAAGACCAATACCTAAGACTCAAGAGGTTTAGTCTTACACTCATTGACAATGGTGCCTTTCTTGACAAAGACCCTAGAAACTCTTATCATTATGGCCACATTTATGTCACCAAGTGGGCAATGGCAGAACATGTTGCCAGACAACACAGCCAGAAGTACTGCAGGTTGGTTTTTCAAAATATGGAATTATGGTTCAGTACTGACCCAGATTTACAAATGAAGATGTGCTCTCTTTTTACATCAAATCATTCATCAATTGATGAATGAACTAGTCATCACTACTTATTCTCTTTCCAGTACCTATTATGTTAGCAGCAAGACCTAATGGACAGAAGAAAGCTACAAACAAAGTGTTAATGTTCAATATTCATAAGTCTTATAAGACAGAATAAAAATTGGAAAGAAAAGACTTTCGGGCACTCTAAAAGGCTAGGCTGAAAACTACTTTAGCAACTCCATTGCACGCACACATAGTTACTATTAGGCCCCTTTGCAGCTCTGCTAATTATGTCAACTCTGCTAGTTAGTCACCCTGAGTGTAGCATTCAATTGAGTGAGCTTTGAAGGGTCTTTACCTTTAGTTTAATGGAACAAAATTTCAATAAACATTCCGTTTTCTTTATAATGCAAAGAATGTGTTTAAATGATCTCAAAATTAGCAGTTGTTCTCCATTGAACGATTATTTATATGAACAAGTGGGCGATGGCAGAAACGAGTCACCAGACAACAAATCCAGAAGTATTGCTTGTTTGTCTGTAAAAATATTGAATTATGGTTCAGTACTGACTCAAACTTACAAATAAAGATGTGATCTCTTCATACATCAAATCATTCAGCAATTGATGAATGAATTAGTCACCACTATTTATTCTCTTTCCACTAATTATTATCTCAGTAGCAAGAGCTAGTGAACAGAAGGAAGCTACAAAGTGTTAAATGCCCACTATTCATTAGTCTAATAAGACAGAATAAAAGTTGGGAAGAAAAGTATTTCAGGCACTCTGTGAGGCTAGGCTGAAACCTAATTTAACAACTCTATTGCAGTAGCTTTAAGATTTGCTTTAGGGCAAGCCGTAAAGTGCAGCATTAAGGTAGAAGAGAAACTTGAAATGAAACCACAAGAAGCCCAGGAGGATAATTCAAACCTGACGAAGCAAATTGAAAAGTGTCTTAACACCTGTCACTTTTCCAAATAAGATAAAATGGTCCAAGATCTTTTGTAGGGAAAAATCTTAATTCTATGTGGGAAAAGAAACCATGTCCCTCATCCACACAACTCCATTATGTATTCTATTAAGGCTGAAGCCTAATCTACTTAAGGAGATCTAAAGATATAATAGCTGACACCCTTATGTTTGGCTTGCAAATAGTGGCTTTTAAAGCAAATAGAATAGGGCCTTGAGAATTGAATTTGTGTGTGCATTCCTTGTTTGCAGCTTAGAATAGAGCCTTAAAAATTAAATTTTTGTGTGCATTCCTTGTTTGTGGGTTCCCTAGGATGGCTCAAAGGTGGTTCTATATTTTCTCAAGTATTTTGGATCTCCCTCCAATATAAGGTGTCCTCTTTCCTTGAACAGGATCATTAAAATTTGCTTTCAGCTTGCTGTGCCTGTAGTCTTATTTTGGGTGAACTGATCTTGAGAGGGATTTTTTATTGTTTTTGTTGCAAATGCTAGCTGTTCATTCCATTTAGATATCTGCTGTTGTGTTTTCTACTCTTGGGATCCTTGTGAAGAGCATACCCCAACATATAAAGGACATTCTTATAGTCCAGCAGTTGCTTCCAATCTATTTTCTCCCATTTCCATGATTAATCTAGCCAGCAACAGCTTCTGCAAATCCACATTGATACAAATGCATTCATCGTTGAGTACCCTTGGATTTCTGGTGAATATTAAGGCTTCTATATATCCTTATATGACATTCATAAGCTTTTTCAGTGGATTTTTCTGCCAATATTCACTTGGGAATAGAAGAAACCAAACCCAAACTGTGACAGTGCTAGGCAGGTTTTCTGTGGGGTTAAAGGCTATAGAACAATGAAAAAGGCCTAATTTCTTCATGAACCATTGTCCTCATTACAAGATTCGGTCCTTCTCTTTCTTTGTTTAAAACTCTGCCATGAAATACCCCCTTAGGAATCATTAAATTCCTAACAAGCCGATGGATTTCCAGTTCACCTAGGCCTGGATCCTTTGATTTTTTGGTCCACAGAAGGCACTCAATCATGAATTGCAAATGACTGCTAGTTCTTTTAGCATCCAGATGCTTTGTTCCATTTCATCCAGTGAAAATAAGATCTTGTTTGGAGCGTCCATCTTCAGCTAGCATCCATTTTCCTTTTTGGAGGAAAATTGGGTCTAGTGATTGTTCTTGTGAGATGATACTAAAAATCCTTGAAGCTTTTATTTGCAGGTTTATAGAGCTTCCTGGAAACAAATGACATAAAATTCTAAGTTGGATAAAGAGAAGATCCTTGGGTAGGAGTCATGGCCTCCCCTTGTCAAAATTCCTAAAGGCCAATCAGCCTTCGGCTGTTTAGGGTGATTTCTCTTCTAGCATGATACTGAATAAATCCTTGGATCTCTTCCTCCCAGATCTGCAGAGATTCCTTGGAAACAGCAGAACAGATGTTCTGATTTGGACTATGGAGAGGCATGAGCATCAGAGCATCTTCTATTTGAAAAAATGGGTAAGCAATGCCATGACATATCCCTATGGTGAGATTTTGATCACATTAATAACTCTTTTGAACATTCAATGCAACATGTTTTGGGAATTAAATTGTATACATAAAACAAAACCTAGTATGGCTTGATTTAAAAGAAAAAGTAGTGCAACTCGTGATGTAAAAAAACAAAGATGATGTTTAGTGATATGCAATTCTAGATGATCAAGGATTTGGAATTTTTTCATGAAGAGAAGAGTTTATTATAACAATAAGGATGTCCAGCAAAATCAAGGAATCTCTCCTTAATCATAACAATGAACTTAATGATCCAGCAATGCTTAGAGGGCCATTATTAGTTAGGAACAAAAAACAGAATATGTACCAAGAAGGGAAATGATCTCTAGTACAAATTTATTTAAGATAGAGGAGAAGGTAGTTTTTTGGGGTCAACCCCCAACCAAGACATCAATTAAGCATATGAGACATAACCTTCATGCAAGAGATGTCATGACAGCACTACCTACACTTGATGAGTGGAATTCCTTATACCATGTTATTTTCCACAAAGAGAAAATTAAATTTACTAGTTGACTTTGATAGAGAAATTGTTTTATTGCATAAATACATGCTGAACAAGGAGAATCATTTAACTTTTTCTTTTCAGCAAATGAAAAAAATTGCCTGCAAGGTAAAGTACTCAATAAAATCATGTAGGTATCATGGAATTTAGTAAACATTATTTAATAGGTAAAATACAAGTATAGTACCTTTTTAGTGAATTCATTTGAACAGGTAAAGAACAAATATTGTACCTTCAACCAAAAGAAGAATCCCCGCAGCAAAGTTAATTTATCTTCAGGAGAAGTAGCTGAAACCAGCCTGTCAGACAAATCTGTTTGAAATTTTACAACATGCGACTTAATCAGAAAAGGCTTGAAAGTCTTATATCTTTCCCAAGACAAACAAACAAATTATGACCACATTATCAACTGTCTAGTTCAATTCAACAAACAAGTTTTGTTCAGTTCAGATAAATTACTACTACTTCGCGCATGTGATATGGCCTGTGAAAAAGAAAACAATGTCATGGTTGAGCTGAAAAGTGAATGATGTATAACACACTGTGAGAAATTATGACAGCTATAAGGGCAGATCCTCTGCTCCTCAGCCAATCAAACAAGGGTTTATGAACAGGCTCCTTCCAGTAAAACAACAAACTTGTCTAGACGCCACAATAGAGCCACCAAACTACTTGTTAGGAAGGTTTTGTTCCTTGTAATTATGCCAGCCAATTTTGATTTTAATTACCAGCTATGCTGTCAAAGAAATCAGCAAACCGTTTTCATTTTACGATGTATGATTATAACAGGATAAGGGAAATAGAGGCTACATATCACCTTTTTTCTTTCCACCAAAGCTACAAACCCATCCAATCCAATTGGGCATTCCCTATCCAATCAAGACTTCCCAGTGCATTCCCTCATATGTATAACTAAGTAGGATACACAGATTACATCTCTGATCAAATTTATATAAAAATATCATGAATGTTTATGGGTATATGGCTCACCTTCTGCAGCTTCCCAAAATAAATAATGGATATGCTTAGCTAGAAAATTCTTAAATGTGATAATAATACGTGGACTTTGTCAAGGTTCTCATGCATATATCCATGTACATTGATGGCATCCCAACAGAAAGAACCTCAATTTGGAAAAAGCTGTAATTAAACTTTTTATTTAGAACATGCACCCAATAAAAAATTGATCAGAATAATTCTTTTGATATAGCATAACCAAGGAAGACAAGGATAGGCAGTATTGTCAAATTGCTGTAGAATAGTGCTGTGGCATAAAATAAATGCAGCATTCAGATTATACCCCAAAGGTCATAATAATCATAGAATGTCATTGCCATACAGACAATAAAAATCAGATACATGCTCATTTTAAAAATAACATGTACCTGGATGGTAATCCAGATATGAAAATCCTTCATCTTGTGTTTCAACAGAAATCGTCCGTTGACGTGTATGTCGAAATCGTACAATAGGCTTTCGATTGTTTATAGAAGTCCACAATTCATGTAACTCTTGTGTATTGTAAGGTTTCTGGAGAGCAGCCTCAAGATTCTCCTTAAAGTCATCAGATTGAGTGAAGAAAGGGATTTCACTGCATTCAATATTTCCAACTGTAGTCACCTGCATGAAAACAAGGTAACTATTCCATATGAAGCAGGTTTTACATTTTATAGGCCACAAACTCTCTGCAAAGAGATAAATTTCCCATTGAAATAGAAAACAAATCAGCATTTGGTGACCTGTTCGAATAGTATGCATAATTAATCATTATGAACATAAAATCGGAACAAGGGAAAAATGTTATCCAAGTGAATGCAACTACATATTCACTCACATCAGAAGGGCTACTTGATTCAGGTGAAGGTACTTCTGTTTTGACTTTGTGTTGAGTGTAATCCTGTAAGTAAGATTGTCTTTTCTCAACAGGGAACTGGGATGACTGCAAATGAGCAAGTGCATTATCTATTTCTCCACTGCAGAATAATCTTCTCCTTTTTCTGTTTTTATTTTCATTACCCATAGATTGACAGTTTGCTTTCCCTTCCAAACTGCAGTTTTGGTTTTCATTGTTGACACAATTCGTGCAAATTGAACTAGGATCTTCATATTTGACTGACGTTGTACAGCCATCTTGGACAACGTTCAGGTCAAAGACATATGATAGGCCATCTAATCTCACATTGTCTGTAAAGAATTTGTAGTCCTCATCCTCCATTTCATATTCAACTTTGATTCTAGTACCACATATTTCTGTTTGAATGTTTTCAGAATCAGTTCGAAATGTCAATGGAACCTCAAAGTCTTTATGCTTGGCCCAAACAGAATCTTTGGCATCTCTGCTAAATGCATTATGTAAAGATTGAGCCTCTACTTTCACCAAGTTTCCAGAACCTAACATAGAAGAATCTACATTCACCATGTTTACAGAACCTAAAAGAGAGGAATTCATAATCATTGCAGATCGAGTCTCTACTTTCACTGTGTTTGCATAGCCTAATAGAGACGAATCTATATCAACTGCAGGTTGAGCTTCTACTTTGGCCATGTTTCCAGAATCTATATTCACAGCAGGTAGTGAGTGTAGAAGCCAGCCATTTCCTTCTTGTTTTGACAAATTTTTTGTTTCCATCTGATGCAGAATAGGGTCCTGATGTTGAAGCTCTAACTTAGAAGTAATGCCTGAAGTTTGAGTGGATAGTGAAGTTGAAACTACTGCCTCAGGTGCAGCATCTGAGAATATAGAATGAATTGGAGGGTTATTCTGAAAAGAATTATTCATAACAGAATCAGAAATAATTGAACCCAAATTGTCCTTATGACAAGATGCTCCGCAATCATGCGGTAGCTTTATGGACTTCTGCTCTGTGATGTAGCCTTCAGGTAAATAACTTTTAGGTAGCTGCTTCACTTGCTCTTCACTTAGAGAACCCCGCATACGCTACAAGAAGAGAAAAACAGAGCATCATACTAAATTAGATGCCTCAAGGCTCAACACTTCAGCAATTGTAATTGAAACAATAATGGAAAAAGGAATAAATGTTCCTTGAAAGAGATCAGAATATTGGAGAAATACATCAATTGCAAAATAATATTGTAAAATGACCTTTATAAATACCTCATTAATGGTTAATGTATGCTGATGACCAGTATATCTCAATGGTGACCTCTGGGAATGTAATTGAAAATCCTCAGGTTTTGTCCAAAAATATTCAGCACTTCTGCACCAACTGCGCCCTAATTTACGACGGGAGATTTCCCGAGGAGATTCATGAGTTGTTTTAAATATGAGAAAATCATGTACATTTGTGAATCCAGCATTCCTAGCCAGATGCAATATTGGTCCTGTGACTTCAAGGCCTTGTTCCTTACGGCAATGACTACAGTTGCAGCTGTTGAAGACAGAGAGGATAAAGTCAAAGTCAGAGTCAAAGACTGTCAATCCCATTGATTCTACTTTAGAAACAGATTACATGGTACAGGTACTTTGGCTATATCCAAGTACATAGAATTGTCAAACTAATCAAAGATGATTTAAACAAACAAAACAATAGAACTGCAGTTCCTCAAACTACTGCTTTGTGTTCAGAAGAAATTGTTATAAAAATCCAGTTATCATTTATCTTGTTATTATCTGCAGGCCCCTGTATGCTACCGTGCTTCCCACCATCATTCAATAAAGTGTGCAATAAATTATGTACAGTGCAACATGAATAGAAGGAGAAACGATGGACTGAATATGTATTATACAAAAGGGGGAAAAAAATACGTTAAGTACAAGCAATTGAAGAATATTGGAACATTAGAATAATTTCTGAAAATGTTTAGTAGTGGACAAACCAAATGTAGCAATTATCTATCTTAACACTAATGCTCGGTTGTTAATGCATTCAAGTGCTGCATGAACAAAACTCTAGAGGAATTATGCCTAACACAGTTTCTCAACAAAAACTTGGCAGAACTATTAAAATATAGAAATTATAACCAAAAATAGCTTGCGCTACTAATCCCTTCAAAAATCATTGAAAAAAGTAATCTTTGATATCCAATCAATTGTTGTCAATGATCAACATCTTATAGATTGATTGAATGCACAGGAAAAAAATGAAAGGACAGATTGCATGCAACTATCTGGCTAATTTATTCTCCCCCTCTCAAGTTGATGTCAATAAAACATATTTTTGGCATGCATGCACTACATCCTAAGTTACAAGTTCAGGTATGCCAGCATGGCACAAAAAATTGGAGTTGGGTCCATTTTGGGTACATCCGTGCAAAATACATAAAAAATCGCAAATATATACAATTTGCAGCCTAAGAACAGGAATTAAGTTTAGAATACCACATAACATGCATGTAATAAAAATTGAAAATACCACTACAATGTCAATTTGTCAAACAACCATGAAACAGCTTGTGCAGCAACGTTGACTTGCACAGCAACACAGACTTGGGCAACAACACAGAGTTGCACAGCAACAGCAATTTGCACAGTAACTGCTTGTGTAACAACAGTAGCTTGTACAACAACAACGGCTTGCACAGCAACAACCACTTGCTTGTGTGTTTCCATGTGTTAAGAAATCAATTTTAGGGTTAGGGTCAAATTTTTTGATTGAATAGTCAAAACAGAAAAAAAAAAATTGCATCAGGTTCTGCTTGGGTTCACCCTGGGTCCTACAAATCAGAGTTGGATTCACTCAGGTACATTCAAATTAGAAAAAAAAATGAAGTAAATTAAAAAAGGTGTTGGGCATTGGATTCTGCCTGGGTTCACCCTGGGTCTTGCAAATTGGACCCAAATTTGCCTGGGTACACTCTGCAGCATATCCAGATGAACCCAAGTCTGATTTGCAAGCCACTGTTGGTAGCAAAAACAAGTTTGGGGATCTCACTTGGAAGCATGGCGAACCAGGTTTGAAGCCAATAATTGTGACATGTGACTATTGCAGTTTTCAAATGAGATGAGGCATCAATGACCTAAAATATCACCTTGCACGAATCTCTAGCCAAGAAATACTCTTGTGCATTGCAATGGAACTTGAGGTTCCATGGGAGATGATGACTCTTCTTTGCTAACTATGAGGATGAACAAAAAGAAAAGAAGAGGAAAACCAAGGCAGTTGTAATTGTGATGAATTCTTCCCATTTCAGATGTTGAATTAGTAGACTCTAGCCAATTGCATTACCATTCACAGGGAATTTTCGCTCCCAATACTCCTCAATGCACAACCTTTGCTCAAAGATACTGCATCGAACTAGGAGATGTAAAATGAAGCAAGGATAATTGCTGCAAATTTTTGGTATTATAACTACATACATTCCATATGGCAAGGAACCCATATTAGGAGTCATTGACTATTGTTAGGAAAAGGTTCAAGGCACCTCAAGTCCACATGTTTTGAGTGGGCCCTTGGTAGAGGAATCCTTGAAAAATATTGAGCTGATAGTAGAAAATAAAAAAAGAAGCTGACACAAAATGGGCTTGGGTATTTTGTTTAACAAGTGGACACAATTGGCAAGAATTGCACATTGATCAACTTTCTAGTGGCTCTAGGTGGTCAGTTCATGTTTTTGAAGTCTATTAATGCAACTTGCAAAGTGAAAAATGCAAGGACTTTGTACAATATGTTGGAAGAGCCCATATCAAGAGCCATGGGTTACCATGGGTCAATGAATTGACTATTGCTGGGAAGGAGTTCAAGGTACCTAGTCCACATGATTTAAGTGGACCCTTGATAGAGGAAGCCACTAAAACTATTGAAGTGGCAGTAGAAAATCAAAAAAGAAGTTGAAACCAAAAAGGTTTGTAGCATTTGTCTGATGGATGGACAATTCATGTACTTGAGGCCTCCTGTGAAATGAAAAATTCTAAGACTTTGTGCAATATGTTTTAGGAGATGACCGTGGAAGTGGATTTTGAGAGTCTCATAGAAGTTGTGACTAATAATACAACAATATACATAGCAACAAGGAGAATTCTCAGGGAGACATAAGCAAAGCTAGATGCATAAGAAATATGGTTGTTGGGAAAGCAATGCCAAAGGAAAGGAGTTTATGTGACTAAGAGTCACCTGACTCACCGCTAACTTCATTACATTGTAGAGCATTATGGCCTCACTAACATCTCTTATGTAGATGTTTGTGAGCACTTGATGGTTGGAGTCTCCATATTTGAAGAAGGCTGTTTTTTATGATGTGTTTGCCAAGATCATGAATGCAATCCTCAAGTAAATTTAAAGTTTAAACTTCACTTTTATGAAGTTTAAAAGTAATCAACTCCATTACTTTGTAAGTTTGGTGCAACTAATAAATTTTCAATTCTTAGTTTATCATTTACTGTTTGTTTATTGTTATCATTCAAATTTTTATTAATTTCCATTTTAAATTTTCAGACTATTTTGTTTTATTTAGGTGATAGGATCTTTGGTTAGGGTTCAACAATTGATGGAAAAGGGGAAAACCCCAATAGGTTATCAGTATGAAATACCAACAAGAGAATATGAACCCATTTGGTACATAATTGATTGAGGATAGAACAAGCAATTCTGCAACATATACATGCATCAGCCTATTACTTGAACACCAATTTTTTCTTCTCCTATTCCTTAAGGTTATTGAGGAGGTTATAGATAGCCTCAACACATACATAGAAGATGACACTTGATGACAACCTTAGAGACACAATTCTTGATGAGTTGCTGATTTACAAGGGTCCTTTGTGGAGGTTGTTTTCTTCCCAGAGTTCAAACCATGCAGAAAATGTAACTTTCATGTAGATAAGCCTCCAACCAAGGTGTTAACCTTTATTTGGAGCATGGTATCAAAGTTAGTTGTGTAAGTTGTTTTGGAGGAAAAGACCTCAACCAAATGTTGCATGATAGGAAATATGTTAACAATGTCCTATGGGGAAATATGTTAACAATGGCAATCTACTTCTAGACTGTTTGTATAACGGATAACCCCTTTATATGGAGCATGGATATGGCAAGCTGCCACTAGCTCATCCAATTTTCTATAATTGTACCCCCCTTGACAATCATTTTCAAATTTTAAGTGACTTTTTGAAGACAACAAATCATGTGCCCTAGGTGTTGTCTCTAGTGCAAAATATTTCACCTAAAGAACATCCAAAGAGTGATGTTTGATAGTATGGAAGAACAAAGGGAAGAGGTTCTTACATGGGTAAAAGTAGTTGTGAGGAAAATAAAAATTCCTTCATATCAAATTAACTTTGATACACTCAATAAATTGGTTGAGGATCTAGTTGTAAATAAACCAAAACAACAAACTAGAATGACAAAATTGCAAAAGGGAGTTTGATTATTGAAACAGCTAACCACCAAATGATAAATCCACTCAGATTTCGAAGCCCACTGATTTTCAAATTATCATGACAAATTTGGGGCCTAGTACTTGTTATGCAGATGTGACTATTGTAGAGGTTGTCGTAGAGAACATTAAGGAGAGGATTGTTAAAGAAAGAAAAGATAAGGCAGCCTTGAAATCTTAAGTTAAACAACTCAAAAAGTATATTGCTCATCATTTGCAATCCACTTCTAAGCATATAATGTGTATGCCTCAGATTTTTAACTCTACCAAAGATCAAAAGCAGCTGGATCAGCTAGTTATTTATATAAAGAATTTATAAAACTCGCTATAATACATTTATCACCAAGGTACTAAAGTGTTGGACTTTGTACCAGTTGATAGTAAATGCAAAAAAGGTTATCTAAGGAATTGAAGATATAGAAAAGTGCATGATGGAGACACTTCCATTCTATGAAAAAATTGCTAAAAATTTTAAATAGGTGGAGAATCTAAAATTTAATAAAGCGCAAAATGAAGGCATATTTACATGAAAAGGGCAATATTCATTCCTCATAAGAATCCTAAACAAAGACTCATCATTTTCACTGAACAAAAGAGTAAGTTATTCTAGATAGAAAAGTTTGTTTCTAGATTCATAACTCAAATTTCATGTCAATATGTTGATAATGACCTAGATAAAGTGTGGGGGGAATTTCAGCAATTAATTAGAGAAGAGCTTGATAAGGATCAGCAAGTGGACAAAATGTATATTTTGGTGAATATTGGAGTTCATTTCTAGAACGCAAAAAAGAACCAAAAAACTTTGAAAAACCAATTTTTGAAGCTGCTTTTATTCTTCAAACTTAAATTGTGTAGTTGGATTTAATGTCAATACCCAGTGAACTCAAGGTGTATAAATTTCTTCAGTTTACAAAAAAATTCAGCACTAGGGAATTCGTATGGGGATGCTAATTAGCTATTTTTAGTCTGGTGGGTTTTTTGAAGGAATCTATTTTGGGAGAGAGTTATATTTTTGAGAAAAATATTAATATATTCTTAGATTTCTTGTCATGCAAGTGGTATGTACTTTGGACAATGTTTTGTCAGTTTTTGTAATAATCTCAACTGTCAGTTTATCTAGTGATTGCATCCAATTAGATTTTTTCAGTGGATAGAATAATTTGTAATAAAGCTTGCATTCATGCAATCAAGTTATTTCTAGGATAGAAGTTGCAGTTGATTTCCCTCATTTATTTTCATGCGAGGCTTTTTAAATGTCTTTTTACACTTAGTGGGTAAATAGTGATTTTCAAGTCTATTTATTGCTGAAATTGCTTTCACTAAGTTATTATCTTTGAAGTTGTTCATGTTGTTAGTTAAGTGTTTCCACTAATTTAGCAAGCTTTGTATTGTTCAAGTCATTGGAAGAAATGTTGTAGCTTTGCACACAATCCTTTGCATTTATTTCATAATCTGTGTTTATGTCTGTGTTTGTTGATTTGTTCAATGAATCATAGCTATGATTTTCAATCTCTATGTTGAATTGAAAACCATAAACATCTTTTAGTCATGTTAGATTAATTTCTACAGTAGATAAATATTACACATAAAAGTTTCTCACCTAGTGCAAATGTGCTAAAATCACTTCATACTCTAAATTAAGAAAATAAAAAGACGGGTTTTTATTAAGATTGTTTATATTGCATACATTCTAGGTTAAAGGAAGCTTCCCCTAATAATCAAAACCCTAATCCCTCATCAGTTGATGACTCCATCAACCATCTTGGTGAATCAAATTTGATGGTGTTCATGAAAGCCAAACAAATTAAACCCCAAGTCTTGTTGCAAATGATTTCATGAACCCCAACCTTCCTGTTCTATTTGCCAACTGGAAATTCTTTGTTCTAAGATTTTGACTAGGATGAAAGATTTGTTTGAATCCCTTGAATGAAGGTATGATGAAACCATGCCACAAATGATGCTCGAAAAGTCACTTGTTCAATCCTTCTCTCAAATGCTAAGAAACCCTATGATTTTACCTCCAATCTGTCATGCAACACAAACCCTTAAATGGCTGCAAATGCTCAGTTGTCTCTATCAAACCCATGCACTAAACCCTTGGAGAATCTGTGAATCTGCCATTATTTACATCAGCAAAACCATAATCGTCATGCTTTACTTCTTTTTCACTTTGTTGATCTAAGGACTTGATGTTTCCGAAGTTGAAAACTCAAGAGTTTGAACTGTCCAGCTACTGATGCATGCATGAAATCAGAGATATTGTGAAATTGACTCATCTGCCACCATACACACATGAAGAACCACTGTTTTAGGCAATCAGAAACATTTTTTTTTGCTGCTGATATAGAAGATAGGAACACTGCCTATGCTGCTCTTGAGGACTGGAAACCTGCTGAGCACATCTCCTCACTGCTGCAGCCACTTAAAGGATGGGTGTCCCTCTTCAGCTAAGTTACCGGTTCGGGTTCGGGGACGGGTTCGGGTATGAGAACCCGGTACGTGGGTATAGGCAAAAATTTTTTTAGGGGTTTGGGTACGTGTGTATATATATATATATATATATATATATATTAATAATTTAATATATATAAATATGTATATATGTATTATATATTCAAAAAAATAAGAGAAATATAGAGAATTGTAAAACTAAATCATTTCATAGTATGATACGTGATCATTGATCAATGCCAAATGCCAAAGATAAATATTAAATGCCAATTGATAGTTGAAAAATATTCAAATAAAATTACTGAATTACAAAATGTAGTTCATGAAACATTGAAACATGATTCAATGTTCATTGTTCAAGTGCTCATCAATCATCAAAAGGATTGTCAGAATCATCATGATTTGGATTTTGAGCGGTTTCAACTTCAAAATCATCATCATTTGAACCCAAAGCGGATCCAACACCATGTGATATGTCATCAATATCACCCACATCATCCATAGTGGCTCTAGCAAGATCCTGAATGGTTGCATCCAAGTCAGTAGACTCGGGTGCTACATCCCAAAGCCTCGCTGCCCCCTGCCTGTATTGAGGATCCTTACGTGACAGAAGACGCAAATTGGAATGAATATACACTAAGTCTTCAGCTCTTTTTGCAGCCAACCGGTTACGCTTCACTGAGTGGATAAAGGAGTATGTACTCCAATTCCGTTCAGCGGCAGAAGAGCTTGCAACTTGGAGAGAAAACCAACAAAATTAAAAATAAAATAAAAAAATGCAAGATAAATTCAAGAATGTTAAGTGTTAAATTTTACAATACAAGTGGCAAAAAAAAAAAACTTACTTGTGAGAGGATCTTGATTGCAAGAGGTTGGAGGTACATATAATCTTGACCATGGAGGTACCACCATGTAAGAGCATCCATTTTGTATTGGTCTCTAGCAACAGAAGCGGTATGATTTTTTGATTTTCCTGTGACAAACATTCCAAATTCTCTCATGACACTTGCATGCACTTCTGGATCACTGAACATTCTACTAAATGCCGTCTTATACCCATTAGCAACTTCAGAATCTCTATATGGCGGTATTCTCCCTGGGATAGAAAGTACTTCAGTGGTATAGTACCTCGGAGATAGGGCATATGCAAGGAGGTGCAATGGAGTTGTCATCTTGTTCCAACGATGAAGAACAATTGCTTCCACCCTTTTGTACAAGGTGTCTTCAGGATCATTCTCTTTTTTTTGTATTTCTATTTTTATTTTTTCCAACATTGTGTCCATGCTATCATAGACATCCCCCAAGCATGGTTCATCTGTATCAGCAAACCGAAGCATAGACATGATAGGTTCGGTGAATTCCAATACATAATTCACACGATCCCACCAATCGTCATGCAAGATCAATGCCTTGACCTTTTGGGCCCTCTCTGAATTTGATTGCTTCCATATACCCCATTGGTTGCTAATAACCATTTGACTCAATGCATCTTTCACCTTCACAAGTCGTCTCAGAACAATTGTGTGAGATGCAAACCGGGTCTCGGCAACCTAAGAACATGTTAATAGTAAGTTAATAACACATTTAAAATATGTAAATAATGCAAAAAATTATTTTATTCAATTATGTAAAACATGACATAAATGATAAATGAAACTAAATAAATTAAATTTTAAAATTTACCTTCAACAATTCCAATCTTGAAAAAGTTCTAAAATTGCTTGTGACATATGGTGGTTTGTCACAAACATCTGGATCTCCTCAGACTCCTGGTATATTTCTTTCACCCACTCTATTTGGTTGCCAATTGCTTGCATCACCAAATTGAGGGAGTGTACGATGCACGGTGTCCAAAAGATGTGCTCATATCTAGCCTCTACCAAAGCACCTGCAGCCCTGCAAACTTTTGCATTGTCCGTAATTACTTGGACAACATTTTCACTACCCACCATCTCTATGGAGTCAATGAGAATCCTGGAAATGAACTCTGCATCTTTCACTTCCCCTTCACAGTCAACCGCCCTCAAAAACATTGCCCCCTTGGGGGACATTGCAATAACATTAATCAATGGACGGTTTTTGCAATCTTTCCATCCATCGGAAACAATAGATACACCTGTTTCAACCCAAGAATCTCTAATTGGTTTTAGTTGGGCCTCTACAGATTTCTTCTCTTTTTGCAATAAGGTGGTACGCACCTTTTCATACCCAGGACTTGTGAAACCAGGAGGTGCACTATTTATTGCTGACACCATGTCCCGCCAATATGGTGATCTCACCAAGTTGAATGGAAGACCATTGGCATAGAGGCAACGTGCAATTTTTTCTTCAGCAATATCTCTTGCCTCCATTTTAAATGCCTTCTCTAATGGACCTCTCTTGTGGGTGGTGGTTTTTGGTTCTTCATCTTCTTCTTCCGTAGAGGGTATAGACAAGAAGGGATGTCTAGAGGGCCTAACTATCTGAGTGGGTAATGTTGTTGTTTTTTTCTTTCCGGAACTATAACTAGTTTGTTTTCCTCTTGCAACCGAATTGTCAGCATCTTCTTGTTCTTTTATAAATGTTGCTATTTGTACAGCAGAAAACCCCTTCTTATCTGGGCCCTCACACATATTAATCCCTTTACCACCAGGGCCCATAAAATGAAGTTTCACTCGGTAGTAGGAGCTATTATATTGTGTATTGCAAAAATTACACTTCCAAACAAACCCCCCACCTCCAGGAATTTGTGAAATTCGTGTGGTATGTCTCCATAAAGGAGATCCTTTATCAATTTTGAACTTTTGGCTTCCATCCCCACCCACTGAACTTTGACTACTAGCCATTGTTGCAATCTATAAAAAAAATGAAAAAAAAATATATATTTGAAAAACTTCTTCACAAACTTGAAAAAATTCATCAAAAACTAAGAAACTTAAAAAAATTCATCAAAAGATTAAAGAATAGGGTTTAAATGCATACCTTGAACACTTAAATCTCCTTTGTAGAAGCTATTTGCCACTCCACAATCGATCTCCTTCAAATGCAATCACCTCCCTTCAAAATGCTAAGATGGAAAGAAAATATGGAGAGAGCAAAATGAGAGGTAAAAATGAAATGTTTTAGTGTTGAAAGGCCTCATATTGGGTCATTTTAGGGTTAAGAGGCATAATAGAAATTAAAAAATTGTTTTTTTTTAACTTTTGGGCCCACTTTTTAAGTGTTGGGCCGTGGGTTCTCAGTGGTTCACCCGGGTACGCGGCCGGTACCCCTGGGTCCACATACCTTTGGGCAAGGTACGCGCTGGGTACGCACAGGGTGCATGCCTAGCGCGTACCTGGGCGAACCCACAGGGCTAGGCACGCACCCTGTGCGTACCCAGCGCGTACCCACAAGCGAACCCGTACCGGGTTCGCACCCGAACCGGGTTCAAGGCCTATGGGTACGAACCCGGTAACATAGCTCTTTAGGCTTCTAATTTACAAACTCATGCAACTCAACTCTAAGCCCAGGCACATAGGTGGTCAATCATAACACATCTGCCACTAAACTCTGTCCTACTAACTGTCAGCTGCCTTTCCCAGTCATTCAAAGTTCAAACCACTAAACCCTTTTGGGTTGTTTGTGTCACTAAAGAACATATTAGGTGCATACTTTTGTCCCTGTTGTCACTTAAAGGGTGATATAAGTGTTCTAAGTGCCTTCTTATGACAGATCTGCCACTTAAACACATACAAGCACCCTTTTTGGACGTTTTTGTGCATGGTTGACACTCAAGCAAAGGTCTGGGTCTGGATTTGTTTTCTTATTTGCCTTTCTTTTGGCAATTTACTAAATAGTCTTATTTGGACTTTGTTACAAAGTTACCAAGAAACAGGTTCAAACACAACAAACTTATTTTTATTGGCACCCTAGGTACAGTCCATTGTAGAAATGTATATACATAATATATAAAGAAAATAACCAAAATAGCAATGGTATGTGCAGAATTGACATTAAAATAAACAAAAAGAAGAATAACACTACACAATTAGAAATATGATTGGCTTAAAAATTATGAATTATAACTTTGATTAAGTTCATTTTTTTAACTTTCCAAAGCCCCTGCTATGGGGTTCATCTCGGAAACAACTCAAAAATGTCAGATCCTTCCCAAAACATCCCAATAATGTCCTCAGAGTTTCCAAGACATTCACGGGAAGAACTCAATGACGCTAAAGGACCTGATACGTCCTGTGGGAGAAGAATAACTAGGATCAATACCAGAATCACTTTGGTTTGAGTATGAGGGAGGGGTTCTGGAGAATTCAATGACATAATTTATTACCGGATTGTTTCATAATTTCTCACTCCTAATGGTTGCTTGACCTTGTTTAGATCTTTATTTTTTAAATTCTGGCATTCGTAGTGAGCCTTTTATGGCAATAATGTTGTAAATACTTTATTCTTTTCTAATGAATCTTTGGTTTTTATTTGAGAAAGATGCCATCACAATGGATTTCTAATGTTTTTTGACTTTTTCATATCCACCAGGCACAATAGTGAAGTATAAACTATCTTTTAATGTTATTAGAATTTTCAGCTTGATTAAAAGAGCAGCCAACATAAATTATTTCAAATTGAGGAATTGCTTAAGCAAGCAGAATTCATCAAAAGATGTGTCACTTTTTCTCACAGCAATTTGTTATTATGATGCTTTTTAATTACAATATCAGAATGACTAGATTTAATACTTTTAATGTAATTTTAAGTTTAGTCCTCAAATCAGATATAATTATGTGCACCTTAAATTCAAACTAGAAAGGATGCGAAGATCTCTGGACCAAATGAATAGACATCAATTCCTCAGAAGTTTCATACCAATTTTCAATATTTTTCAATGCATACAAGTCCTAATATATTATCATACGTTCAGATAGGCGATTAGACCAGATTAAAGATAAATAATGATGTGCTAAAATTGATTAGGTACCCTTTAGTTTTTACAGTAAACAGCAGTGTATCAGCCCTGAAGAAAACAGTCTGAGTCAAATGATTCATTGTGACTAATCAAACTAAGTAGCAAACAGAGTGAGATATTGTTGAGCTTCATTTCCAACACCAAAATATTGTAACTGTTCAAAGGAAAACCTATGTCAAAGGGAGTAAAATGACTAATCTTCAATAAGTAAACAGGAATGAGATAGATAAGTCTTTATTTAAGAAAGGAAAATGTCACCAATATAAATTTAAAAGAACCAAGAGAATTACCCATCTAAATTAAGTACACCATATATGATCAAGACACATTTTCTTTAAATCATTTGCAGTGGCAGGACTCTGTGCTCAAATGTTGCTCGACACTTATTAGTTGCTAGCTATCTACAAGGATCCCACATCTGACATTCAAAGATAATAAAGAACCAAAATACTTCCAAGCAACCAGGAATTTATGACAGAGGAAACTTGTCCCAAAAAAACACTGCACAAACTGTAGTACATCCAATATCTCTATCTACAAAAACATACATTTGCTGCAGCCTAATAAATTTGGAAATAATAATTTTTGAGTGAACAGGGTTGAAGACATTTTGGAAAAGAAGGTACTTCACCACCAAGCAAATTATCCCAACATACCAGTTCATGCAGCCAGGTCCACATCCCTTCCTACACCTGGGACACACCCAAGCATTGCCTGCCTGCATTTCTAATGAAATGTCTTCGCCATGTCTATTCATCAAGCAAAGACCACAAAAACGGTAAGGACAGCGAGAACAATGAACATGGTCCTGCAGGGTCCTCTTACGGCACCGATGACAAGTTTTCTCGTTGCTTGTATCTGTTTGACATCCAACCAGCCTAGCTCCTGAAGAAAGTTTTTCTTCACAGGAAGATTCATGACCTTCATTGGTTTTCAGTCTCTTGTTCAGACCCAGGTTGTTGCTTTCATGTTGTAGTCTACCCTCACTGGATGGAGACACAATGCTTGTTCCAACATTCCCCCTTTTGTGGCATGCCTCATAATTTGTCCTCAACTGATCTGTTGAGGTCATTGGTGTATTTAAAACTCGTGTCCCAAATTCTTCAGGTCTCGCCAAAAAATGATCAGCACTTTTACACCAGCCACGTCCCTTCTTGCGACAGGCAATTTCATAAGGAGATTCATGAGTGTTCTGGAATACAAGATAATCATGTGCATTGGAGAACCCAGCACCCCTAGCAAGATGCACTATTATTCCTGTTTTTTCAAGACCTTGTGATTTTCGACATGGTCCACAGTTGCAGCTGTTCAGAAAACAGCAATGGATAAGTCAAGCCAGATGGTTGTGCTTCTATATAAATATCAATTGAAATTTCCATAAAATTCATCTTCAGAATATATATTGTGCAAGCTAGTCCTTGTTTAACTGATAAAATATTGATTTTCTGGTAAAATTACTGTGAACTGGAGATACAACCTTTTGGGTACACTCTTTTCTTTGTGTTAGCTGAATTTTGTTTTTATGAAAAAATGCAGCTGCTCAGAAATTTTGTGGTAGCTGAACAAATTAGGCTATCTTTTAACATTTACCATTAATTTATTCCTAGAGCAGTCAATGTTGGTATTCTGCTATCGAAACAAAAACATAAAAGAAAACTAAACGTGGGGGTATCCCTGAAATACCCAAGTTGGTATTCTGCTATTGACTCAAAACTGCATGGGTCAAACCCCACTAAAATTAAAAATCTAACTCTCCTATTTAGACAGAAAAAGAGTTAATTATGCTTTTCTGAATAGGTGCAGAAGGAAAATTCTGAAACCCATATGTTGTTTCATTACAAAATATATATTTTGACTCTTTGGTGAGACTAGCATGTGTAAATTACCATACCCTAGAAACTCCTCTGAAAAACCCTAAAATCATAAAGAATTTCTATTGGTTAATCTACTCTTCACATTCTCTGCATTTTTTCATTTATATATTAGTGAGGAAGGTGGTTCTCTATCATTTTTCAATTCATGAATGCTGCTTATCTCTGAGCATGGTTTGCAAATTATGATAAAAAAGAGATTTGAAACCCCTAGATGCACATTTGGATTAAAAGGATGTGGAAGGCCGCAAAGAGTGTGGATGAAGTGGAAGTTGCAAGCATTCAGAAGCTAGGACATAATGTTCAATCCACAGCAACACCTGTAATACAGCTGGATCGTTCCTCTTGCATGAAGATCATAATACCATTGAAATGGCAGTCCAAAGTTGTGGACCTGAGGCCACTCATCATGATCATTTGATTATCAACAAGCTGAGAGTGGTTATGCAGGGAAACAAGGAGATAGCTGCCAGGATTAGATTGAAGCTCTCCGCCAAAGCCAGTAAGTCAATTCCTGAGTGTCCCTTGTACCAGTGAGGAGGGAGATGGAAATATGGAACTCTGACAATGAAGAGGAATTAATAGAGAAAACAGAGTAAGTTTGCCCTGATAAACAGTTAATTATGCTTTTTTAAATAGTTGCCAAAGGAAAATGCTGAAACCCATGTTGTCTCATTAAAAAATGTATATTTTGACTCTTTAATGAGACTAACCTACGTAATATGCCATAGGCTAAAAACTCTTCTGTAAAACCCTAGAGGCTAGAAACATGCTTTCATAGCAATAGAGATCTAATAATGATGTTTTTAATGATGCCTGTAATTTGCTATACCCTAAAAATTCCTATGTAAAACCCTAGAAACATGCTTTCATACAATAGACCTCTAATAATGACCCTTTTAATGGCTATTTTGGACTTTTCTCCTTTTGTCGGAATGATATCTTAAAAATATTTTTTATTGGGCTATCTAGTCTTCACATTCTCTGCATTTTTTCAATTCGATAGTAGTGTGGAAGGTGGTTCTTTATCACTTTTCAATTCATTATATTTTTTCTGTTTGTGCATCAACATGGGACAGGATATTTACTTCCCACGTTCCCTGTTCCCTGCTCTTGACTTTTCAAGGAATATGGGGAGGCAGAGAGAAGAGGAGACAGAACCATAGAAGGGCAACATCTGGTCATGTGAATTGGATAATGCTGAAAGTGAAGGATAAGTATTTTGTCCCTGCTTCGAATGGTCTAGTTGAAAAGAGAATGAATCTGCTCCTATATCCTCCCAATAGATGGAAATGAGAGACAATAATTTGGAAATCTACTATTAATTGCAAGTGGGAAACGGAAACTACATTGATCAAAAGAATGTGGCAAAGAAAGATAGAGAAGGAAATGAGAGACCTTTCTGGTTGGACAATAGCTTGCTATCAGATTATGAAGAAGTGTTGGTCAATGCCTTGTTCACGATTTTGATTTATTTAAAACCATCAGCTACATTCTTTCTACTCCATTTTTTTGTTTATCTGGGTTCCCTAACCTTAGGTATCTCTAGCCACTAAAAGACTTTCAAGAGAAAATAAAATTTACGGTATCTGAAAGACTTCAATCATCCAAAAAGTATGTGAAAATAAAATTGGTGCATCCTAACTTAAATCAATCACTGAAGAGCTGAAATTACAATGTAGTTACTACGTTGTTATCCTTTATTCTCATTCAAAAAGTATGTGAAAATCAAATTGGTGTACCTAACTTAAATCAATCGCTGGAGTATTAAAATTGCAATGTAGCCGTTAAGTTGTTATTGCTGACTGCATTTGAGTATTCTACCGTGGACCAGAGGATTATACTTACCTTAAAAAGCATAAACAAAAAATAATGGAGGACTATGGCGAACTTACAGTGCTCCAAGATCAAATAAACAATGAAGTGTTGAAAACATAAAGTATTTACTGAGTTGCTACGATTGCTGCATTTAGGTGTAAATTCCATCTGGAACACTTGAGCTGGTTGTTCTGCTACTGACTTCAAAAACACATATGATTTCTTATGCCCCAAGGTAATATGAACCAAAGTTTTTATAAATCTTATTTAAAAAAGATTTAATACCCTAAGATTAAATCACGGAAACTGCAATGCGCTCATTGAGGATTAGTTACTGCATTTGGGTATTCTGCACAGAAATCGAACCAGCGGATAGAACTTTGCCCTCACAAAGTATAAATAAAAAATATAAAAAGTGGACAATGGCGTGCTTACTGTAACCAAAGGTTCAACCAATCATTGAAATGCTCTAAAGTCGAAGTAGATTGAACTACTCTCATTGCTTAAAGCTCAAAACTATTTCAATGTATTAAGTGAGCTGCTATAGATTACTGCATTTTGGGTACTCTGCTGCTGCTGATTACTACATTTTGGGTATACTTCTATGGACCAAAATAATACCAAAAAAGGATTGCACTTCACTAAAAACATTTACAAGTTGAGATAAAGTGGAGTATGATGGACTTAGCATGCTTTATCTTTAAATCAACCGTTGAAATGCTCAAAACTCAACGTAATTAACAAACCATTACCATTGATTACAGCCTGGTCCACATCCATTTCTGCATTTGGGGCACACCCAAGAATTACCCTCCTGCATTTCCAGCACAATGTCTTCTCCATTCCTATTCTTCAGGCATGGTCCACAAAACCTAATAGGACATTTACAACATTGAACATGATTTTCCACTGTTTTCTGTCTGCACCAGTGACAGGTTTTTCCATTGACAGAATCATAGAGACGACCCCCTTGACGCCTAACTCCAGGATTTGAGTTCCTCTTTGTTGCAGACTTTGGGGTTGTTCTGCTGATGTTGTCCTCTTCTTCTGTGGACATTTTTTCCTGGGCAGAGTAGGATGATCTCTTTTGGGCTACAGGAGGATTCAGACCAATTTGTTCAGGCTTAAATGTGACCGTTAAAGCGAATCCGAGGGGCTGGAGATGGGCATTGTCCTACGAAAAATCAGGGGTACTTTCAAGAATCAGACCAATAAGTGTGCTTTGCTGACTACATTGTCAACTCGTCAAAATAGGGAATTTGTGCTAAAAGTTTAGCGACATTTTCTGTTTCTCTTTATTTCCCTTTGGGGACACAAGGGTACAGATAGGAGTACCGGGATTAAAGAGTCAATTTCAGATGGATAGAGATTGGCCACATGATTATTGGTGTGAATAGCGCATGATGAGTGGAGGCCAGTCACGTCACCTCACACTTTCACACTCGTTTGTTTTGGTGTGGATATACATTAACAAAGAATAGTGAGGAATTGATTTTTTTTAAGAATGAACAAAGGTGCATTTGGAGATGAGTTCCATGTTATCTGATCACCTTTAGCTATGGCCGTGGGGTCACTGAAATATTGTGTTGGACAACACATGAAAATATTAATCGATTGTTGCTAATATTGATGCATGTAAAGCATCACGTGGATTAAAGGGCAAGTTAGTCAAATAATATCAACCACTAAACATTACTAATTAAAGACATTAATCACATAAAGTTGCATAGCATTAGAATTGTAATCTAGGCTAACATGAAGTTGTAGCATGGCCATTGTATATTGGCATACAGGTTGGTTAGTTGAAATATTGAAGTTGGGTATTGGTATGATGCACAATGGTGGTTAATAATATGT
Organism: Sequoia sempervirens; assembly: GCA_007258455.2. NCBI lineage: Eukaryota > Viridiplantae > Streptophyta > Pinopsida > Cupressales > Cupressaceae > Sequoia > Sequoia sempervirens. Next base: position 261,378,480 of record VDFB02000008.1, on the reverse strand, counting down.
TATTACATCATCCATCAAGGTTTAAATCCTTTAGAAGTGTAGTAAGTTTAGGTTTGTGCCCTAAGCAAATTTAACAAAATGGATATCTCTTAATCTGTAGTTTTAAAGTAAAAGGAATTGAGTATTCATGTAGCTTAGGCATGTGTGCTCAATATCGATGGATTGCAAAAATGTCTTAATATTATAGAACTTCTCTACAAACAAACAAAAGTCTTGATGACGATTGAACTTATTCAGATCCAAGAGAATATAAATGATATATGTTGGAGGAATCAACGCCTTACATGGTATCCCAAGTGTATTTGGGAATCATTATCTAAGTTATGGATAAGAATATGCTTGCAAAAAGCCTTTGATGTAAGTGGATTTCTAAATCATGATTCATTAAGGATATAAAAAGATTGCATTGTATAAAATTGTGGAGATTTACTTTAAGAATATATGACATAATCAATAGTGTTCCATATGATGTACTTTTGCTTTAGGTTGTACCTAGGTCTACCTCAAGTTGTTGAATGATATTGGTAGGTAAGTGTTGTACTTGGGTCATATGGGTTGGTAAGTGTTGAAGATGGTGGATTGGAAATTAAACTTGTACATTTGATGAAAAAATATTTTCAAAACATGGGGATTGATCTCATTTAGAGCACATCATGGAAGTTAAAAATGTATAAATATAAGGAATGAATGAATAAAATGAATTTAATGAATGAAGTTTGACCCTTTTTTCAAAAAAATTGATAAAAAATCAAGTTTTTTAATCTTTTCCCCTCACATGTAGTCCACACTTGAAGCAAGCATTCATAATGTTTAATAGGAAAAATATTATATGATGTAATGTTTATTTATTATCATTGCTTTGTACTTATTACACATCATCTTTAATCTAATGGTTCTCTCACTTATGTTTATGTGAGTTGTTTTTTATTCCAATTTGACAATCTCTTCCTTCCCTCTTATTTTTTCCCCTACATACTAAGTTAGTCATAATGTCACAAGAATGACTAAAATCATTGAGGTATTGTTGGAATTTATTCATATTTATTTTTCTTCACTTTAATGATGTTTTTTCCATTTATATATAATGTTTGATTCTTATTAGTATTTAGACATTGATTTGTTCTAATATTCCTATTATTCATCTAGTTGTTATAATGTTTTATCTATGTAGGCCCACTTTTAAGCTAGGCAAGTCAAATCTATGTGAAGTCTACCTTGTGGACAAGTTGGGAGAAGGTACCTAACTATGATATTGTTGGCCCATTCATTTATAGTTGAAACTTTTTCTTCACATCCTTGATATATTTTTTTCACTTATATAATATGTTTGATTATCAATGATGTTTAGATGGTCCTTTGATCTAATATTCCACTTGTTCATCTAGTTGTTTTAATGTTTAATATATGTAGACCCACCTTGAAGATAGCCATGTCAAATCTAATCTATGTAGAGCCACCTTTAAACTAGGCATGTCAATTCTAACTAAAGTCTTCCTCAATTTGAGGATGTTGTGGAAAAGGTGGGAGAAAGTACCTTAGGTACGTTGGGTTTTATTTTTATAGAATAGGTAAAAAATTTAAGTGGATATGTAACCTTTTATAAGTTTGGAGACTAGGAATTGATAAATGTTGACCTATTGTGGAGGAAAATGCCATGGGTGTTTTTTTAAGAATGAGCATGTTGCAAGAAGTATCCAAGACAACCAATAGGTAATACATAAAGCAAGGGAGCTAGTGGATAGCCTTGGTGAATGCAACTCTAGAGTGAGAAGGGGTTGACAAGGATATGATGATGGGTATTTGACCATTGGCATCTTGAAAAAGTAGTTGGATAATGGAATGAGAAAAATGCTAAATCCAAGCCATTTTAACATCCTATAAATTAACTACCACTTTATATATAATAAGATATTTGATATTTTACATAATCAATATTAGTGAACAAGAATACTTTTGGATGCCACCTTATACCCTTTGTTAGAGTCCAACTTCCAAGGAGGGCATTTTCTCTTCTTTTTTTGCCCATTCTAGTACTTCCCAAGATTAAAAAAAAAAAAAACAATTATCCAATATAAATCTACCCCACAAGAGCTTTGAGGATAAGATTACCAATACTATAGATGTTTTTGGATCTATATTATTTTGCTTTAACATTTTCACTTTTTCATGCATAAAATCAAAATATTAATGATATCCTTAGATTTATCTCTATAATTGATACTCTCTAAGTGGCATCACCTATGGCAAAGTGTCATTTCTAGATATTTGGTATTTTTATTTGGCATGGTGTCTCCATTATTAGAATTTGAAAATGATACTTGAATAAGCTAAAGTCTAATTGTTATCTTAAACCCATTAGTTACTATCTATGGTTGTTTGAATCCAAATTACTACTAATTTTTTCCTTGTAAAGAATATATATATTTTCTCATGTTGATTACCCTCTAAATATTGTTAGAATCATTTTACTTAACTCATTCAAAGTTTCTTATGGATCAAATAAGACAACAAAAAAAGCTTGTTGGCTACATCATGGGAACACTGCATGCAACTAAAAGACTACAGGAAGATGGTTACCATAAATCCCATCACATAAGGAACTTGCCTCATTTCCAAAAGGATAGTGTGGGATTTACAAGGGTCTGCTCCTTAGATCCTTATATGTCATAGAATCCAACCTATCACTACTTCAAGAGCTTGGGTGCAAATTAATTGGAAAGAAAAATTACATTTTCTTTCTTCTTCAACCCATGAGCCTCCTTTTAATTCTAGAATATTTGGAAAGCATAGTAGAGACTTTCTCCTTGGCTAACTTGGTGGGACTATTCCCTAAAAAATGGTCTTATTTTCCCAACTTACTCCATTTGGTAGAATAGATTAATGAAATTTTATGAGCTCCCTTTGGTAGTTTGTAACCACATGCAACCCAAATTAATATTTAGAAATGGGATTCAAAGATATTTGGTATTGATCCTTTCTTTCCTACAAATCTCATCATGATTTTAGGTTTGTGTTCTACTTGTCCTTAACATATATTTGTTTGATTAATTATATCCAAGCTTTGGTCTCTCTTAATCTTATAATTAAAATTTATACCATGTAAGAGTGTTGTTTGCTAAAGGATTGAAAATGGCCAATGAGATGTAATATATCATTATTTCCATTGATAAACTTCTACAAAAGTTGTTTCCACTCTTTACCATTGATAAACACTTAAATATTAAAAGGAAATGTTTTTACTCTTTTGTTAAATGGTACATTCTCAACCTAGCAATATGGAAGTGTAAGGTTGCTTCGCAGGTGTAACTCTTTACCTAGAAACTTCACGGTGACTACTTGTTAATTGAAGATTGTTTATGCTTCTTCCAATCTAGCCTACCCTTATGCTCCTACAAAAAATAAGAAACCATTAAACATGCATTTCGGTTCTCGACATGCATCTAATAGTTGTGTAACTTCATTCTTTCTTCCACCTTGCCATATTTAATCACAAAATAGCATAGAAATCTACCCTTCTTGGCATGATTTTCAACTCTAATATCATCTCTTTGTCATGTTAACAAACTAGTTATTTGGCATTATTTTCTCCTCTAGTATCATCTATTTATCATCTCTAATATCATCTCTTTGCCATGTCAACAAACTGTAAGGTTATAATTGATCTCAAATCGTATTGGCCAAAGTAGAATTTTTTAATATTAAAAATTGGGTAGTAAATGTGTATTGTCCTTTTCTAATGGGGGAAAGAAACAACTTTGGGAGAACATAAGGGAAGTGTTGGCTCAACTTGGGGATGAAAAATTAGTTCTAGCTGAATATTTTAATGCAATCACATCATTAAAGGAGAAGCAAGGTGGGGTATTTCCCCCATAAAAAACAATGGATGGCTTTTCCTCCATCCAAGATAATGTTTTATTGGATGTTCTTTCAAGTAATGGAAGATTCACATGGATAAACAAACGAAAGAATTTATTAAAATAGAAAAAAGGTTGGATAGGTTTTTGGCATCATCAAGTTGGTTTTCAGGCATTTATAACCTATCATCTAAAATATTATCATTTTTCAGGTTCTAATCACTTTGCAATTTCATTGGTCATTACCACTATTAGTAGCAAGCAAAACGCTAAATCCTCTTTTAAATTTGAATCTATGTGGCTCTGTCATCCCAAATTTCTTCCCATGCTTAAACAATGGTGGCAAAGTGCCCCCTTTGTTCATGGTTCTCATATGTATCAACTTTGCAAGAAATTGTAGTTCTTAAAAAGGAAACTAGGAATTTGGAATTCTCAAGTATTTAAGAATATATTTCTTTAGGAGGATAATTTAGTATACAAACAACTATCTAAGATTAACAATCATATAATCAATCATGGTTTGGATGTTGCAACCTTCGAAGAACAAAAAAAACTATAGTATATTGGGCAGAATTAATAGCAAGGGAGGAAACCTATTGGCGATAAAAATTAAGAGAGGTTTGGTTGAAAGAGGGAAATCGCAACACCAAATTTTTTCACATCTCTACTCAATTGAAAAGGGCTAAGAATACAATATTTTCAATTAGTGATAGCCTAACAAGTGTTAAGCTCACAAAAGAAGAGGATATGCAGGTAGAAGGTATTTTTCCAAAATTTGTTGAATATAGCCCCCTTTGATCAGTCTCTACAAACATCATTAGAAAGAGATGATATATTAGATACCATTTCATTGTTGATTAATTAGGAAGATAATGAGCAACTTCTTAGGTCGTTCACTATGGAAGAAGTAAGGTTAGTTGTGTTTCCTTTACCCCCAAATAAATCCCCAAGTCTAGATGGTTATACAATAGTGTTCTTTCAAAAATACTGGGAGTTCATAAGTGGTGATATTTTAAAGGCATTAGAGGAATCAAGAAAGTCAAGTGCCATGTTGAAGTAATTTAATGTCACTCAGTTGTGTTGCAAGGTGTGTTCCCTTGGTATCCTTGTGTTGTGCAATGCAACACTCGAGTTTGTGACATGGATTAACTGCCTCCTATGGATTCATTAACTTTGGTAGTTGTATCAGGCATTAACAGATCATTTTTTTTGGTGCAACGACAATCATCTATGCAACAATTGGTATTAAAGCCTGGGTCACAGGTTTGAACCCCTTGCTTGCACTTGGGAGGTATTGTTGCAAGGTGTGCGCCCTTGGTCTCCTTGTGTTGTGCAACGTAGCACTCAAGTTCATGACATGGCTTAACCACCTCCTGTGGATTCATTAGCTCTGGCGATTGTATCAAGCATCAACAGGTTGATATTTTGGTGCAATAGCAACTGTCTACACAACAAGTTGGTCATAATCCCTAAAGTGAAAGAGCCAAAGTCATTTTCAGAATTCGGGCCCATATCACTATGCAACACAATATACAAAATTTTCACGAAGGAAATTTATTTAAGACTTCAGTCTCCCATTCCCAAAATTATATCTTAGGAATAAGGGGGTTTTGTTCAAGGGAGAGAAACGACTGAAGGAGCAGTTGTTGCACACAAAGTCTTACATTCAATTAATGTGAATAAGTTGTCATCTTTTATTATTAAGCTGGACATGATGAAAGCATATGATAGGGTAAATTGGTCCTTCCTGATTGCAGCTCTAAAAAAGTTTGGTTTTTGCCATAGATGGTGTAAGTGGATACTTTCATGTATTTCTGGGCCAAAATTCTTTATGTTAATAAATGGTATAGATGTAGGCTTTTTCAATTCCACTCAAGGGGTTCGTCAAGGTGACCATTTTTCTCCTTTTATATTCATCATTTTAGTTGAGGCTTTGAGTAGATCTATCCAAAAGGTACACTCACGAGGCTTATGTAAGGGGATTCAAATACCACACACAAAAATCTGCAATACTCATTCTCTCTTTGGGGATGATACTATCATGTTTGGTCATGCATCTATTGCAGAAGAAAAACAAGTTAAATCTATTCTAGATAAGTATTCCTTTGTGTCAGGTCAAAAGGTGAATGCAAGAAAATCCAAAGTCTATATTTTTAATGCAAAGCTAAATGTAAAAGGAAAAATTCTATAGATTTTAGGCTTCTAGTTAGTAGAACTGCCATGTAAATATTTGGGAATCCCCTTCTTTATTGGTGGCAAGAAAAAATATTTTTAGGAAAAGATTATTCTTAGTATAAAACAAAAAGTTTCATAATGGAAGGGCAGATGGTTGTCTTTGATGAGTAGAATCCTATTGATTAAATTAGTTTTATTTGCAATTATAAACTATTGTATGGTTGTACTTAAAGCTCCTAAGTACATCATTTTAGAAATAGAAAGGTTGGTAAGGCAATTTTTGTGGAAAGGGAACATGGATAACAAGGGTAAGAACCCTCTCATGGCATTAGAAAAAATATATTCATAAAAGCACATAGGGGGTGCAAGTATCCACAATCTTCCAACTAGAAATTTGGTTGTAGGGGCAAAGCTAGCTTGGTGTATGTACACTAAAATCCAAGCAAAATGGTGAAAGATAATGCAACAAAAATATCTAGATTCTCCTTCATCATCCAAAAATTCACAATAGTTGATCCTCCCACTAGTTCAGTAATGTGGAATTTCATAATAACTTGTAGAGATGTAATCTCATTATATCTCTCCTAGGAAATTCATAGTGGAAATGAAGCATTCTTCTATCAAGATCCATGGAATGGATATCCACCATTAGCTAATATCCAAGAGTTGCAGTTGGCTAAAGACATTCCATCACAATCATGGGGTCTAAAGGTTAGTGATTATTTTATATACTCAAATGTGCACCAAGGTTTAGTAATATGGAAAGATCTTTCAAATATGCCTATTCCAAATCCACAAAAAGATCTTCTATCTAACATTCTTAAACAAAGAATCATATTCAGATCTAATCATCTAGATAAACTATTCTAGGTGCTCTCCAAATCAGGTTTGTATAATGTGAAGTAGGGTTATAAATCTATAATTAGTAATGGGATACACTTGGAATAAAAAAGGGCATACACATTTTGTTGGCATGATATGATACTTCCAAAAGCAAGTAGTTTCTTATGATTGGCAATAAAAAGAAAAATTGTAACAAGTGATAGGCTCACCAAGATGAAGATAGCGGATCCTTTTAATTGTGTATTGTGTAATAAATCTTTGGAAAACAGTGATCATCTTTTTGTGCAATTTCCTTTGCACAAAATTGTTGGAACTTTGTAAATTACAAAAATCAGGTTGGTATGGTCCTCTACCAAATAAGTTATGCGACTTATTTTCAAGTTGGCCCATCCTTCATAAAAAATCACTCTTTGCCTGCATTTGGCGAATACTTCCATCAATGTTAATTTGGAACATTGGTGGGTGAGAAACAAAATAATTTTCAAAAAAGAATCCCAAGTAATTGGCCAAAATAGAAAATTTAGTGGTTGAAGTAGTTAATGCCTATGTTTTAAAATAAAAAAAGTGGGTTCTATTTTCACTGATTGGGATGTAGTTATAATAAAGTATTGGGGTTACTTGGTGCTACCATTCAAAGGAAGTTTGTTTCAAGTACAAAAAAATAGAATTCATAGAAGTAGAATCTCTTGGATTCCTCCTCCCATAAAATTTTCTAAGCTAAATTTTGATGGAGCTTCAAAGGGAAATCTGGGTATTTCAGGTGTACGGTGTGTTATTTGAGATAGCTTGGGTTCCATAGTGGGAGAAAAATAAATTAAGTTGCCAAGAGGTTCAAAGAATTGTGCAGAGGCTCAAGCTCTTTTGCATGGATTGAGGTTAGCAATTAGTCTCAAACTAAAGAAGATCTAAATAAAAGGGGATTCATTGGTGATAGTACATGCTTGCAAAATCAAACATGCTCAGAATTGGAAAATTTCATACATCTTGAATGAAGTTTAGGACCTATTAGACAAATTTGACTCATATCATATATGCCACTGTTATAGAGAAGGAAATAAAATGGTGGATGCTTTAGCCAACATGGGTTGTAATCAAGGGGTTGAGGAATCATTTTATGATGAATCTTCAATTTTAGAATATAAAAATTTGAAAGACATTATATTGCAAGAAAGCTTCTCAGGCTCTATTAGGGGCATCATATAATCAATAGTTGCATCATTGTAACTACAAGTATTTGGGAAAAGTTCCTTAATGTATTTCAAGGGGCCATTTTGGTTAATCCCTGCTTGGGTGCTTGGATGATATTCATATCTCATCATTATTGAAAGGGCCCTTGTTGAAGCATCCATCCTAAGCCATATGGGAGATGTAGGGGAATGAGATCATCAAGTCTTTTTACTAACGTGCTTTTTGATTGCAGGTACATAAATATCAAACATGCATAAAATCAAGCCTATTGAAACTTGATTTTCATCTTGCGCTCATAAGTACCTTCTAATAAACAACCTTGTGTTAGGGCATGCAAAATATTTCACTCAAAATTTTAAATGATGTAAGAAGGTTGTGATTTGGCAAGGGTCTTAATTATTACCCTAATAGTTCATTCATTGATATGAGTGGCATTCCTCTTTATATTGCAATTATGTCACCATCTACCATCTCAAGTTGTGTGGATTGTTCAATAATCAATGGTTGTTGTGGGTGGTGTATGGTTTCTCAGTGTTGGTGTGCATTCTAAGTAGTGTAACCATGGACTACCACCCTTGGAATTTTAGGGTCAAGTTCAATGTTCATGATTCAGAAAGACCTTTCATAGGTATTTTGTCCCATGAGTGTCTTTCACAAATCTTTATTACAAATTTCCCTAGTGTTGTTGATTGCATTCACACAATAGTGGGAGTCGAGGTCATTCAGTCAAAGCAAGGAGGTTGATTTTTCTCTCTCAGGTATTGTCCATATTTATTTCAAACCTCCTTGACCTTTTGCAATCTTCATATTCAGTGCTACATATTACTTCTTAGTTAGTTAGGGAGCAATTCCTACCTAGTAATTTTGTGTTAAAAGGCATCCAACAATATGACTTGCACAAAGCTAAAGGCTTTATAGGTGGTATTTTTCCATGCAAATACCTGAAACAAAAATGGGATTTTTTCTTAGTATATGATGCCCTAAAGCAAGCTTTTGAAAGGAATTCAAATAGAATTTTGCTCTCTGCAATTCACCAAACTGCTAATAATATGTGCATTGAAATGGCATCAAAATTTAAGGAGAAATACTTTTCCATTTCCTTTCTATTGTCACATATTAAACCTAGTTTTAGTTGATGTTCCTCCTCCATTGTTAGCACTAGTAGTACAAATTGGTTTGTCACATGATGAGAATCAAGGAGAAAACTCTATGGGATTTACACGCATGGAAGAATGAATCTCTTTGCATTCAAATCTTGCCTAGTGGTTATAACTATTTTGTAAGGTTTTCCATGGCCGTACTCAAGCATATTAGACTTCTTGCAAGAATCTCAAAAGCTCAATATGAAACTAGAAAATGAATGGAAGCTCTCCAAAACAAAGCAATAACCTTTTTAAAGGTAACTTAGATGTTACTAAAAAGGTGGATGATCTAATTATCAACAATAAGAGTATTGGAGAGGATTTAGAGAATGAAGGAAAAATTAATGGGGATAACTTCATTTATGTCAAAAACATGCAAGTTGAATTCAATCATCTTACACAAATATTTTTTGGGAAAGGTGGTTCAACCTTGCTCCTAATGTTAATATTACAAAAAGTGATTTTTGCATATAAAATCAAAAAACTATTTTTTTTGTTTTTTTCCAAAGTAAATATTCTCAATTGTTCAATATTTCCTACATTGGTGCTTGTTGTGTATATTTTTTTAAAAGGGCCCAATTGGCCCACCAGACTGGCTTTAGAAGTTTGCATTCAAAATGTAAAAAAAAATTAGACACATAAAAGAGTTGTAAAGGGGAGTTACACCTATTGACCAACTTGTGATGCATGTTATGACACATCATAAGGTGTCTTTGATTGGGGGATAATTTAAGCACCAATTTTTAGTGGTTTTAGAAAATGGGTTTCTAATTACCATTTGATAGTTTTGGATTTTGTATCTCCTTTTATATTAGGTGTTTGATATGTATTTTTTCTATTTGATTACTCCCTCTAATTAGAGACACATTTTTATTTTATTACTAACACATATGAGCCTAGGATTATAAAGGAGGCTATGGGTATAGATGATGCAGAGTCCTAAAAGGCGGCGATAGACAAGGAGATGGATTCTTTGAATAAAAATGGCGCATGGGGCCTAGCACCTTTCCCTAATGGATGAAAGCATGTTGGATGCAAATGGGTTTTCAAAAGAAAAAAGGGTTTGATGGAAATGTTGAGGAACGTACAAGATGGGATTGGTTTCCAAGGGTTATTACTAGGTTGAAGGAATAATTTATGGTGATATTTTCTTCCTAGTACCAAAGTTGACATCCATTTGATTGCTATTATCTCTTTTTATAATGCATGATTTTGAGGTTGATCATATGGATGTGAAGGCAACATTCCTTCATGATAATTTAGAGAAGATATTTTTATGACACATCTAGATCACTACATTAAGAAAGGTAAAGAACATTTGGTTTATAAGTTGAATAAATTTGTGTGTGGTATTAATAAATCTCCTATGATGTGGTACGAAAAGTTTGATTCTTTTGTGTTAAGTATGGTATTTTTGAGATCCAAATCAAATCATTGCATCTACTATAAAATGGACATTAATTGCATTATATGTTGATGATATGTTATTTTTTGGTAACATAAAAAGTTTGATTTGTGATTTGAAGTATTATCTTTTAGTACATTTTGAGATGGACCTAAGGGTAGCCAGATACATCTTAGGGATGATCAAAATATATAGACTGAAAAAAACTTCAATTGGGCTAGAGTAAGTATGTGAAATTAGTATTGGAGAGGTTTAAATGTAAAATTGCAAGCCATTGTGTGTTCTTATTATTATGGTGGGGACAAAGTTAATTGTTGAGTAGTGTCCAATTTCTCCTAGTGAGGTGGAGGATATGCATAGAATACCTTTATGCTAGGTGCACTTAGGATTTTCATGTATGTTATGGTTTGTACAAGACCAAAACTTGCCCAAGCATTAGGAATACCTAGTCAATTTATGGCTAGTCCTGGATGAGTACATTGGGATGTAGTGAAGAGAGTATTTAGGTATTTGCAGGGTACCTCTGAGTATTCCTTTATTATCATAATTATCCTAGTGGGGAGGAAAATTATATTTGTAATTTTGGATTCAAATTGGGCTAGAGATATCAATAGTAGAAGATCCATCAATGGATATGTTTTCACAATGTTCGATGGTGCAATCAGTTGGATGAATAAGTTATAGGATATGGCTTTTTTTTCCACTAAAAAAGCAGGTACATGGAAACAACTCATGCTTGTAAGGAAGACATTTGGCTTAAGGGATTGTTCAAATTTTGGGCTAGAGGCAAGATCCATTATAATTGACCTAATTATAGGTCATGTTGTCACATTGCATAAGATGAGATTTTTCATAGTCTAATATAATCCTCACCTAGGGTTTGATCTAGGGTCATTTTTTCTTTTCATAAGGATTCTTCATTCATTGTAATCAATTATTTAGGTTAATGCACAATATAATTTCTCATATTGTTGAGAAAATTCATCTTCCTTGATCTCTCTTTGTGATAGGATAATTTCTTACAAGTGATTTATAGGAGTTGTGGTTTTAACCGTCAACTCCAGCATGGTATCAGAGCACCAGATCTATAACCTCCTATTTAAATTTTGATATATTCAATCTTAAAGGAAAAATTGGGTCATCCTAAAGTGAAACAAACATCATTGTTGAGTCCAAAATGACCAAAATCCCTAAGATTGTTTGTCAATTCACCAAAATCATAGTTGAAAAAAACTTACCATCCAAGAATCCATGCACAAGAATACTAATCAAAAATATTTTTTTGGTTTTTTAAATTATTTTTTTCTAGATTTTCAAAAAAGACACAAAAAAAGCTTGGTAGATTTTTAGTTGTGTAGGGTTCATTTGTACCTTGTCATAGTCTTGTCAAGATTGATAGAGGCATACAATGCTCCACTTCATTGTGGGTGGCTTTGTATTGATCATTCATTGACATCTATTAGTGACACGTCTCCAACTGATGCCCTCCACACAACCAATCAAAAACACATCCAATCCTCTCTACCACCCTTAGGAATATTTTGGGGATTGGAGATACATGTTGGTAGGTGGTGCACAAAATCAATGGACAAATATTTGACAACCATCAATGAATTTCGGTTGGGGAATATTCTTTCCTTTTAGTATATTCTTGCAACTTGGAGAAAACCATGATTTGTTACCAAAATAGGAGAATATTATAATGTAGAGAGCATATTCCATCAACTAATGTCAGCGCGACATCAACATTAGCCCACCCTTGGCCCCCTTCCTAGCCCTAATTGGCCTAAAGGTAGTTATTATTTTTTATTTTTTCCATAACTTGGGTATATGTTGTGAAATCAAGAAAATGAGATATCATTGGAAAGTTGGTTCTAGGCACTATCCATTGGTATAGGTATTATCATTATTTTAATTTTTTTGGCATAGATTGTCACCTATTGAAGTTAGATAATCTTTTTTGGTTTCCAAGCTCATAAATTTTCACCTATATCTCCAATTTGCATTATTCTTGCTTCATTGGAAAGGTATTTCAAAGCTCTTTGAATCCATTCATGTGCCTTTTACAAAATTTGTCCTAAGTACATTTTATTTGGGTTTTTTTTTGTGATTTCACATTTTAGTCAATTAGTTGAATGTATTAGAGCTTGGAAATGTTATGTTTTCCTAAGATGACTTCATTTGGTCTTCTTTACATGCATTGAGGTTATTAATCTCTAATTTTTTCATTTGAGGAGGTATCATGAATTTTTATATTCATCCTTTTGTGATCATCCTAGAAAAGGATAATTATGAGTCTTGGAAAAATGACATCATGACACATCTTAGGTGGTTTGATCTTTTTCATTATCTATATGGAATCATACCTATACTAGACACACCAACGAGTAGATAACATGGGGCATTATCAGTGATCATGTTAGGAATATTTTTTTTAGTGTTGATCTTGACACTGTGTGTTGTATCCAACATTGATTTTTCCCACACACTATGGACTAGACTTTGGGAGATCCATGGAGACCCTCATATCTATCCATTCCTAAAGGATCCTACTTCAAATTGTCTCATTCCCCTTGACGTTGAAAATTGTATATGTTTTGATGATGATAATTTAGAGGAGCTTGAGTATATCATAGGTCTTAAATTTTTTAATGGTTCAAATACTTTTCTTCATGTTCTTACTCATATCAAGACCCAATAGCGATCCTTTTTTGTTCCTAATCAGCTTGGTATCACCACATCCATGGCCCCTATTGGTTCAATGCATAAACACATTCATCTTCTTCCAAACACAACTACTGGGATTCATATCTTGAAAACATATCATCCTTGTTTGTGGAGTCTCATATTGCAAATTTAGAGGATTATTTTGAGGACATTCATATCCTTTTTCATGATAGCCACATCAATGTTGTTGGCCCATAATTATAGTATTTGAAGCTTTTTTACATAATTTTTCATAGTATTCTAGATTGACATCATATCATTCCACCATGCTGACATTTGAGTAGTTTTCAAAGGAACACATCATTTGGATTTGGATTCCCTATTCATCCAACTTATGGGAATGGCTTCTCCAATCACTAGTGGATATGTATTTTCCTAGGGGGATAAATGTTTTTTGTAGGAAGAGGATTGTGCTTTTCCTTTAGGCTTTCATCATTGACACATGAACTCTTTTTTTATGGGGGGATTCATATCCTCATTTCACTCTCCTATTTGGGGGAAATTCATTATAATTGTGTGATATAAGTGGTCCTTGGGGGGTCACATCAAGTCCTCCTTCTATCCTTCTTTCACTAGTCCATTTATTATTTTTCTCTTTTGGAAATGATTTTTTTCCCATGAGGTTCTCTCCTTTCCTCTGATTATGAGAGATTTTTTTTTGTGTATATGGGTACCTCATCATGCCTTGTAGTTGGGACCTATTATTACATTTTCACTAAAATTTTAGTTTCCTTGTAAGTTGATCTTAAGGGGGGTGTTAGATTAATTAGGTAATCACCTAATAATTAATTAATTGTTAGGCCTCTTTTACTTTATTCACTTAAGCTAAAATTAGGAATTGTCTTTTTATTAAATTAGATTGAAAAAATTATAAGTTATGTTGTCTTATTGCATAGGATGAGGACAATTGCCAGTCTAATCTAATCTTCACCAAGGGTTTGATCAAGGGTTATTTTTCCTTTCCATAGGGATTTTTTCATTCATTGTAATCAATTATTTAGATTAATTCATAATAAAATTCCTCTGGTTTTTGAGCAAGTTCGTCTTGCTTGATCTTTCTTTGTGATAAGATAATTTCTCGCAAGTGATTTTTGGGAGTTGTGGGTTTAACCATCAACTCCAACAAAAAGAACCCAACATTTCATGTTAGGATGAAGCATATTAATGTCCAATATTATTTTTTGAGATATGGTAGAGGATGGGGTGGTGATTTTAGAAAAAAAATGACATTTTGAAGAGTTTCATAGATGCATTGACAAAGCTAGTGAGTACTTAAAAATTTAGGTGGTGCTACGAGTCTATGGGTATCTTAGACCCTAGCAATTAGATAATGGTGTTGATAATCCATTTTCTCTTGCAAGGTGTTTGACAAGTGGGAGAATGTTGCGAAAGGTATCTCAAGCTTGATCCTAATGTGAAGATTATAAAAAGTGGTTTTCATATATAAAATGGAAAAACTCATTTTTTGTGCTATAGAGTTGGTTTTTGGCCAAAATATATATTCTTGATTGCTCAACATTGCCTATGTTGGTATCTACTGTGTAGATCTCTTCAAGTACTTCAATTTTAAAAAAGGGCCCAATTAGTCTTCTAGATCAAAAGTTATGGCCTCTGGAAGTTTACATAGGAAATGTAAAACGTAGTTGGATGCATAAAGAGTTGTAAAGGGGAGCTACACATATTGACTAGCTTATGACATGTGTTATGACATGTATCATAAGGAATATTTAATTGGGGGATAATTTGGGTGCCACTTTTGGGTTATTTTAGCTTATGGGTTTCTAATTACCATTTGATGTTTTTAGGTTTTGATGGGCTTATAATTCATCACCTTTTATCTATTTATTTTTATGACTTGCTAAAAAAATTCAAAAATTTCCATGATAATTTTCAAAAAATTATGTTAAATTTAAATCACTAAATTCAATTGTTGGTGTTTTAACAAGTACTTGCATATGTATGTGATTATTCCTGAAATATGATGAAATGGTATGATAAATTGTGATGGATGAATATTTTGTGGAAAGGACTAACTTGATATGCAACAAAAAGGAAAAAAAGATGAGTTGATTGTTGATAGGTAGCCACAAGAGTCCACAAGAATTGGGGACCTACAACCAATGTATCTACAAAAAACAATGAAGAGGATGAACACCTATAACTAAGAGGTCGTGAATCTACATCAACAAGCATAAAACATCTAAAGTTGATGTGGTCATGTCCAAGGAGATTGAGCATTCAAATTAGACCTATATTGCCAACAAATGTCTTGTTATAAAAAGCAAAAAATATTAGACACCAATTAATGGAAACATCCTTTTGTTGCATGATCTTACCACTTGTCCATGCATTCCTTTGAAATTGGGCTCCCTATTTAAGCTAGGAAAGTTGTGTTAGGATTTCATCTCTAAATTTTTGAGTTGTCTTTTTGTAGAATAATCCTCTTCCTTCTTAACAAGAATGAGTGACATGTATAGTCTTGAGTCAAGAATAATTAGAGTTAGTCTTTATATATTGCAAATTTCAGCAAGCCAAAGGTAGTGTAAATTTCCAAGAATTTGGTACTTTCTCTTTCAAAGCAAGTAAAATAATCAAGAAAAAATTACATATATTTTTGTGGAATAACTTGAATGAAGAATTGATTGTTGATTGATCATCTATCTATGTACATGAGTGCAACTATCCCAAGCAAGGGCCCAATTGAGATATTTTATTCACTCTATTATTAGTTATATTATGAACTTAATCATTAGAAAAGGTTATTTAGTTGTTTATGTAGCAATCACTAATTGATACTAGTCGTAGAACTTGTAATTGAATTTACATTTACCCACAGTTGTAACTCTGTAGTATAAATAACAACATAATTCTTTAGTTTTCTTAGCCACTTCCAGTTTAATAATAATTATTTCACTAGTACAATGATCTCCTTAGTATATGCAACATCTTAGGAACCTTAGAAATTCATTAGTTGTGCATACAATACTAGCTTCATCTCAAGTACACATCCTTGATCGATATTTAAATGCAACCTTTCAAAATTTATAGTTGCTTGATTAGAGGTAATTATACCTTTCAAGTAGATGTGCATGAATTATTTGTCCCATATTATTAGTTGTTAAATGGAACCATACACTTTTGGCGGCATTATCAAGGATAGTGCCAAGCTATGAGAGTATCTGGGTTTTTAAAGGTTATTTCTTCTTTTCATAGATATAGCAACTTTCATTTTAAACATTTAGGTTGTTAGACATCATACCAAATTTCAAACTCTCTACTAACACCTTACATGGAACGTGGGAAGTGGTACACAATTGTTGCATGCAAAGAAGGAAAGATCCTCTAAGGATATTTCTTCCAAATCAGGCTTCTCACAAAAACACATCTACAATAGTGGCAGAAATAGTAATAGACCAAGAAAGTGGATCCTTGACTCCTGAAATACAAGAACTTGAAGCCAATCCACTAATCACTTCCCATCAAGACTCTAATAATACACCACTTCAACCTAATCCATAAATTCATGATCCTCATATCCAACTTACAATGGGGGGCCTCATAGGTGGAGGAGAATATCTTGAAATTACTATTTAATTCATCATCTTTTATCAAGAAGGGAATGTTGCTTTGAAAAATATTCCTCCCTCTACTCTTTGGTACTTATATGGATTTATAACAAAGGATCCCAATATGTTCCTATTTGAATTAGATGTCCTTTTTAGGAGTTATGATTACACCATAGGCACATACCGGGATTGAATATGTTTCCAACCACACTAAAGGACTTTTCTCTAAGATGGTTTATGGGATTGGGAAGAAATTAAGTAACTAACTAGAATACCATGAAGGAGAAATTTATGAAGAAGTACAAGGATTAATGGAGAGGAGATGATATATTTATAATGACTCAAAAAGAGGATGAGACACTAGAATATTATGAAGAGAGATTTGTGTTCTACCTCCAAAAGTCCAAACAAAATCGACTAACTAGATATTCCTTGAAATTAATTTTCTTACGAAGGGTCAATGAGTTGGATGCCCTAGAATTAGTAGGAGTAGGAGAAATATCTCAAGTTCCATGGAATGATGTTTTCCAACTTTGTAGGAACTATTCATGCTCCACAATGAAGAAAACATGTAGCTTATGAGCAATGACTACCAAAATAGTTGTGGACATCTCACAAATGGAGCTTAGTAACTTGTTAAAAGACATGAAGAAAGAAATAATAAATCATATGGAAACCCAACTAGATACTTTGCATGCTAGAAAGAAATAAGAGGATGCGAAAGTAGCTTTAGAAAAATATTTCCCCCATTGCTACTAGAAAAAAGGGATTGCAAGTGTAAGAGGGTGTCAAGCATTGAAGATAAATATGAACAACCAAATTTCAAGGAACTAGAGGATGAGGATGGACAATTACTTTACTTGGCACAATGGAAACTGTGGAGTTAGTGACAAGGTACCCCTCAAGATCCATTATCTTATAATTCTCCTTTCTTGAATTCTTTTGCAAATAATTCTCCATAGTATAATCAACCTCCTGTTGGAAATTGTGCCTCAACTTGTTGGCTTGTATCTCTGTTCAAGTCTTCATTGTCGGCCGATCGCTAGAGTTCCTAAGTTTGTAACCTTGTCACAGAGTTTGGAAGTTTCATTACTTCCTGACTGACTAACTTCCTTCGTTGTCGCAACATCGGTGATTTCTAGAACTTTCTAACCATCAGTGAGAGTTACGAAGTTTGTGTTTTCTCTATTTGAGCGACAAGCTGACGGATGTGGGGACCACTTGGAATTCTGGGAGACTTGTTGAGAATATTGTAGATTCCTAGCTTGATTCTCTGGAATTGTACAAGCAGTGAACACGTGTCATGGTGGAGACCACAAGGAATGATTAACAATTCGGTGCGATGGTCAAAAGTGGTGTACAAGTAAGTTGGTAATAAAAGGACTAACTTGTGGATACCTAAAGTCTTCAAGCTTTTATTTATAAACTAATGACTACTAATATTCCACATCAATGTGGGATATTGCCAATGGATGTTTCTCTCGCTGAGGCTGGTTCATTGGGTATGACTCTTGCCGATGGTGGTGACTCTTGCTGATGGACAGTTGGTTTTCCTGTGATATCAGGGAGACTTGATATGTTATCGGTATGACTTCTTAGAGTGTTGCTGATACCTTTGGTCTTGCCAATAGCTATGTGTTCGGGCATTTTGGCATCGAGGAGACACGGTCTAGTGTCTCACCGACATGCGATACAATTGAAATTTTTGACCGAACGTCTGTCCTACGTGGTGTGTTTTGAGCCAATGAGAGAAGTGGAATGTGAACCGTTGGCAGTTGAACAGTTGCGACCGTTCCTGTGTAGAAGATCAACAGACCATGAAAAAAATGAGATATACTCTGTAATGGATGACAATGATTGGTTTAGGTAATAGAGATTTCTGTTGGATACTTAACACGGATTGATCTAAGTGGGTTCATTGTATGCATCTGAGAGCATTGTGAGATTAATGTTTTGTACAAGATTGATCAGTGAATGTTGTTGTTATAAATTGACATTAGAAAGTGATTTGTACTATGTATGTAATTTTGTTTACTATAATACAAAGAGGCTTTTCTTGGTGTGGTGGGTTTTTCTCCCGTAAGGGTTTTCCCACGTAAACCTGATGTCCAATTGTGTATGTGTTCTTTCTCTTTTTTGTTATTCTTTTCATGTGCATCTTATTGAACTGTAATTGCAAAATTTAAAGTCATATCTACATTCTTCCCTGAGGTTTTTGCGTTAGGAGAGTTTGTTCCGCACCTAAGCTTTCCTTACACCTCCTATGACATGGTCAAACTATGTCCCACTTGTATGGACACCTCCCAAAGGTGTTTTGGACACCTCCCAAAGGTGTTTGGCTATAATAGAACTACCAATCACAAGCCAAAACCAACACTAGAAATCACCCTAGAATCCTCATGGAAATAACAATGGTGGGGAAATCAACCTTGTTCTAATCCTAATGTAGGCTACTTGCAACAACCAGAATCATTGCCCCAACAACTAGCTATTCTACCAAATCTTGCTAATTTTTCTCCTAATCCAACAAGAGCCACACAATTACTAGTCCAATCTATGCCCAATCCTAATAATAAGCATGTTCATCAAGCTTATTCCAAAGACACTTTCCAGTATCTAACTTGTGTAGTTAAGATTAACAATGCACAACTTTGCTAAGGGAAAACACTACCTATTCCCACATCACCACTAGTCATGGAAACCCCTATGAGGAATATTCCAATGATGTTAACCCTGAGCAAGATGAAGTTATCAATAAAGAGCCCCCATTTACAGAAAGACTAATTACCAAAAAGTGTGAACCCAAACTTGAGTTTGACTTCTTAGGACAATTGAAAAATGTTTGTATAAAAATTCCCATGTTTCAAGCCATCAAAGATGTTCCAATTTATAGAAAATAGTTCAAGAAATGTATTTAAATAATCTAGGAAGAAAGAAAAAATACCCCCAAATTGTCCACATCATTAGACAAATTGTAGACATTATATTAGGAAAGGTAGTTGTTCTAAAGTACACAAACCTTGGTAGCCCACTCATTGATGTGTGTATTAATGGAATTCTGATATGCAATACCTCGATTGAATTAGGTGAAACCACTAATGTTATGAATAAGGAAACTATGCAAAATCTTAAATTATATGATTTTCATTTTACTCCTATAGTATTGTAATTAGCAAATAGTTCAATTGTTAAACATGAAGGTGTCATAGAGGACCTAGTCATCACGCTAGATTCATGGGAATACCTTTTTGATTTTATGGTTATCCAACCAAAGGCTAACTCAAAAGGATATCCCCTCATATTGGGATGTCTATGGTTGGAAACCATAGATGCTTTCATAGGTTGTATGTTTGGAGATATGATCATTTCTAATGAGAACTTGACCAAGATTAGTTTTGTATCCACCTACACAATTGTTAATTGAATTAGATCATCTAATTTGGCTAGATCTTGAGGAGAATGACTTAAATGCATTACAAACATTAATGAAAATTGAGAAGATCCCCATGATTGAACTCAAGAAGAGGATGCAATACTTTCAAACATTATACAAAATAATTATGCAAGGGACCCACAACAAAACTCTTGTCTACCATGTTTGTCTTGTCCACTGCACAATATTCTTCTTATAGTCTCTTATACTAAATAAACCTCAACCACACATGTATTTCAGTAGTTGCTACCTCATAATTGTGACCTTAATATATCATGCTTAGACATTGCTTCCATGACAACCTTGACCAAGCAAGTTGAAATTTCACCAAGGAAACTTCTCAACATAAATCTAGTTTAGCACACAACAACAAACAAAACTAATCTCTATGTTGCAAAATCTTAAAGAAATTTTTTCTTGGGGCTACCATGATATGAAAGGCCTAGATCCCAATTTATGTACTCATAAAATCTACATCAAATAGGAAAGTAGACCAATAAAACAATCCCAAAGAAGAATGAATCCCATTGTGTGAGAAATAGTTAAAATTTAACTAAAAAGATTTTGGATGTTGGTTTTATCTGCCATATATTAGATAGTCAGGTCGTAGACACACAACAAATGCAATTTGTATTTCTATTATAACTGGTGGTAAAAGCTACAAGATAACACCAATCTTCCTATTCAATATTGTATTATTGTTTTCCAGATCAAACACACCCATGATTGGAAGTAGAGAGAGATTTACCTAATTGAAAATAAATAAAAAGTAAGAAATTAAAAAAAACTATTCCAATCTATCTTTTGAACAAAGGCAACCTTTGACCTTTCCCATTGGAAAATTCTCACGCCCCTATCCTATTTGGTTGCACCCACTCCTTCCTTTGCTTCCCCGTGCCAAACAGCTAGTCACCTCTCCTTGCCATGTTCAACACCAACTCCCCTTACAGGTCGATACAAAAACATATCCACTTGTCCTTTGTTAACTGCCTGATCTCTAACTATTTCTTGTGTATTGATGCTTTTGATAACTAAATTTGCAACAAATTCTTGTCTTTGTACCATGTAGCCCTAGGTGTAAGTTTCATTTCCTTTTATTTTTGCATATTCCATATGCTCACATGGGTATATAAATGAAACATAACTGCCCATCTCTAATCACTATGTTGAGGTGTTAGCTATCAAATCATATACAAATGGTCTTCACATTAGTGCTACCACCACACAAACCAAGATAAAACTCCAAACAACAAAACAACCAAATATAAAGCAAGAAAAAATTCAAAGCTCCTGTGTTAGGCTTTCCCTGAGACAAAACAAAATCACGAGCTCCTGTACATGAGGTCATCAACACTATGACCATATTTGGAGATCTCCACAATTCTTAACCAAATGGAATCCTCTAAAAGATGGCCCTTCCATTTAACTAAGCACTGAAATATTCCTTACCTTGGGTCTTCTTCAACAATTGCTTCTCCAAGATACACTCAATGTCGATTGGATCCGATTTGGTCACTTGCTATTCCCATCTTGGAATCAACTTTGTGTCTATTGTTCCATTTATTTCCTCACCTTTATAAGGATAAAGAACAACCACATTGAAGATGGGCGAGATACCCACATCAGAAGGAAGATCTATCTCGTAAGAATTGGTAGAAAACTTTATGAGAATCTTGCAAGGACCGATCTTCTTCATTTTAATTATATTGTATTCACCTTTTGGAAATCTCTTTTTCTTGAGATGAGCCAAAACAAGATCACCAACCTAAAAATGTACTTCTTTATGCTTCTTATCAGCATACTGCTTATACTACTGTTTTCTCCCCTCAATTTGTAATTGGACCTCTTCATGAAGGTCATGAATACATTTCACAAACTCCTCACCATTTGCACTTCTCTCAAAATTACAAAGATCCCTAATTTCAAATACACCCCTTGGATGCATACCATAAATAATATAGAATGGGCTGAAACCTATACTCCTGTTTGGAGAATCATTATATGCAAATTCAGCCTATGGGAAAGCCATATCCCAATTACTAGGTGTGTTTCCAACAAGACACCTCAACATATTACCCAAGCTTTTGTTAACCACTTCTATTTGACCATCCATTTGGGGATGGTAAGCTGAGATAAAAATAAGATATGTGCCCAACTTCTTTCAAAGTGTTCTCCAAAAGTGACCCACAAACTTCAT
Organism: Sequoia sempervirens; assembly: GCA_007258455.2. NCBI lineage: Eukaryota > Viridiplantae > Streptophyta > Pinopsida > Cupressales > Cupressaceae > Sequoia > Sequoia sempervirens. The sequence goes on along the minus strand of VDFB02000008.1, from coordinate 261,355,950 downwards.
ATCTCTATCAGATACTATACTCCTAGGTATACCATGTAATCACACTTCTTTGAAAACCAAGTTAGCTATATTTGTAGCATCACTAGTCTTCTTGAACAAAATTAAATGAACCATTTTTGAAAACCTATACACATGTACAAAAATGGAATCATTGCCTCTTCGAGTTCTAGGCAATCCTACAACAAAATCCATACTCATTCAATCCCAAGGTTTATTTGACACAGGTAGTGGTTGGTACAAACCAGTGTTTTGACTATTGCCCATCTCATGCTATCATACTCTACATCTCTTCACATACCTCTTCACATTTTCCTACATTTGTGGCCAATAGTAGTGTGTACTAAGTTGTAGGTAAGTTTTGTCTTGCCCAAAATGTCTTACTAAGCTACCACAGTGCTTCTCCTTCAAGAGATTCTCCTTCATTGATCCTCTGGGAATGCACAACTCATTGCCTTTTGAACAACAATATGTCCCGCAACATAAAATCAATCCATGGTTCTCTATCTCTATTGATAGAACTGTTTCAAGATTCATATGTATCTCTGAAATCTACATCATTCTTATACAAATCCTTCAAACTCTCAAACCCAACACTATTTTCCTGAATCTCCTATAGCAATAGACATCTTCTACTTAGTGCATCAACAACTTTGTTTGCTTGCCCACTCTTATGTTTCAACACAAAGTTAAAACTATGAAGGTACTCCACCCACTTTGCATGCCTTTGATTTAGTTTGTGTTGGTTTTTTATAAACTAGAGTGCATGGTTATCTATATAAACTACAAACTCCTTGGGAAGCAAGTAATACCTCCACTTCTTCAAAGATTGAACCAATGCATAAAATTCAAGATCATAAGATGAATACTTTTTCTTAGCATCATTTAACTTTTCACTAAAATAAGCAACTGGTTTCCCTTCTTGACTTAGGACAACCCCTATTGCTAAGCCACTAGTATCACACTCTACTTGAAAGACTTTGTTAAAATTAGGTAACACAAGTATACCTATTGTTCAGTCACTTTTCTTTTTTAAATATCTAAAACAATTTTCAGCCTCTTAAGTCCATTCAAATTTATTTTTATGCCCTTTTATAGTGTCAAGTATAGGAGCTACTATGCTACTAATTTTTTTTAATAATTTTTTTGTAAAACTAGCAAGTCCATGAAAACTCCTTACCTCGTAAGCACTCCTCAATGTTGACCAATCAACAATGGCCTTAACCTTCTCTTGGTCCATCTTCAATCCTCTCTAGATAACACAAAACCCAAGTAAACCAACTCAATCTTCATAAAGGTGCACTTTTTGAGGTTGATCAACAACTTCTCATGCAACCATGTCATAACCAACCTTAAATTATCTAGGTGTTCTTCCTTAGACCTGCTAAAAACTAGTTTATCATCCAAATAGACTATCACAAACTTCCCCAAGAATGGTTTCAATACTTCATTCATCAGTTCCATAAAAGTACTAGGTGCATTTGTAAGCCCAAAAGGCATAACCAACCATTCAAAAAGACCATCATTAGTCTTTATTGGAGTCCATAAACATTCTCCAATCACCTTCTTTATTGGGCACTAAGACTATTGGTACAACATGTAGGCTAAGACTCTCCCTTATCAATCCTTTCTCCAATAACTCTTCAACCTGCTTTCTAATCTCCTCATTCTCCTTAGGAGTCAATCTATATGCAACCTTGTTTGGTAGGCTAGCTCTTGGAACCAAATCCATATGGTGACTAATACTCCTCATTGGAGACAACTCATTTGGCAAATCAGATACCACAATATCTATATGCTCTCTCAATATGTCATATATCTCCTTTGAAAAATCATCCAACTTCGTAGAGGTAGGTGCATCCTTGGGCTTAAGTACTAATGCATATCCCACTCCATCCTTCTTCATATCTTGCAAAAATTCTTTGCCAATCACCAACATAACCTTGTTGCTACTGCTACTCTTATTATCTCCTTCTTCTCCTCTCAAGGGTAATAGTGTATGTTTCTGACCATCCTTCTAAAAAGTGTAGGTATTGTTTCTTCCATCATGTATGGTTTTCTTGAAAAAATACCAAGGCCTACCAAGAAGCACATGGAAAACTCCATGGGCATGATGTCACACATAACAATGTCCTTATAACTACATATCTAAAACTATACTGAGGCTTGCTCATCTACCAATAACTGATGCCCCTTTTGTAGTTAAGAAACTTGTTAGGGATTAGGATGTTTAATTATAGTAATACCTAGCTTTTTCACCATTTCAACTAACACAAGATTATCCATACTACCACTATCAATAATAAGTTTGCAACACTTACCTTTAGCCTTACAATTGGTCTTGAATAAAGCTCTCCTTTGCATAGGTTCTAGTGTCTCCTTTGGTGGATTCAATAGCACTCTTTTGAATAACAAGGAATATCATGTCTTAGGTTCTTCTATGTTATGAAAAGGTGACCCCACACTCTCTTGATCTGCTTGCACAATTTGATTACTCCTCTTAGCCTTGTGGGGTGTTCTTGTGTAAACTCAAAACACTCCCAATTCTTGTGACCAAACTTGTTACACTTGAAGCACTTTCCTAGAAAGCCTCTTCCTCTTCCTTGGTAACCTCATGTACTAAATGGTCTCCCTCCTCTATTCTGGAAACCTCCTCTCTTTGGATTAGCTTGTCCACTAGAAGTTCCTTCAGGTCTCTTCACCTCAATGATGTTGTTGTCCTCTACTAGAGTGTTTCCCTCTTCCTATTACTCCTCATAAGCTTCTCCTCTTCTTTAATAGCAAATTGATATGCTTCCTCAAGAGTCCTCAGTAACAAAAGACTCAATTCATCTTGCAAACTATACTACAATCCATTGAGGTACCTGACTACCTTCTCCATATCCTCTTCACTATACCCTAACCGAATCATGAACTTATAGAACTCCTCAGTATATTATTTCACATTCATCTCCTTCTGCTTGAGGTTTTGTAGTCTTTTAAATAGATTAGTTTGGTAGTCTATTGGAAGAAACCTAGCTTTCAACTTGGCAACCATTCTATCCCAAGAATTTATATTTTCTTTTTTCTTCTTTTGTCTTTCTGATTGAACATAATCCCACCACATAGCAACATGGCCTTTGAGTCTTTTGCATGCAAACTTGACTACTCTCAATATTCTCACTTCAACCCCATCAAGTTCTTCTCCTTCTCCATGAACCACCTCTTCTTTGGATGGTTGATCCTCCTCTTCATTGTTGCTTATGTCTCCCACATGTAACCCTCTCCTTTGTGCTTGCTCCATGGCCTCCATTCTTGCTGTGAGATTCTACAACATTTCAAGAATCCCCTCATCCGTACCTCTTTTGGCACCTCCTCTTGGCATTCTTCTCAGTAGAATTTTATCCAACTCTACCCTATTGTAATGCCCAAAACTTTACAACCAAAACAAAGTTAAGAATAAGACAACTTCCAAATTTCTAACCACAACATAAACAAGCTCCCATAATTTTGCTACCAAGCAATTACAGGAGGACCTAAGGGGTCAAATCAGGGGCTCATCTCTGATGGCCTTGCCTACGTGACACACAAAGGATTCATAGTTCAACAAACATAGAATTGAATTAACACATACTTTGGTGAAAAATAACAATCTACCTCAATCAAGTTCAACCCTCTCTCACAAACAATTTGAAAATAATTCAAAGATATATTCACTCTACAACTTTTAGCTTGTTGATTGCAGCAAAATAGATGATACTAAAACACACATAACTTTCACTCTATTTGACCAAATCTAAAAGTTGAATATGTTTTGGAAAGGGGAAAGAACAAGGAATAAAATCCATAAATGGTTTAGCATGAAACCCAAACGTGTACAAGCAGTTTTCTCTGCAACTTAGCCAACTAGTTCACCTCAAAACAATAATTCCTCTCGAGCAATAGTCTTGCTATTTTCAAGTATAAAACATTTCGTCATAGATAATGTATTCTAAGAAAACATGCCTATAACATATTCCTTAATTAATTAATTTAAAAAAATAGATTGATATGAACTTATTCAAAAATAGATCATCAAATCAAATTTAATAACTCATATTCTGAAATAAGCAATTCTATCATAATATAAACTCTCACAACTTTTAAATAAAATTCATAATATAGATAATTGTTGTTTATTAAATCATAATCATAAACATAAAGTCATATATAGAAAACAAGGTTTAAGTATTCTTACTTACTAGACATTTCATGTCCATATTACGACTCCACTCCATAATTTATTATGTAAAACTTAAATGAATATATATTTTTTGACATATCAAATGGATATATAACTATGGTCTTAACAAAACATTAATTTATTTATTATTATCTTCATGATTTATCATTTAATTTAGATATGCTATTGTTTGTTACTTCCATTAGCATTAAAGGCCTCAACTTCAATTATCATATCAACATAATTAATGATATTGACAATATATTTGATGATATAGACTGATTTCCTCTTAATAGTGTGTCTGGTTTTAGTTTTAAAAAATGGACAATAAAGATTGTCTAATTCATAAAGGATCATACATATTCATTTCTTGTGCTATACAAGGTTATTGCAAAAGTGGCATAGGCTAAAATCAATGAGCCAAAAGTAAACAAAAGTTCCCAAGTAAACAAAAGATTCTCAAATACCAAACTATGATAATTATGATTTTCCAGAGCTCATTAAAAATATAACAAAAATATACCTACAATAAAATTAGTTAGCTTTACTCATCCTTAAATTGGTTAAATAATTTTTGTAGTAATGATATTAGTATCAATGGAGCCACATTAAACTTCCAGATATAGGGTTCTTAAAGCATAAACTAGTAATTGAGGCATAGGTCTTTTATGACTATATCACTTTATCTTTGTGAATATAATTCTTTGATAACAACTCAGTTTATATTGCCTATTGTAGAGGAAGTTTTTCGAAAAATATATGGCTTGAGTAGAGTTTCACTTTTGTTGAATGTTAGTAGTTTCATTTGGGATATAGAAAGAAACTTCGCATTGAAGGTGATATTTTTGACATGTCATTAAGAAAATATGTTGTTATGACTTAACTTGAAGTCTCCTTTCATAGCTAAGACTTATGCAATACAAAGTGAAATATCTCTATTTTGAGGCAAGGATAGGTCAATTACGAGTAGGGTAAGAGTTAAAAGTTGATTTGAGTGTCAATAATTATCGATGATGATTTACAACAATCAACACTCTACAATACTATGCTCTATTATTGTCAGTATCCCTTTTAGAACTACCTTTAAATCCAAGCTCATGAATAAGATAAAAAAGGGTGTTAACATGGGTGATACCTTTTAAATCTATCTAATTAACCTACAATAATTTATTGAGCATGCTCTACAATTTGTAAGAAAATTACAGAAGGCGTTGTTACATTCAAAGAGAACAATAGATAGAAAACATAGATTTTTTATTTATCTTAAAAAAACACATGGATGGAAAGCAAGTCAAGAATGTCCGAAATTGTGTATTCATGTGGCCGACACTAGATTATTTTTATGGCACTAAAATTGATTTACAAATGATTGATTCTATACTTGAAGATTTTCTTACCTTAGATCTCTGAGACTATTAAAGTGGTGTCTTGTGGAACTATTAAGGAGATCATCAACTCAATAGGTAATCATGTTCAATGAGGCAAAAATCCTTAGCAAGATAGATCAATGACAAACTTTTAAGAAATGTATTGTAAATAAAGAGTCTTAAAATGTTTTAGGCAGAAATTTACAAACTCGAGACTTCCTATCTCATAATAGCGATAGTGAAGATATCCTCCTTATTGAGAATGATTCCAGCCTAATGCCAAATCGATCTTTTTTTTTTAAGGAAAATCCTCTATCTTACTATCTTATTTACATAACATGGGTTCTATAGCACTCATTGATTAGATACCTAGAAATGGAAATGATTTATTTTAACTTCAATTCTATAATTGACATTACAAAAACTAGTTGATTAAGCTTAAACATAATAATGAACATTTGGGAATATATTTAAGTAATGAAGTAATGTAAAAGGATCAAGAGTATACATGCCTATCTAGTGCTAATTAAAAGATGCAAAATGATTGAGAATTTTTAATGCTTTCCTTTATACTCCATGCCTTCTCCCTATCACACTTTTCTTCTTTTATTTCCTCCTTTACTCTAGCCGATGGTAGCCTCCTTCCTAGAACCCTCATCTCAACACATTTATTTGTCCTTGTATCATTCACCAACTCCAAATCACTTGCTTCCATAAATTCCTTTTTTGCCATTTGAAATAGTGATTTTTTCCCTCCCCATGAAAAGGGTAGAGTCCATTACTATACTCCATGGAATCTAGACATATTGGAGGGAAACAAATAGTTAAACTATCCTTTTCATGCCATGCCTAGATGCATGATTATTCACTATCTTAACTGTGAGACGTGGTGATTCTTTTTTTGCAGTTTGGTTTCACTTGACTAAGCGACGTGGAAATAAACCTCCTTCAACATACTCCAATTTCTCCATGCATGGTGCCTTTTTAACTGACAATTAAATTCCCCTCCATTCAATGCCATGACTAGTAGTGCAATGTTCAATTATTCTTTGAATTGACATGTGTTAAACTCTTTTCCATTTTATTAATTAATTTATAATAATAATTCTTACTATTATTAGATAACACTTACTAATTTTATTGTTTTTTTTAACTATGTAGTTAGAACTAAATAAAATTATGGAGAAACAACACATGAAAAGTAAATGCAAATCACATGTAAGCAAATACTCATGAATTTAACTAATAGTCAAAAGAGAGGGAAATAATACACGTTAAGTATATGAAATCTAAGCATGTAATAATATAATAATTTTGTCATCTAATCATATAAACATTGAATCATATGGAAATATAAGTATGGCCTTACATTCTCCCCCCCTTGTATGGACTTCCTTCTAGGAGTCTTTAAGGATTGGAAAATAAAACCTCATTATAGCAACACACATGAATATGAATACATTCTAATTATCATTTAGAACTAAATGATATCTTAACTATTGGTACTATTTTATATAATAAAACAATATCATATCTTTCCATCTAAAACATAAGGAGCTAAAGTTGTCGTATGAAGGGAGGGGCCTTACATTCCCTCCCCTTAGTTTAAACTTACTCTTGGAAGTTACTAAGGTTTGAGAATTCATTCCCACACAATGTCACACAACATATGAATCTTGATACCACTGAGAAAAAATTATACACACAAAGTACATTGATCCATTAAAATTTTAATACAAGGAATTCAACATTAGCCATCTAGTTCTTAAAGTAACAAACATGTTATTCTAAATAGTTACACAGGTATAAAAAAATCACATTGACACCTTTATCATTCAATATAATTCTTTCAAGCAACAAGAGTTATAGACAACCATATTGGTTCTCAAATCACAATAATACATGCTAGAACACATATATCACTTCTATTAACTACACATTCCCTTTATTCATTATCCCATCAATTAAATCTATATACATGTTTTGATTCACATCACATACATAGAAAAATATTGATATCTCGTCAACATATCCCAATATCCATATACATCTCATCTACATATTTCCAATGCTCAACAATATATCTCTATTCTCACATATTACATAAAAATAAATTCATATTACCCACATCATGAACTCACAAAATATGATGGGAATGAGGATGAATAGTGTCCAAAATTCTCTGAGAATGCATAGTATCATAGTGCCACATAAAAAACAGATAGATCTAGGGGAAATGGTTTATAACCATCCTATACTGATTTCATTAACCCCTTTTACAAAAATTCCCTAGGCCATCTACTCCCCCCATACAACCTGTCAGGGACCCCTCATGAGTATGATAGATTTCACATAGGTCGCATTACTACACATGCTAGCAATTTGAAAATAACAAGTAAAGCCACAAACCAAGTAATGTAAGATCAAACCAAAGATTTCAATAAATGTACCATAAAAATGGAAAAAATATAAATTCAAAGATAAATATCAGTTATAGCTACATTACAACATTCCAATCTTAATTCAAAAATGAAATTAAATAAGTTCTTGAGGCAAAAAGGATACTTCAAAATTCAATTAATCAAATAACTTTAAGAATTTCAACACTGCTAGCTTAATTAGTCAAATAAAAAGTCTCATAAATAAATAAATAATGTGTCCAACAATTGCACAAATTTTACATCACAATCACCACATGAATTTAAATAAATCACCTAAGGGGGAGGAGGGGAACGGTGGTCTCAAACCACAAAATATAATAGCATGCTGAAAAATGGTAGTCTCTCACCACAGTGGTCTCTAACCACATAGACCTCATGTAATAACCAAATCATCAATAATATATCTCCAAAGGTACACTTCAGTTTGTTGTGCCTATTTTGCACACATGCCCCACCGAAGGCAGGGACCCTCTTTTTATTTCTCTTTTTCCTTGCTCCTGCTAACTTGGTCCCTGCTCGCTTGCTTCATTTTTGCCTTCATTTTTTGAATTTGGGGACAAGTTGCCTGTGGATTTGGGATGTTTTTGTGATGCCTAAGTGAATTGCCAAGGCTTCGTTGAGTTCCAGGAAGTTGTGGGAATTTCATTATAGGTCACCATCCCTCTATCGCCATCCGCGGGAATTTCATTGCAGGTGGTTGTCCCTCCATCACCATCCGCAATAATTTCTTTGCGGGTCGTCATCCCTCTATTGTTGTTCTTAGGAATTTATTTGTGGGTCACCATCCCTCTGTCACCATTCGTGGGAATTTATTTGTGGGTCACCATGTGTGGGTTTCTGTGTGTGGATTATCATTTTTAGGGAAATGGACCCTTCGGCTTCCCCCTTCCAAATCTCTGCATTTCCAAAAAAGGGTGCAAACTTCAAGTTTTCATCATCTAGGGCCCATAAAATGAGTGTCTTCACATGCCTAAAGGGGTTTGCATCAAATTTTCCATGTGTTTAGACATTGCAGAAATTTCACTACGGAAGTCCACTGGCAGAAGTCCGTCCATGAAAGTTTGTTTGAGTAATGCCATTGTAAAGGGTAGGGGACCCTCCAGCTTCTGCCTTCCAAATTTTTGCATTTTTCAAAATGAGTCAAATCTTAAGGAAATATGTCTTGGCACTCTTTCTACCCCCTTTTCCCACGTGCTAAAATTGAAAAATCTTAAATTTACTAAGTTTTGTGAAGTTATGAGAATTTCTTTGTGGGCCATCGTCCCTCCATCGTCATCTACGGGAATTTCTTTGTGGGTTGTCGTCCCTCTATCACCATCTACAAGAATTTCTTTGTGAGTTGTTGTCCCTCCGTCACCTTTTGCGGGAATTTCTTTGTGGGCTGCCATCCCTCCATCGTCGTCTGCGGGAATTTCTTTGCAGGCCGCCATCCCTTTGTTTCCATTCACGAGAATTTATTTGTAGGCTATCGTTCCTCCATTGTCGTCCATGGGAATTTCTTTGTAGGCCGCCATCCCTTCGTCGCCATCCATGGGAGTTTCTTTGCGGGTCATTGTCCCTTCGTCACCATTTGTGGGAATTTCTTTGCAGGCCACCATCCCTCTGTTGCCATCCATAGGAAATTCTTTGTGGGTTGTTGTCCCTCCATTGCCATCTGCGGGAATTTCTTTGAGAGTCTTCATCCCTCTGTTGTCATCCACGAGTTTTTGTGTGCTCAATGCCATTTTTAGGGTAACAAACCCTCCAATTTTCGCATTCCAAATTTTTGCATTTTTCAAAAAGGGCCAAATCACTGAGGAATAGGTCTAGGCACCCTTCTAATGCATCTTCCATGTACTTAATTTGGAAAAACTCAAAATTGCTAAGAGTTGTGGCTTTGCAGAACTCCGCATGTGGGTCGTCATCTCCTAAACACCGTCACTTAACAACTGAGCTTTAACGGCTTTCCACCTCATGGTGCCTGCATCCTTCAAACCCACAAGAGCATCAAAGCTTCATCTAACAACTTCAAGTGTCTCACGACCCATTTTTGCCCTTGCTTAATCATTCATTAGGAGATTTTCCCTTTCACCAATGTCCCTCCAACGTTGTTCCTAATGGAGAACATATGATAGCGGCCCGGTAGCTCCCTCCAACGTCTCCTAAATTGGTCAAACTTTCGCATGTAGCCATTAATGTTTGACGCACCAGTGGGCCCCGCAGTGTAGACTTCCACCTATGGTCGTCGTGCTCTAAATGTCGTTGCTTAATGGTGGAGACTCCAAATGTCCTTTGACCTTCCTACACCTGCATGCCTCTGACCTGCAAATAGATCAAGCTTAACCTAGTAACTTCAAGTGCCTTACAATTGATTTCTGCATGTGCCAAAGCGCTTCACATGGAATTTGATCACCAAGTTCACCATGCAGAACTTTTGCTGCAAGCGACTGCTTGTGGGTCTTCATGGCCTCAACGCTGTCTTGCTCCTAGCTGCTCCAAACGACTTCTAGCCTAGGGGAAACCCACACCACTAAACCCACATTTATGTTTATGGTCTAAATGAGCTCCAAATGTGGAACAATGATGAATATTATGATCTTTTAATGATGCATGGATGGATCTAACAATGAGTTTGCAAGATTTGACTAACATTTGCCTTGATTTACATATGAAAGCACTTACTGCACCTCTTGTGTGGAGGATTCATGGAACCATGCTAAAGGCATAGATTTTCTTGTGCTCAGAAGGTGACTACAACCACCAAAGGAGCCACTTATCTGAATATTGACTTCAAGGGGAGTTCTACCTAATTGAATAAGCTCACTTAAGAATCTGTGTCAAGCAATACCAAGTTGAGAAATGCTTTGAAACAAGGAGTAGGAGGGAGCTGTTTTATTTTCCACCAAAAGATGATGATTGTTAGGAGTTGTCCACCAGGATTAGGAGTAGCATGTCTACTTGTCAGTAACAAAAATCTGCAAGAAGATTCATTTGATTGGCTAAAAGAATGTTGCAAATATACCAAATAGAAGGAAAAATTTAGTAGTCTTCAGCTATAGCAAAGGATGGCAACCACAACAGGAAAAAAACAACTACAGTAGCTAAAATACAAAATAGGCTACAAGACAAAATAGACAAGATGATAAAATAGCATATTTTAAATTGTGAAATATTGGGGGTAGGTGAAACCCTAACTTGTAATGAATCTTGGCCACAAAATGTAAATCAATCCTGGCTATTCATTCTCCTTTTGGAAAACTATAAATAGGGGCTTGCTCCTCATTTGTAAGGTGGTGGTGAATTGTTGTAAGAGTCATATTGCAGCAATAAAAGGAAGCATTGCATTATTTTATGGGTGTTTTATTTGAACTTGCTCATTGTGCATGCATGATTCAACCTCCATATTAGTTTTAGCTTGTAGTTTCTTGAATGTCTTTAATGGTGGTTGTTGTTATGGTATTTTATGGACTTCTAGCCCATACTTTTGGTACTTTTTGATGACAAAATGTTGTGTAAAGTTATCCTAGGCTTGTTTATTTCCTTGCTGCAACTTAGTTCAATTGTATGTTCATGAAGTGCATGTACAATCTGAAAATCTGTAGACCTTAGGAGATTGCACTGGTTTTGTGTAGTTGTAGGTTCCTCTTGGTCAAGAAAAACTCAATTTAATGGAAGTTTGTCTACTATAGAATCCTCCATTGTTATTGTTCATTCATAGCTTAGATATAGAACAACTCCCTACACCCTTTCCCTTTTTCTATTTCTTTTAACTCCTTGTTAGAGTAGGATTCAAAACATCACAACAATGCTAAATTTGATGAACATGGTGAGTTTCAACTTGTTGTTCTAAGTGGGAAGCCAATGTTCATTCACTTCCAACACCTTGAAACTCCATTTGTAGACCCAACTTCCCATGCTTTATGATTACCAGCAAATCACATCAACCAACTGAATTATTCCAAGAATTGTCATGACCTAACACTCGAGAGACCTTGGGATAATTTTCTACAACTTTTTTGTAGGAAGTTATATTTCAAGAGAGGTAGTGCACTTGCGTGCTGCCTATGTTGAGAGGTGCAAAAACACCCATCAAAAAGGTCCATCCTCAATCCATAGGTAAACATCAAGGAATTAGGCTTGCACGATGAATCAACTAGCATGATCCAAGAGTGTAGGGGAGACTTATGGTTCAACTAACATGCATTCAAAGTCCTAAGATTTTGATGGAGGTTCTCCATCTCTCAACCCCTAATTACATTAGCATACTCACACCTAGACAAGTGGATTGATGCTAGCTAAGGAATACAACACCATACAATACAAAAAAATAAATCATTTATTGGTTCCCACATGTCAAATCACTTTAAATTTACATGAATTTTATCACTTCTTTCCATATGAGTCAAACATGCACGACTAACACTTAATCTTAAAACTTGGTTAGTCCATAAAACTTTCCACAACACACAACATAAGAACCATTATGGGGTATTCACATCCACAATAAATACAAAATATATCATTTCCAATTTCACCATTTGAAAGTAACAACACCATTTCCTTACACATAATTTAGCCATACTTCCATAAGCTTTTCTAGAATCATCCATTATGGTTACTCTTTCCAAGATATGTAAAATATATTCATAGATGTAAAGTTGCAAGCATAACAACACATTCTAATTTTTCTCAATGATATACAAAATTACATATACTAAATCATATAAGACCCATGAATTATATCCTTATTCAAAGGATGGTGTATCATAACACACACACACTTACATAATACCTTATCTAATAGATCAACATCTCATTAATTTCTAACAAGATAGCAAAAGTCTACTTTCTTAACAATGAATTTTTCTAACTAATGACAATCATCCAAAAATATTTTGTCAAACAAGGCTACTTAATGCTCAACACACATCAAGGAAAAAGTAGTCTAGTTTATTAGCACCACAAGAACAACATTCCTTTCACTCAAAATTTATTTAATCATGCATTTAACAGTTGCATCTCTAACGAGTTAACATTTATATGCTTTTTCGTCAGTACTAATGCAATTTGGGGATCCAAGTCTTTCACCCAAAAAGTTTATCCTAATCAAACATCTTTCTTTCATATCTATGATTTATAATTTTACACAAAACATGCATTCAAGTGATTGCAAGGCAACATGCATTATTAGGAAGCACTTCATTTATCCACACACAAGAAAATAGTTATATTTTCAAATCACCCCAAGACACATAGAGCAAGGTCTCAATACACAATCATGGCTAAATCTCTAATTTTCTTGTCTCATTTAAGGCACACAATATATGATTCTCTTAAGAAAGCATTAACTATTTTACAACTCTTTTCCCACATAAAATATAAAAAAAATTATCATTTATTTCATAATTAAATGCATCATTTACATAAGAGTACATAATATTCAATCAAATATAATAACATAGTTATTCCTTTTTTAATTATTATTTTCAAAAACACAGTTACCAAAGAATGATGAAAGCAATGTCAGAACCTCCTAAGGTCATTTCAACTATCAATCTCAACAAGGAGATCATCACAAAAGAGAAATTCACACAACTAACACCACATGGGAAACAACACTAACCAGAGATCCCAGTGCTACTCTTAGTATTCTCACTTCAACCCCATCAAGGTCTTCTCCTTCTCCAGGAACCACCTCTTCTCTAGTTGGTTGCTCCTCCTCTTTATTGTTGTTTATATCTCCCACATGCAACCCTCTCCTCTATGTTTGCTCCATGGCCTCCATTCTTTCCGTGAGATTCTACAACATTTCAAGAATCCCCTCATCCATACCTTTTCTGGCACCTCCTCTTAGCATTCTTCTCAGTGGCATTTTACCCAACTCTACCCTGCCCAGTCACTTATGTCTCTGATACCAAAATTGATGACATAATTACAATTTAAATGCCAACCTATGAGATTGATGGTCATAGACACATAAAAAATGCAATTTGTCTTTCTATTATAACTGGTGATAGAAGCTACAAGATAACACCAATCTTCCTATTCAATATTTTATTACAATTATCCAGATCAAACACGCCCATGATAGGAAGTGGAGAGGGATTTAGCTAATTACAAATAAAAACCAATAGTAAATTAAAAAAAACTATTCCACTCTATCTTTTTAATAGGAAATAAAACCTAGGCAAAATCACAACCAACTATTTTTAATATTCAAAGGTAGTTGAAATTTTTTGTGAGCCATCATTGGATTCTTTACCACTAAATCATTGATGCTACACAATAAAAACATAGAAGAAAATATCTTTGAATAGAGGGAACCTTCAATCTTTCCCACTAGAAAATTCTCACACCCCTATCCCATTTGGCTGCACCCACTCCTTTCTTTGCTTCACCACACCAAACATCTAGTCACCTCTCCTTGCCACATTCAACACCAAATCCCAAGTTGTAGGCCGATACAAAAACATATTTTCTTGTCCTTTGTCAAATTCTTGCTCTCTAACTATTTCTTACCTATCGATGCTTTTGATAACTGAATTTGCAACGAATTCTTGTCTTTGTCCCATGTGGCCCCAGGTGTTTCATTTTCTAAATTATTTTTGCATATTCCATATGTTCACATGGGTATATAACTGAAACATAACTATCCATCTTTAATCACTATGTTGAGGTGTTCATTGCCAAAGCATATACAAATGGTCTTCACATCAACGTTTCCCCCACACAAAGCAAGCCAAAACTACAAGCAAGAAAATAAAAAATATAAAGCAAGCCAAAATTCGAAGCTCCTATGTCAACAAACACTACCTTGAGCTTGATAAGAAGATGAAATCTCAATATAAACAACAATAAGGAAAAGAGAAACGAGGTGAGGATAAAAAAAAGATCAAAACAAGGGAAATAATAATAAGAACACTAATACTATAGTCATTACCAATGAAAAAGATGAATAATGGGAAATTTAATTTTATGCATTAGAACAAAGATGGTCATTGAGATGAATGATGTTAAAAATTTAATTCCAAATTGGCACCTTCATGGAAAAATAAGAAAAGTGGAAAAAGTTCCACCTACATGGAAAAATAAGAAAAAGTGAAAAAAGTGCCACCTACATGAACAAAGGAAATGAGGTTGATTATATCTCAAACAAATATGGGAGAATTTATTGTGCCATTGTATGTAAGGAAGCCTATGTACTGGGTGAAGTTTCCCAAAATGAGAACTCATTAGGTCATTACACATCAAGATTTAAGTTGGAAAATAAGATGGGTACATTATTTGATAGATTTTCACATGATTATATCATATCCAAAAAGTTATTTGGAGAGTTACAATTGAAAACCATAGATAATCCTTAACCTTATTCATTTGGTTGATTGAATCAAGGAATTGACATTTTTTTTTAAAAGGGGGTAAAAATTTATTGAATCAAGAGAAAGAATACAAAGAAAAAGGCCCAAGGCCTACCAAGAAACAAAAAAAACCCCCTAGGGAACCCCGAAATGAAACCAACTACCTATTCTTGTCCTCCATAATTAACTTATCAAGATCCAGAGCACACTCAAGTGGCAAAATATTTAGGTCATTAACATCCCAAACCTCCAAATATTAAGAGGCCCCACTTAGCCAGACAATCTACCACTCTATTCCACTCCCGAGGAATATGACAAAAGGAAACATAATCCAAGGAACTACATAGATTCAAAATCTGCTAAATCATTGTAGCAAGCTGCCAATTGGCACCATCTACCCTTTGTTCCCTCAGCATATCCACCATGATTTGTGAGTTAGATTCAAAAACCACATGTTTCTAGCCAAGTGAATAAGCCTGCTCAATAGTATACAAAATAAAAGAGGCCTCCATAAAGTTGTTAGTATGAAACCCCTTATAGGTGGAGAAAAGGAACACAAAGTCCCCCTCACCATCATGACCAATACCACCAATCCCAGCCTACCTAGGATTCCCCCTAGAAGAGCCATCCATGTTGATCTTTAGGACACCATGGGGCGGTGGACGCCACCAAATCTCTCTGAACCTTCTGCTTAGCTTATCAAGGTTGTCTGCTAGCAAGTGATCCCAAACCATTTTCAACAAGATTCAAGTTCCTAATGATAGGCATATCATTAGGAACCACTATAACTGAAAGGTCACATTTAGCTGAAACAGTCTCTTGGATCCTGCTACAAACTTTTTGCCATAACTGAACCACCCCCAACCTCATATCCTGAAAAATCCTCCTATTTCTTTCTAGCCAAAGATGCCAAATACTGAAAGTAGGACCCATATTCCAAACAATCTAGAGAAAAAAGTTCTAAGCAAGGGGCCTACCCAAACATTCCCAAAACTCCACCAATGAAGTGGCATGAACACAAGCATGGTTCCACAACCCCCACCAATATTGCCAAAGCTCTCTAGAATAAGGACACTAGAAAAAAATAAGAAACACATTATTCATTGTTATGGCACAACACAAAGATAGAGGGACCCTGAATGGCACAACACACAAATAGAGGGACCCTGAAAGCCACTCATCCTCAAGTTCTCCTAGGTAAGATACCTATTTTGAACCACTAACCAAGCAAATAAATTACATTTAGGCCAAGAAAATTTATTCCAAACCCTCTTCCACCAAGGAACACCAACCTATCCATACACTTTTCTATCCAATGCCAAGTAGCCTGAGGCAACAAATAATTTTCCCTTTCGGATTTGGACTCCACGCCAGGACATCCCTCCCTTTCAGAGAAGAGAAAATTCTACTAGCCAAAATCTTAGCAAGTTCTGATGATCCTCCTCAGAACCACCTGGCAGCCACTCATGAGGATCCTTCCAGTGCATTACTTCCACCGAACCCAACGTCTGTCTAGACATAAAGTCTGCCACTTTGCACCAACCAACATCAAGAAAGCAATTGTAAAGGGTTTGCAATTGAAGGAACATCGTTAGAAGAGGGGGGTAACTATCCCAAGAATCATACCAGAAAAGAGCCTTAGAACCTCCATTACAAATCCAAAAGAGGCACTCCTTAATGATATTTACACCTCCTTTGAGAGTTTCCCATATCATAGAACCCCTCCCCAGAAGGCAGTTGCGGGGAACATATGAAGGATTCACCCCTCAAAGGTACTTACAAGTAGTAATTTTGGACCAATCTTGATCATGTTAGGTATACCATCTCCAATATAATTTGGCAACAAGAACTTGACCATTAAGACCCTATAGACTTGAGCCCAAGGTCCCCCTCTTGCTGCGGTCTACAAATGGATTCCCACTTAACCAAGCTCCACTTTGAAGAGGACGTATTACCAACCCAAAGAAATTGTTAGGTAAGAGCATCAAACTCAGAAATAAAACTCAAAGGGGCAACCTACACAAAGCATCTGTAAATAGGAAGGGCCTGAACCACATATTTCAAAAGAGTCACATGGCCAACAAACAAGAAGCATCTACAAGTCCAATGAATGACCCTCTTGCGAAACTTATCCATAACATCCTACCATACTCCCTATGTTGAGACCCCACAAAAATGGGAATCCCAAGGTAACTCAAAGGAAGAGATCCAATCTAGAAGTGAAGGATCCAAGTAATCCTACTTTGAATAAGCTGAGTATTGAAAAAATAAATAGAAGACTTATCCTCATTGATCCTTTGCCCTGAATTATCCAAATAAGTATCCAAAGTTTTCCTTAGGTTAGCAGCTTCATGAATTCTAGCTATACCTATCAAGGTGGTATCATCCACAAATTCAAGATGAGAATGTAGGGGAAAGCTATTACTCTAGCTCCACCCCTGTATCGACCCTTGTCTGACTTGAGCCTTGATAAATCTTCCCAACCCTTCCGCCATAAGGATGAAAAAATATGGAGCTAAAGGATCCCCTTCACGGAGACCCCTTGAGGCCCCAAATAACTTAGAGGGTTCCCCATTGATAAGAACAAAAATAGAAGTCACACAACCCATAATCCATTCCACCCATTGCTTGCCAAAACCAAGGCTAAGAGCACTTTCTGTAAGAAGTCCCATTTTACCCTATCATAAGCTTTAGCCATATCAAGTTTGATGAGCATGGATTTTTCCTTAGAAGTCACCATAAAGTGGATGGCCTTAATAGCTATCACAACCCCATCTAAAAATTTTCGACTAGCAAAAAATCCCCCTTGCTCCTCAGAAACCAAAGAGTTGAGCCATGGTTTAAGCCTCCCTACAATCAACTTGGTAATGATCTTATATACCACATTACATAGAGTGATGGGCATAAATTGATCAAGACTATTGGCACCCTCCATCTTAGGAATAAGAGCTAAAAAACTAGAATTCAAGGCTCTTAACATTTGTTTATTTTCTTGGGATTCCTACACCACCTCTAAGAGATCCATCTTGATAATTTCCCAAAACTCCTAAAAAAACTCAATAGGAAATTGTAGAAGAGGGGGATTCTCTACTCACGAGTTCTCTTCATTCAGAGAGCCTCACAGGGCGAACTTCCCTAAACTACCTCAATGGAACAACGCAAAAGTTTTAGAAATTGAAAGAGCAAGCCCTAGAGATTCTCTGGACAAGCTATCAAGCTCTCGACCAAAGAACGACAACACAAAATACAAATGACAACATGGCGCGTTGGCGTCTTGTACAGACCAAAGAGTGAGCTTATCGTAGAAAATTCCCAAATAACTGCTTCTACTCCAATTGTTGACAACTTACAACATGTGATAAAGCCACATAATGCAATAGAACTATAATAAAATGAAGAAGAACTAATGAAGATAAGAAGAAGAAAGGAAATAAATACTTATAACTATGTGAGTAATGAAGCCTCCACCCAACAAATGTCTTTAAAACCTACATGCGTGATATCTGGAGAGAATGTTGGGGCTGTATACGGGTTTGCCTCGGTCAAACCCCCATTTTGGTGTTCCCACCTCCATGGACAACCAAGAAGATAGAGAGAGAAGAGAACTGAAATGGACAAAGCATGTGGTGAAAGCAAAACTTGGTCAGGAGTAGAACCCGCACCACAAAGTAAGCGTGTGATAAAAGCAAACCCTGCTCGAGGAGGAGAAATCGTATCACAAAAGAGGTGATAAAAGTAAACCCCGCTCGAGGAGGAGAACTCGTATCACAAAAGAGGTGATAAAAGCAAACCCTACTTGAGGAGAACTCGTATCATAAAAGAGGTGATAAAAGCAAACCCCGCTTGAGGAGGAGAACCTGTATCACCAAGTATGTGAATAGTAGGGGATATGGAATCCCAGGATGCTCACAAGCATAAGAAAAGGGAGATGGAGATGCAAGAGGGTGTTGCAAAGGGTGTTGTTAGAGCTTGAAAGTGATTGAAGTTGCTATGGCAAGCTATATGGAGCTGTGCAAGCAAGAGTTGGAGAGTAGAAGAGAGCTAGAATGAAGCTAGAAGTGCTAGCAAGACTTGGAAGAACTTAGAGGAAGAAGATCCTACAAATGAGGTGAAAATATGACATTTAAGGGGAGAGAAGAAGCTTCTTGAGCCATTTTTCAGATGTTCCCAGTCGTTACCACCGACAAAACTTGCTAACAAGTGGTAAACATGCACAAAAGTAGCCATTTGAATACTAAAACATCATAGGATGCTAGTGCACCATGCAGATGTCTACGCGCCGCGCTAGTGTCCAAACATGTCATGCTACAAAATGATGAAAATGGGAGGGTGACAAAGTTTGATGCAAAGACGACACATGAGGATGGCTATTGAAAAGGGGTGTTGGAGCATCTTAAGAAGGGAAAAAGGCTGGTGCAGGGGCTAAAATTAGCCTACTCAAGATGCTAAGGGAGTGGAAACTACAGCGGATGCAAGAATGTATGCAAAATTGCAAGAGGTGCAATCTTACTCCATTAATTTTTCCCCCCACTTTAGCGGGCGTATGAATCTACATTAATATGCACACTGAAGGAAATCTACTAAACATAAATAAAATCATATGTCAAAAGGATACTGACGAGAAAGCAAATAACTCTTCAAGCCACAAAAGTATACCCCTAGGCTGAAGACTTGCAAAACCAATACATTAGATAAGAAAAAATTGCACCCAAAAACAATGTTAGAACATAAAAAGCTAAAGGATTCGAGTCAGCAAAGTAAAGAGACCTTGATGTAGAAGGTTGTCTCAGTACTATGCGTCGCCCCGAATTAAGAAATAACATATAGAAAAATGAAGAGTGGAATGACATATACTCAAGATGAAGAAGATGTAGATCTTCGATCTGGTATATGCAAGTTGAGAAGAGAGATAAAAATGAAATGAATGCAAGAGTGATAAGAGAAATCCCTGCTCGAGGAGGAAAACCCGTATCACAAAAGATAGGTGATAAAAGCAATCCCCGCTCAAGGAGGAAAACTCGTATCACCAAGGATAGTTGATAAAAGAAATCCCCACTCAAGGAGGAAAACCCGTATCACCAAAGATAGGTGATAAAAGCAATCCCCACTCAAGGAGGAAAACCTGTATCACCAAAGATAGGTGATAAAGGCAATCCCCACTCAAGGAGGAAAATCTGTATCACCAAAGATAGGTGATTAAAGGAATCCCCACTCAAGGAGGAAAACCTGTATCACCAAGTAAGGATGTAAAGGATCTCTACAAGTTCTCGGTCTTGTAGAGAGGTATCCCCCAAGATTTCTCGCATGGAGGAAACCTAGGAAATTAGATTCTGCAAAGTCAGAAAGCGACCACGTAGGCAAGTAAGTGGATAGTCACACAAACCGTTAATAGAATGGAAGGCTTTCAAAGGGATCCCTTAGGAACCCTTCAAAAGAAGAGGGGTCCACTCAAGGGACACGCTGTTTGAGAAGCGAGGCCTAGTCAAGTTGCCCCCAAGCTAGACGCGAAGAAAATGAAATAGGTCTAGTCGGGCTGCCCCCAAGCTAGATGCCATAGAATTCACTTGAGAGAAAACCTTTCAAAGAGGTCTCTCTGGAACTCTTCAAAAGAAGATGGCGTCCACTCAAGAGATGCTTCAGTTGAAACACATAGCAAAGAGAGGGGTCCTTAAGCAGGACACACATCTCTGGAATAAGTTATCACTGCCCCCAGTATATAGGGGAGGAGAGCCACGAAAGGTACTTGGAACATGCAGGATAGAGGCAAACCTTGATATCACTTTTCATGTGAAGTAAAGGTAGGTGCGTCAATCAAATGGGAGTTTGATGGCACCTGAATCACAAAGTTGTTGTATTTTGTTTTTCAAGGCCTTGCATTCACTAGTGGAATGGGAAAGCACTCAATGGTATGCACATAAAGAATGTTTATGCTTATCAAATTTCTTGCGTGTAGGAGAAGGAAGAGTGATTAAGTAGACTTTTAGAAGCCGCAACAAAATACACTCTTGCTCAGATAAAGGATGAGTAGGAAGAAACCCTTTCTCTTGCGGAGAAATATTTGACTGCTCATAAGAAGAAAATATGAAGGAAGCAGACAATGGAGGATCTACATGGAGAGTATTATTTTGACAACGGGGATTATACTCCTCTATGAGATCACCATCATCTTTCCTAACAGGATTACTAGCATTAACCTCAGTGTGGTCATCTTCATCAAAAGGAGGAGGATCGGCATTAAGGAAATTACAATTGTTATTCACATTACCTCGCGACACAGAAGAACAACCATCTTCAACAGTGGGTGTGGACGATGTTATCAAAAGGTCTAAGTGGATCAGGTTGACTTTATATTATTGAATGAAGGAATCTGTAAAGTCTAAAGAACCCCAATCATCACCAAGACATGCATTATTTTGAGAAGAGGTAGTAGCAGACTTAAGATTTCTTGCTTCAGAAAGATCTTCCTTAGGGACATTTATCTCAAGAGTATCCTTTGTAGTGGGTACTATAGGAGTAAACATTGACACACTAGAAGATACTGAAGGGATAAGAGTAGGTACAAATGAAGCTTGACCAACAACTTCTATCTCACATAGGTGCATAGCATCAGGATTAGCCTTGACTGTGACTACTTGATTATTGCAAATGAACTTAATAGATTCATGCAAGGTAGATGGGACTGTGCCCATAGAATGAATCCATGGTCTACCAAGAAGAAGGTTATATGGTATTTTTTTTGACATAACATATACAAGGGTAGGTACGGTGATGGGTCCAAGCTACAAAGGTAATACTATTGTACCTAGAGCTTGTTGCCCAACATTATCAAACCCACGTATAACAACAGAAGAAGCATTAATAGAAGATGAGTCAATATTAATCTTAGGCAATAGATCAATGCTACATACATTGAGTGTCGAATTGGAATCAACGAGAGTATGTCTAATGTTGATTTTATTAATATTAACTATAATCATTAGAGGATCTGCTTGCTTCTATACTTCCAAAGGCCGGAGCTCCTACAAATAGAATGTAATATTCAGTGAATCCACACGAATATACGTCATTAATGCATTAGCATCCGTCGGCCTAGCAAAAGAAGGAAAGAGGATCTCTTGCAAGGCTTCCTGAAGCATACCTTGGTAAACCAAAGTAGACTGAAGCAAGTCCCATAGTGAGATCTTAGCTGAAGTAACTTGAAGTTGCTTCACAAGATTGTAATCATCAGATGCTTTATTTGTAGGTTTAGGAGCTAAAGGAAGACTTGGTTGTTTATTAATATTATTCTTATAACTATGGGCTACCACTCTATAAGAGGGAGCCTTAGAAAGATTAGGAGAACCACCATCAAATGAAACACCATCAATAGAACAAATCCTTTGAGAAGAAGGAATAGTTGGAGTCACGTAAATGATCGGTTTCTTAGGCCTTTGAGGGGCAGAGACATAGATTACATTTACAGAATCATCACAACTAGTAGAATGATTATTTGAAGACATATTCTCAACATGAATACAAACAAGATCAAATGTGGAATAACTATTCGAAAAAACATTCTCAACATTGATCTAGGGAGAATCAGATGTGGAAGAAGGTTCATCATTCGCTAATGCATCAACTCTAGAAGAGAGTGCATCAGAACAAAGATGAGATTCATCATTAACAAATGCAAGGTCTCTAGGAGAGAGTGCATTGGAACAAATATAAGATTCATCATTCGCTAATGCGTCATGTCTAGAAGAGAGTGTATTGGAATGAAGAGTAGATTCATCATTCACAAATGCATCATCTCTACAAGAGAATGCATTGGAATGAATAAAGGGTAGAGTAACATTAAGAAATGTATCAATGACTTCATCTTCTTGTGACAAAATATCCTCCAAAGCCAGAGGAATTTTGTGAGAAGGATCAAAGATATCAAGTGACATGGGCAAAGCCAAGTCCCATCACACACATGAAATGGAACATCATTAATATTTTGAACAAAATTAGATACTGAACTAGTAAAAGAAGATATTAAATTCATTATGATTTTTTCAGTATTTTATATGTTCTATTAATTCACATTTTTGGAGGTCTTCAGAGTAGAATTTAAGGTCAGAACTTGCACCGAGCGGATGTCTGCATGCCACGCTAGTGTCCAGACACGTCACGCTACAAAATGACAAAAATGGGAGGGTGACAAAGTTTGATGCAAAGCCGACACATGAGGGTGGTTTTTGAAAAGGGGTGCTGGAGCATCTTAAGAAGGGAAAAGGGTTTATGCAGGGGCTAAAATGAGCCTACTCAATATGATAAGGGAGTGGACACTCAAGCGGATGCAAGAATGTATGTGAAATTACAAGGGGTGCAATTTTACTCCATTACAAAAATCCATTAGGGCTCAGAGCTTTACCTTTCTTCATTTGGAATGACACCAACTCCAGTTCACACATTGAGATGGGAAGCATGAGTACAACATTGATCTCATTAGAGACCAAAAAGGGAATACAATCAAGAATACACATTGATTCGTATCTAGCAGGGGGAGAATCCTCAGTAAACAAAGCTGAAAAGAACCTAGAAGCCTCTTTCAAAATTTACGATAGAGAAGAAAGCTGAGAACCCTCCGAAGTCACAAGAGAGGTAATAAGATTATGATTCCTTCTAGCTTTAAAAAATTTATGAAAGATGGCAGTGTTTATGTCTCCTTCTTGTATCCAATCAATGTGAGATTTTTGCTTCCAAAAGATCTCCTCTCGTAACTCCCATTCCTCTAACTCCTTAGTAGTTGTAGACCCCGCTTGACTCAATAACTCGATGAGACCATGATCCTGAATTTTCTTGGTAATAGTGTCCAAACAAGCTTGGGAATCCATTTTATTATGATGCAAGTTGCTAAAGCATTGCCTATTCCACTTCTTAAGCCTATACTTCACATATTGGAGTCTTTTAAGAAAAGAATACATGGCCCTGCCATGTGCAGGCCTCTCTCTATGCCACCATTCAACCATCAAGTCCTGGAGATCAGAATGATATCTTAGCCACATGGGCTAAAATTTAAAGGAAGGATTCTTAGGAGCACTAAAGGGAGCAACAAAAAAATTAATCGACCAGTGATAAAAACCCTTCCAATCTAAAATCTTTAAGGTGGTAGTCCATCTATCCCCAATCCAGAAGCTCGAGAAAAGGAATTTGTCTAGCCTTTTAGAAATAACACTATCATCACACCTTTTCTTGCTCCATGTAAATATGCCATTAATCGGCCTCAGATCAATAAGGTTCAAAAAATCCATGTCGTCCCTTAAGAGAACAACTGAGGGGTCAAACCGACCAATGCCACCCCTCTTTTCATCCAAGCAAGTAATAGCATTAAAGTCTCTTACCAAAACCCAAGGAAGAAAGGGAGCAAGGGACCTAAAAAACCTCACATGAGACCAAAGTTGAGTTTTTACAACCAAATCAATCGAAGCATACACATTAGTAAAGAGACAAATTTTTCCAAAGACCAAACTAGAAACTACCATGGAGATAGAAGAGCGACCTGAAATCCACCAAACTGGAACTACCTTCCTTGGATTTCAAAAGCAAGCCACACCACCAAAATTACCATGAGCCCCAACACATTGAAAAAGACCATGGGCCCATTTACTAGGATCTCTACTTAGCATACTATCCATCGTCAACTTAATTTCCTATAGAAAGACAATGTCATGAGACTGAGCACTAATCAAATCATGAATAGCCTTTTGTCCAGGGATGCTATTCATACCCCTTACATTCCATGAGATAACTATCATTTATGAGGTTGGGAGAAATGACAATCAATGGTTTTCACCAACCCAAAATCCATAAGAGTTTCCCCCATAAGTTTCACCTTCTCTTGGTCCTTCTTGCAACCCACTTTAGACAGTTTCTCCAGAGGCCCCTTTTTAAGAGGTTTTTGTTGTAGAACTAGAACAGGCATGGAACCAATTCCTTTTCTAGAATCCAAAGAATCCTTCACCTGAGAGGGAGCACACTCCCCCAAAGCACTCCCAACCTTTAGAGCTAAAACCCCACTTGAGCCAAGAGCACCCTCAACCTAGGAGGATAAGAATGTTATCCCCTAATCCTCCTACACACCAACCCGAGGCATAATCTAGGTGGAATTCTCATTAACATCCAAAAAGGCCACACACAATGACTTAACACTAGAAGGTAGCCCAATAGGAATCCCCTCCTCTTGTACTAATTCCTCCAAGGCATCAAACTGATTGTAGATCCCATCATAATGTATGTCCCTGAGGGTCCTCTTCTAACCTCTTCCCTTATTATGGAGCTTAACTTGAATAAAACCTTCCTTGTGAGCAGTCTCTCCAACCAAAGGAGCCTTCCCTTTATCATTCTTAGGATTAGAATCAGGATTAGCATTAGTAGTAGCAAAATTTTGATTAGATCGAGGGCATTTCTTTTGTAGGTGCCCATACTCATGACAAAGGAAAAATCTAAATGAGAGGGTTTCATAGTCAACCTTCTAAATCTAGGAAGAAGGCCTGAGGGAAATTTCTACATAGTTTGGAAAAGGGTTATTCAAATCAATTTCAACACAAATACGAGCATATGAAATTACATTTTGATCCTGGGTTTGTTGTATAGAGCCAACCGGTTTACCAAGTAAAAGGGCTATCATATGCAAAATGTCGTTACTCCATAACTTAAGAGGTAGCCTTAGGAGATGAATCCAAATGGGAACCTTGGAAGGGAGCTCTTCAGTCGAATTGAACCATAGATGCTAGGGTTCATGAAAAGTCCATCCTGATTAAAGAAATATGGACCACCTTCAAAAGCTTTGTTCCTGTCCACCATGAATGAAAGCACAACCAAAAAGTAGTTGTTTGTAGCCAACATTAATTCCATATCTCCTTCAGAGTTCCAAATCCTCTGAGTCCAAGATTCCAAAATTGTCAAGGAAACACAGAGACCCATCAACTTTCATATCAATGCATGCTTGTAGAGATACTCAACATCTTCTCAAACAGACTCTGGTTGAATCCTTAAATTTGATCTCTCTTGACTTCTTTCCAAACACCCATTAAATTTATTTATTTTGTGTAGGCCATTTCTTGAAGAGGAACCCACACTTGCTGACAATTTTCCCAAATGCTCAAAATATTTTGCATGCCTAGAAGATAGTGGATCAACCATATTTGAGTCTCTAGTAAATGAAACAATACAAAATTCACCCCAATTCTCTATCTGAGAACAATAGAAGAAAAGGAAGGAAAAAAGAAAGAAAGGAGCATGAGCCCCCAAACACCACTCACCATGGATTTATCAACAAAAGAAACCCCAATCTGGAATCATCCAAGAAGAAAAATGCCCCACGCAACCAAGAGAAGTAGAAAAAACAAAAATTAGCAAAAAACGCAGAAGGGAACCCTCCAACCCCAACCAAAGTTCTTCTCCAAACACAAATTCCACCCCCTAAGGAAAACCAAGAAAAACACACCCCCACACATAGGTTAACAACTCAAAAAGAAAGGAAAAATGCAGCTAGGGTTTCCCCTAGCCTGTGCAACAAACAACCTCTTCCATCGATCTCATCAAGGAATTTACATCTTAGTCCAGAAGTGGGATGACTTATTTTTTAGGGTAAACTCTTATTTTAAAGATGGAGTTCTTGTATAGATTATTCCACTAGGTGTGATGTCATATATGGGAGTCACTATCTATATATGTGAAATGTATATTTCTTTAGAATAAAAAAATAGTATAGATTTTATTTGGGGTTAAGAACTTTACCTTAAATTTATAATTTAGAGAGACAAATGTCACCATGGCTACCCCTTCTAAATCCAATAGAGTAATCAATGAAAGTGATACATTTTCTCTTTTATTGGAAAGAGAGAAGTAAGAGAAATGAGGGATTGAGTTTAAGATATTGGAAGGGTTGAAAATCATTGAGAGAAATAAGAAATTATTGATTAGTTTTTCAAAGTTATTTCTTGAACTAAGGGTTGTATCTCATTAGAGTTTTAGAGTGTGAGATATAGTTAATTCATGATTTTCCATTTCCTATATTGGGTTATACCATCCAAGCATTGTTAAGGAGAATGAAGTTAAGTTGCACCTAAAGGCATTGATTGAGAAAAGTGTGATAAATCCCAAAACTTTTCCTTTCATTTCTATTTTTTTTGGAGTGATTAAGAAATATGGGACTTGGAAAATGTGTGTTAACTATCAGTAATTAAAATAAATAAATTTAGAAATATTTATATATTTCCTTGTACAAATGATTTTCTTGATGAAATACAATTGTAGCATATATAATTTGACTATGAAAAAGGAACACTAATATTCCTGGAGAGTAAATCCTATATCCTTCTCTTGAATTAATCTTCTATTTTAATAGTTAGATTATCCTTCTATTATAATTGAAATAAATAACTAAATAAAGAATTGCAAGTTTACAACTTTAAATGTTTTGCTATTAAAAATTGGTGAAATATATCAGAACAAGAAATGAATTAAAATATAATACCAATAGAATCCAAAAATACAGATCATGAAGAACATATGGTAATTTATTGAAGGCCTCAACCATGGACACTAGTGTGTAGCATGGATTTCCTCATGTCATGCTATCGATTAAGACATATGAAAATACAAAGTATTGTACAACATGAAACAAGAAAGAAAAAATGAGATCACAATGAACATAAACTATTAAAAATGACAACACTAATGAAACTAATTACTTTAAATGATAATTTTAATAATAATAAGAAAAATAAACACAAGGAGAGAGAAAAGATATCACCAAGAAATGTTTTTCTTGTCCAATGCGAACCTAGACGCAAAGAAGAAGAAAATGTTTTTGGTTGGTTGTTTGAGGGGTTTGCCTCAATCAAACCCTCGTTTTGGTATTTCTACCTCCACAAAAGTCAAGATTTTTGAAAGATAAAGAAATAAAAAAATGTTTTCTTTGGAATAAAATTAAAATTAGCTTTGATAAAAAATGATTTATTTACACCATGCTAACACCAAGAGTATTTAAATGTCAACATAGAATGATGAACAAAAAAATAGAATGAAATCACTTGGAAGTTGTGTAAAAATCTCCAAGGAAAATGTTGTTGCTTTGATAATGTTGTTCTACACAATCCCACATAGGTGAGAATCAAAGAGACTCAAGAAAATATCATGCAAAGTAAGAGAAATCTTGTTGTATCTTCAAAATGAGAGAGTTTCTTCACAAAATCGCACAACCGAGTATGTGAGAATAAAAAATCATCTCCTCTTTCCTTGATTTTTTTAAAATATTAAGTTAAATATATTTTCTTTGATGTGATTACATGTAGGAGCATTAATTTCAAAATATTTGTGGGAAGGTAATGCTCAAACGATCATTGGAACCACAATCTTTTGTGGGATGCTAGCACATAGTGTGAACAACTACACATAGAGCTTCCATCTGGAAAATCTAGACTTAGAAAGCTAAGAACATCATAAAATTGCAATAAATATAATAATTTGATGTTAATATTTTGTAATTAAAATATTTCATATTAGAGGAAAAAATTAAGGGACACTATGTAGTGTGAAATTGCAAGGGTATACAATTTATGACACTACATTTTACCCCAACTTTAGTAGGCATATGAACTATGCTAAATATGCATGCTAAAGTAGAAAATAAAAATCATAATTATTTTACCTAAGGATATTGTAGAGGATGCATAATCTTCAAGAAAGGTAGATATGCCCCCAAGAGTATTACTTGAAAAACAACTAAGATATCCTACACATAACACAAAAAATTAGACAAAAAAAGTATATTAGCTAAAAAATACACTAAACACAAGAGGAACAAAAAACAAATATTCATGCAAAAAACATACAAAAACAACACTCAAGAAAAGAGAGAGAGATAGATAACAAAAATAACATCAGACAGACGATTAAAATGGTATGGCTAGCAAACTACATTATGCTAGATTCCATACAATGCTTTTGATTGAACATGGTTAATACAAGCTCCAGTGTAGGATAACCATGAAAATGGTAAAAAATATGAGGGCCCACAATCTATCAAGTTTTATTATGCTAGGTGACTCATATGCTACCAATTTATAGAGAAAACATGAATATTATTGATATTTTAAAGATTAAGAAGGTTTGGTGTGTGCATTATGAGATCCCCCCTTAAAATAATTTCATGACATCAAGAATGTGATTTATTTTAAGAAGATAAATAATAGATGCTTAACATGTAAGCATCAACAAGGATTTTGCATCATTAAACATGTAACATTATGCTCATGGTATGACATCACACAAGGTAGGGATGCCACAAATAAATATGCCTCTTATGCAAATAGGCACTATGAGATCCATAGACCTAGGGCTAGTATGACTATATAATAGTCATATCTATCATTAAATTAAGGAAACTTAAAGTCATAATTCCCCAAGTCTCTTTGAACTACACACACAAAGAAGGAAAATCACATGAAAACAAATAAAGTTTTGGGCCAACATGGAAGAGGCCTAAATGCCTCAAAGCTTTGCATCATCCCCAAAAGTTGAAAATGCAAAATACAACAAATAGAATATTGATGATATATATATGTACATTTATTTATTTATCTACCCTATATCCATTTACCTTCAAGGATATCATGAGTCCTCTAAGATAGATTAAAAAAACATAAATAGATAAGTACATGGGAGTACAAAACAATCATGAAAAATCCTATAGTGTAAACATGTGAAAGAACATCTCTAAGGAGCACCCTCAAATAGATAATTGGTCTCCAAATCTTGATCATAATGGGAAGGAGGTCAAGACTGTAGAGGAAGTACCATTAGAGTGGTACTAGGAATCTCACCATAATAATAACTAAGGAATTATATGCAAGTACAACATCATCTTGGGTGTCTTACTAGGTAAGTGTCAAATGATCTCGTGAAGATCATGGAAAACATCAAAATATCCATGAAGGATTCAAACAAGTGCTCCTTGTGAGGGGAGGCTGGTGAATTACTATTGAAAATATAACAAGTGGACTATCACAATTAATATACTGAATTGGAGTAGTTATAGGAATAGAAGAAGTTTGGATTTATTTTATGAGGAAAACATATGAATAATGATCTAGAGGTGGCAAAAAAGATGGGTTTAGATTTTGTTTTTTAGAAAGGTGGAGTGGGGCAATGTTCAAGTTTTCTTTTGGGAGGTGGGTGAGGATGTTAATGTAACTATGGTGAGATAGAGAACATTCAAAAATATCTGATGATGGACATGTTGAAATGGAGTGAGTGAAGCCAATGTGGCTCTAGAAATGATAGATGTGTTTAGAATATTCAATGGTATAGATAAAGGAGGAATATTAGGGAGGTTTGGAATGAAAGGAGGGTCCATCGAAGGAGCCAAGAAGACATGCACCCTTTTAGGGTGAGGCTTTTCAAGATCACGATGAGGGATAAAAGGTGTTATAGGATCAACACAAGGAGGTGGAGAAGGAGAAGGTAGAAGAATATCCATATGTAGCCATATGGGAGTAGGAAGCTTGGTGGTGGACATCTCCATGATAGCTTGTTGTTGGGCCAACACATGTCTATGGCACTTGCATTCATGCACAAGCTAGTTCTATTTATGGTGGGGCCCTACTATAGTTGTAGGAGAGGGTACATGATTAAATTTTTTACAGTGGGGCTATCTTCACTTCTAGAATAGGAGGAAGAATACCTTGGTATGTAGAGACCAAGAGACTTGGGT
Source organism: Sequoia sempervirens (assembly GCA_007258455.2). NCBI lineage: Eukaryota > Viridiplantae > Streptophyta > Pinopsida > Cupressales > Cupressaceae > Sequoia > Sequoia sempervirens. The sequence goes on along the minus strand of VDFB02000008.1, from coordinate 261,324,865 downwards.
TGCACACAATGTAATCAATTCCATGGGTTCCTTTCTTCTTTCTATCATAGGGACAGTCAGAGGAGCATAAGGTAACACTATAAAATGAGGTGTAGGTTGTGCATGAGAGGATTCCTATCATATGGTCTTGTTTCCCTTTCATATTAGAGGGATATTTCTAGGAATGGCAGGAGCCATTAGAGGATGGAAAACTTATGAGATGACATCTCAACAACATAGGTGTCTTTCCTCGGTTTATTGTATTGACATGTGGAGTAACATGGGGCACCATTGGAGGTTGGGATGCCTTAGAGAGAATGGGAGGTAAACCAAATATAGAATTCTTATCCTTAACCACCAAAGTAGGAGGTGTGGGGACAAAAGGATATTATTATGGTTGGGTAATTGAACAAGATGTGATCATGGGGGAGAAGAAGGGGCTAAAGAGGAAGAACCTAAAAAAATCACTTTGAAATTTGAATAAGCTTTTAGAATTAGGTCACCATGAGGTTGTAAAGGTCCTAAAGGCATAGTCTAGAAGGAATTAAGATAAAAATCCCTAATGAAAGATGAGTGGTTTATATCTAGTGTGCTAGATGGTATGCATTATGTCTTCATAGGAAAATTTTGAACATTTATGAATTACAAAAGAAACCACATCCATGGAAGTTAGCCAAGGAATTCCTAACTTCACATAAATTAGATTGGACAAGAATAATAAAAAAAATGGATTCAACATTCTTGGGTCCAACCTGGACTGACAATGTGATAGAATCCATGTTAGGAAGAGATAAGCCATCACATGTCTTAATAGTTATATTGGACTCATGATAATTATCTTGGTGAAGTTAGTTGATAAAGAGGAACTCCTCCATGATAATATCAAGCCTACTTGAAAGATAAAAAAGAACCCCATTAATGGTTCTTATTGAGAAAATCAGGTATGTAGAGAGAACCATCCTCTCTACCAATTGATAAATCATTAGAAGAAAATGATATGGTAGGAGTATGTTGCTAAATTATTTCTAGATTTTGATTGTGTAGGATTTTTTGCATCAATGTTTCGGATCACACTCAGTGATCCATCATCAGGATGAAGAGTTGAAAAAAGATGAGAAATGGTTAGTTGTAGACCCAACAAGAATAAAAGGATAGAAGGGAGGTGAGAGGGGGGGTTAAGGCACACAACTCAAGGGAAAGGAATTAAAAATTCCAAGACATAGGAAAAAAGAGGAGGAAGAGAAGATAAATTATTAACACCTAAAAATATGTTAAATTAAAGAAACAAAAAAAACCTACAAATCAAAAGTAAAGAAAGAAGAAACACAAATTAAATTATAGAATACACCAATAAAAAGAGTAAAGACAAAATATTAAGCAACAAAAATGAAAAAATGCAAGAAAACATAAAATAAAATTTAAATTTATATATGATGAAGCAATATATATATATATATGTAATTAAAAAAAATCCAAAATAATACCCACACTATTAATACAAGGAGATAAATTAAACTATGAACTAAATAAGTAAAAGAAAAAATAAGTAAAGAACAAAAAAGAGACTAAAAACTAGAGGAGAAAGAATATGCATTTACATACATACATATATAGATACATATATATACATACATATATATGTATGTATATATAAATATATACAAAAGAGGTCTAATACAAATGCATACATATATATATGCAAATATAAAAATAAATATATAGCTACATATATATTATAGTTACATATTTTATATGGTCAAAGTAGGAGTACCAGTAGTAATATTGTGCACCTGAGATGATTAGGGGTGAGCATCTACCATGTTTATCATATCAGTGAATGGAGCAAGAGACTCATAATAAAAAGAAAAAGGATCGACCTTTTGGGACTCAAATCTATATTTTATTTGTGCTTAAGTCCTTTCACCTCTTTATTCCTTAGTCATTATTTTACCAAGTTTATAAACAATCTGATATATGTGTCATGGGTGGTCTTTTACCAAATTTACTAAAATAGTTGGGTAGAGTATGGAAAATTTGGCTTGGTTTATTTTTGAAGTTTTGTAAAATTCCTTAAGGGGTGAAAATCGTGGGTTTTCTCCTTCCACATGATTTAGTTCCATTTTTGTGCAGTCTCGTTCAATTAGAATTTCCCGCAAAGGAAGAAATAATGAAAAAAAGGTTGGGAAGTTGTTGCGAGAATTCATTGATCATCCAAATCTTCCCTTTAGCTTGCTTTGCTCTAGTTCACTTGGGTTTTTTTCCACTTTGTGGGAAAAATATGCTCATTCGATTTTGCAGGAATTCCCTTGTGAATCATCTCCTTCTAGATGTCAACCACTTTTCTACATTTTCCACTTTTCATCGATTTCCCTACAAATGTAGTTAAATTTAATAATCAACCAAGTAAAGTTTTGTAAAAGGATGAATTCCATCTTCCTGCATTCCTTCTATGGAATTTTTTGATTCATTTGAATGTCCACTCCAAGGTTCTTTCATTTGGTTCATATGGATTCATTTTTGAAAGGGTCATTTTGTGAAGTTCACTTGCAAGTAAAGTTTTCGCATGGACCTAATGAGGGTCAAAGTTTTGCAAAACCAAAATTTGGAGAAATGGGTGTTTTCATGTGAACTAGTTGTTTGCCCAAATTTTGTGAAGTTCATTTTCCAATGAATTTCCCACAAGGACCTGATGGGTGTTAACTTCTCATTTCATCTCAATGGGTGTTAGATTCATAGTTGTGCTTGATAGAGGTTGATTTTCCACATAAGTGATTTTACAAGGATTTTTATGACATCCAAATATGTTTGCTAAGGGTTTGAAATTTTGGTGGAGCTAGATCAAGACCATTTTTGCACACCTAGTAAGGAGCTTACCTTCCAAAAAATCCAAAAAAAAGAAAAGGAGAAGATGTGGGAGTATGTAAGTGAACAAAACTTATTTTGGATGACATGGGATGTTTCACAATAGTTTTAGAAGGATCCTTGAGGCATGTAAAACTTCATTCCAATGTGTAGATGGCTCCAAAGTCACCTAATTGTTTGGATTTTCATTATATTTCTCTACAATTGTATCTCGCCTACTCCTCTACCAAGTTAGATGTCATTAATGCAATATTCCAATGATCATTGTCTACTTGGCAACCTCATGAATGCATTTGTGTGGCAAGAGTTAAACACATGAGTTTTATTTCATCTACTAGCATTCATGGTGCCAATCACCTAGCTACCAAAAGTTAATGCATAACTCATATTTCAAATTTGGAGCACTTATTTTAGGTAGAATTTCTTCCTTTCCATAGATTTTTAAGGCATTGCTAGGTTGTGATTAGGTTTTGGTGCCTAGGATTATATATGACTAGTTTTTTTTTCATTTTGAGGATGTTGGTCATGGTGTGGTCTCCAATTCCAAGAAATATTGCAGGGAATCCATTAACGCTATAGTCTAGTTTACAAAGGGATTATAAACCTATAAAATAGAAGATAGATATATTGTAATGAGATTTTCTCATAGAATGTCTTCATGGTAGTTTTTTATGTATTTAGGAAGGCTTCTTAGTTGCATATAGGGATTTTCCCTTGCCACATTTCCTTGCATGAATGTAAAGTTGAGTTAGATGAATGTGACAATATTCTAAAAACATTGCAAGGTTTGTAATGATATTTCTCACTTTATGTATGGATATATACAGTTGTTTCTAGATGATTAAGTATGCTTTGGCCAAGATTTCATATTCATTGGTGTATTTAAATGAAGATATATATGTTCTTCTTTACTTGTTTGTTCTCTTTTTAGTGTTGTGACCCTATACCCAATATATAGGCACTGGTCTAGGACCATACTCAAATCTCACATCATGAAACAAATTTTTTTTAGTCTTGATAGTTTAGTTTAGGTGGTCCTTTCTGTGCACCCATGATTGTTGATATAACCAGGGAATCATTCTCAAGTGAACATTAAATAGACATATTTCATGTGGGTTATGTATGAGTAGTCACATCAACTATATAGGGGTCATGTACAACCAATTGTTCTTGGTCTAGTGCTAGCCTTTAGGACCAAGAAATCAAGTTGGGTTTGGTTGTAGTTGTTTATTGATTATATATTTTATGTGAGTTTGATACTTCTTCAGGTATACCCCTAGGAATTCCCTCCCAAGTCTAAGTCGAGCTCAAACTATAGGAGATCTAACCCACTCTCATAGAGTTGGCCATTAACCCTCCATAATCTGTTGATGAGCTGATTTCACTTGCATGATGACAACCTTGGCTTCATGAGTTAAATTTTTCTCTAGGAAGTGGAGAATTTTTTTTGAGACCTAACACAACCCTAATAAAATTAGTTGAATATGATGGAAATGGGTTGGTGTAAATTTATATGTTTTGATTCGGCTTCGCTATGGACTTATTCAAAATTTATATTTGATTTTGGGTCTAGATATAACTAGAATTAATGTGATCTTCCACATATGAAATTATTGAGCTATATTACTTGTAGCAACATCATTCTAGCACTTTTCTTTGGCTTCTACTACCCAATTCGTCCTTCTCATGCTTCGTAGAAAGTGAATGTGCCACAAAATTTTTGTTCCCTTTCTTATTGTGACCAATGTCATAGTGCGAACTAAATAAACTAGATCCAAATGAACTTAAAGTCTATTTAACTCCCTAAGCATTGATCCCAATAAGATATTTGAAATTCATCAAAACTAGGAAGCAATTAAACTAGCATGATATAAACATGAAAGCACACCAAAATCCTACTCTAATAATTTGAATTTTATCCTATTGGGGGAGTGATGTCACATTGATGTGGAATGGCAACCCTTTCCAAATCCCTTGGATAATACGAGCTTTGTTCCAATCAGTTTTATTGAAGAAAACTAATGAAATAAATGAGATGTGTGTGAAGCATGATGCAAAACTAGATTTAAAATGTTATATGCTAAGATGATTGATAAAAAGGATGCAATCCATACTAAATGTAAACAAAATTCAAAGATGTAAGCCATAGATTCCAAAATATGCTAAAATGAATGCAAGCTAGGTTACCATGGAAGCCATTAATGGATTCTTAAGCTAAATGGATGAAGTTAATCTAATATAAAAGTGCCAATATGGGTGCAAGATAAGTGAGAGTTTCAACAACATGACTTTTCTATCAAAAGATGGATCCATTTGTCTCCAAATAGTGATCTATTTATAGGAAAGCAAATGAAAAAACAAGGGCCTATATTGAAAAGATCAATCAATGGTCAACAATGAAAGGAAGATGAAACATGGATTGAAGATTCCAATCCATGGTTAGAGTTGAAAGTTGACAAGGATCAACTAATTTAATCAATGGTCCAAATTAGCTTTCAACAAACACTCTTCCTAGGAATTAGGAAGAGGTTAAGAGATATTTTTGAGGAATGAGTGCACAACAGAGGATATTCCATAGGAATATTCTCGTTTGGAGGAATATGCAAAGGATGAATATTCCAAGAATATTCCCTTGCAAGTGGGAGGATGAGGATAATTAATAAATTTAGTAATTAAAACTAAATTTGAATGTGCAAGATGAGGAAAAATATGATATTCATTAAATAATTGATTTAATGAAAAGGGGGATGAAACATGATATTTAATTAAATAGTAAATAGGATTATTTAATCAAATAAGAGGACTTAGGGTTTAAACTAAATAATTTACATTATTTAATTAAACATGGTGAAATGTTAGTGCAAGAGGGGGTGAATTAACCCAATTAGGTCAATTAGATTAATAGGTGAAGATGAGGCATTTAATTAAATAATTCTAAGATTATTTAATTAAACAAGCAAAAAAAGGATGGATTTTAGGATGAAACGGTGTTAATATATCAGATTCAAGTGTGTATATCATTTAGGACATTTTTAAGTGTCTACACTTATATATAATCTCAAAGTCATATCCCAACATCTTATTGACCCATTTTTGTTGCTCTTCAGAAGATAATCTTTGTTCCAAAAAATACTTTAGGTTATCATGATCTATCTTAACCTTGGAGTGTCTACCCATTAGATAAGGCCTACATAATATCTAACATTTCCTTCTCATAAATAGGTTTGGGTTGATTCTTACCCTTTAATTGATGAATATCAAAAGAAATGGGTTGGCTCTCCTACATCAGAACTGCCCCCTTACCATTTCCTAAACCTTCACATTCCAAAATAAAATTCTTGGTGAATTCTAGAGTGGAAAGCATTCCAGTCATACACATATCTATTAGATGCACAAGAAAACTGAGAGGGAGAGGGGGTGAATTAGTTGTATACTTTTAAAACACCAGGAACCCTCATTAACATTTAGATCTATTTTATCCCTTAAACCCTTAACATGCATTAATAGAATGTAAACATATAAAATAGTAATGCAAACACATCCAAACACATAAGAAAACTATATTTACATGGAAAAACCAAGAAGGAAAAAACCACAATGAGGATTATCTCACTAATATATGAATTGCAACACTGAATACAATAAGGCTCACTACCAAGGCTCACTTCCCAAAAATATAAAGAAAGTCTCATTGTCGATGGATCATTTCCAAAGGACTCACTGTCCAAAAGAAAGAAGAATAGAAGAAGGGGTGGCTCACTACCAATTTTAATTACTAATAATGTATCTCTCATATGTCAAAGGTACACATCCACTAAAGCACAAACAACTCATCAAACAAACTAAAATGTAGACACCTGCTAACTACATTAGGAAGTCATAGGAATTAAGGCTCACACTTAGATCATCACATTTGATCACTTTCACATATTTCACATCACACACACTCTACTCTTAATCCAGGAAACAATTCTTCTTACATTTATACCCTTTGTGACCTAAAACATTCTTAATTAGGTTGGCCTTAAGGAAATTTATACACCTCAATTGTGCAACAACAAATAGGTTAGCACAAAACACTTCCACAATATAAATAAGTGAAGAAAAACCACACCACTACTTAATTGGGACCAAAATCTACACCAACATGCTTCTCAACACTTCCTCAACCAACAATTATCCTCCACAATTAGCGCTAGCATGCTAGGTTGTCCAAACCTACACTAACACTAACAAGTGACACCAAACACACCTTTGAAGGTCCAAAAAAATCTTGCAGACCACACAAAAATACTCCACAACATCCATACACCACATAAAAATACTCCAACACCATCAAAACATTTACTACTACAACCACCTGGAACTCAAGAACACCTTCATTCTATGTAACTAGACATACTAGCACACCAAACAACTTTGCAGAGCACCACAACACTTGAAACTTCAAGGCAAGGTAGATATACTCAATATAAGCACGTTCCTAGATCTGTAGCACCAAAACCTTCACTATGGAGAAATGCAAAGCAATTTCATTTCTCCTAGACATCTTGTTCTACTAGACAGACATGCTGTCAAACACATCTTCCATTGCAATACGACCCAAAAATTGAAACTCTCGATATGGCACCTCTAAATACCTTTGATCGTCATGTCCAAACCACATGGGCATATCTTCAAGCATGAAGAAATACAGAGCAACACATTGAACACCACTCTTTCACATTGAACTCTATTTTATTCAAATTTTCTCAAAATTACTTGGAAATCAAGTGAACTAACTTCATTAGCAACATTACTAACATCTCTACAACACATCTACATCATTTACAACATGCAAAAATTTCCAAATACAAATTTTTTTCCCTAAACACAAGTTAGAACAACAACATTTGCAACTATACTGAAGTAGGACATTAATGACAACACCAACAACATTGTGTTGGCATTAATATGAAAAAATCCAAACTTCCAACAACTCTAATGCTAAGGGTTGACATCATCAACACCAACAACATTCCAACACTTTCTTCATATAATCCAAACTTCCAACAACTCCAATGCTAAGTGTTGACATTATCAACACCAATAACATTCCAACACTTTCTTCATACAAGGGGTTGATATCAATGACAACACCCAAGCAACTCACAAACAAATCAAGCTTCCAACATCTCCAAACTTTCAACAATCTCCCCCTTTGTCATTGATGGCAACACCTTTTTTTGAAAAACCATAAAAAACAAAAGCAACCAATAGTAATACTACAATAAGTAGTACTCCCCTTGACAAGAACAAATATTACACTTCATCTTCTCTGTTTCAACACCTAAGATTCTCTCCCCCCTTATGGTCTTCAGACCATATTCACTTCTACACTATGGCTTTTCAACCAACTCTCTCCATGTTTTTCTTTCTCCCCTTATGGTTTTTTAACCACTTTAATTCTCTCTCCAAGTTTTTTAGATATTCTCTCCCCCTTTGAAATCAATGGAAAAGGGCCATAGACTCATCCAACTCTCCCTCTTGTATTGAACTCATTTTATTTCCCCATTTGACAACATTCAAAGGGAAACACCTACACCTTATCTAGATACACCACTTGCAACACGAACAAGCCACTACACTCTCTTTTTACTACGCTATCCAACAACCATTACTACCTACTCTGCTTGAGAGGTAGCCTTCAACATCAGTTCAGGACCAAGAGATATATCTTGAAATGCTTCCTAGACAGATGCATACACTTATGTATCTCGTTGAAAGGAGGGGAAATAACCCCTAACTTCTCTTAGAGATACTCAAAAGTATCTTTTTGAAGAGCCTTTGTGAAAATATCAACAACTTGATCCTTAGTAGGCACATACTCTAGCTTCACCTCATTCTTTGCAACTTTCTCTCTCAATAAGTGATACCAGATTGAGATATTTTTTTTCTTGAATGCATTACCAGATTCTTTGAAATATTTATTGCACTTGTATTGTCACACATGATGGGAATAGGTTCATCATATGAAACTCTGATATCCTTCAATGTTTGCTTCATCCACAACACATGTGTACAACATGATGTTGCTACAATATACTATGCTTCTGCAGTAGATAATGATATTGAATCTTGCTTCTTACTCAACCATGAAACCAACTTGCTTCTAAAAAAAAAGCACCACCACTTGTACTTTTCCTATCATCTACACATCCAACCTAATCTGCATCTGTATATGCACTCAAAGAGAATTCAGTATGCTTAGGATACCATAAACCATCATCTAGAGTGCCCTTCAGATATTTGAATATCCTCTTCACTTCTACAATATGCAATTCTCTAGGATCTTCTTGAAATCTAGCCATAAGACATATTCAATGCATGATATTCGGTCTAGTAGTAGTAAGGTATAATAGTTCACCAATCATTGATCTATACTTGAACTGATCTATCTTAGGAGATTCGTCATTCTTGCTCAATTTACAACTAGTAACCATAGGACTACATACTAGTTTAGGGTCATCCATTCCAAAATTATTCAACAATTCCTTAACATACTTAGATTTTGATATGAATATACCTTTCTTTGACTGACTAATCTGCAAACCAAGGAATAAATTCATCTCTCCACACATTGACATTTGAAATTCTTTTTGCATTTCCTCTGCAAACCTTTTGCACACACCTTCATTTCCTCTAAAGATTATTCCATCGATATATACCACCACAATTAAGATTTGTTCTCCTTCAACTTTGAAATTAGCATCAAGTACTTATCTAACTTTGTATGCCAAGCTCTAGAAGCTTGCTTTAGTCCATACAATGATTTCTTCAATCTATATACCATATTAGCATCTTCTGACAATTGAAATCCTTCTAGTTGTGTAATGTATACCTCTTCTTCCAATTATCCATTCAAGAATGTGGACTTCACATCCATTTGATATACTTTGAAATCTTTATGTGCTACAAAAGCTAGAAACATCTTGATAGCTTCCATTCTTACAACCGAAGCAAAGGTTTCCTCAAATTCTATACCTTCAACTTGTGATTAACCCTTACACATAAGTCTAGCTTTGTTCCTGACCACTTTTCCATCTTCATTTTAAGCTTATTCTAGAATACCCACTTAGTACCAATCACATTCTTGTTTGTTAGCCTTGGGAACAATTCCCAAGTTAGATTCTTCTGTATTTATTCTAACTCTTCCTTCATTGCTTTGATCCAATTATGATCTTTGTAGGCCTTAGTCACTATTTTTGGTTCCACCTCAGAAATTAAGCAAAAATTTACTTTTTCCTCTGTCATAGTATATTTTATTCTTGTTAGCAAACCTTTTCTCTTATATCCAATTATCTGATCTTTTGAATGATTCTTTTTCACATACTTAGGAGTCTTAGGATTCTTTTCCAAAGCTTCTTCCTCTTCAACTTTCAACTCTTTTCCTTTAACTTCAACCTTTTCTTCTTCAATACGAGGAGATTCATCAAATTCATATCCTTCTATCAATACTAAACTTTGATGTGGTTCTTCATCCACTTTGAAACTTACACCCTCAACAATCTTCTTCAATATTTTATTGTAGCATAGGTAGTCTTTGCTTCTTTTAGAGTATCTAAGGAAGATTCCTTCATCAAATCTTGCATGAAACTTTCCTAAGTTTTCTTCATCTCTTCCGATGTAACATTTTCTTCTAAAAAATCTAAAATATTTAATAGTGAGGGTTTACCATACCATAAATCATAGGGAATATTTGAACTATTTTCTCTTGCTTGACCTTTGTTAAGAATATAGACTACAATATGAATTGCTTCTCTCCAAAAAAAATCTATAAGATAAACTTCCTTCATCATTGTCTTAGCTGCTTCTTGAACTATCTACTTTTCCTTTCCATAACTCCATTTTGTTGAGGAGTTCTAGGGGCTAATAAATTCCTTCTTATTCCACAATCTTCACAAAAATATTTAAACTCATTTGAAGTAAACTCACCACCTCTATCAGATCTCAAACATTTCATTTTTAGATTCATTTCATTCTCAACCATAGCCTTGAATGCTTTAAGCTTTTATAGAGTTTTTAATTTTTATTTGAGAAATGTAACTAAAGCCATTCTAGAATAATCAAGAATTAATAAAATGAAACACTTGTCACCACATGAGCTTCTAATTTTGGTAGATTTACATAGATTTGTATGCACTAACTCCAAGGGACTTATGGTAGAATATTCCTTTGTCTTGAATCTTATCTTTGTTTTCATTCCAATTTGATATTCTTTGCAAATAGGCTTTGTAATCTTTAGAAAATATCTCACAACATCAGTAGAGCTTATCCTTACTAGACTATCAAAATTAATGTGACCCATTCTTCTATGCTATGGCCAACTTTCATTAGTTTGAGACATAAATCACTTTACACCATTACCTTTGAGTTGATAGATATTACCTCCTATCCTTGTTCTAGCAGCAACCAAAATACCGGAACTTCCTTTTCTGATTTCACAACCACCATTTTGAAATAAAAAATTATATCCTTTGCTAAACATTTGTCCTACACTTAGAAGATTATGTCAAAGACCCTTGACATAAAGAAAATCGTCTTTATTATGCTTTCCATCAAAACTAATTGAACGTTTTCCATAAATATTAAGAGATGTATCATCACCAAAATTAACAAGACCACCATCATACTTTTCAAGCTTTAAAAAATTACTCTTATCACCTATCATATGATTTGAGCATCCACTATCAATGATCCAACAATTCTTCTCTTCTCTAGCATGAAAGCAGTCAACATAGTTCCTTCAATTTTTGGAGCACTTTCCTTCACACATCTTTCAAGATTAGTAGAATTAGTTCCAAAATTTAAAGCCATGAACAAGCATTCATCACTTCCTTCATCTGAATAATCTGATTCTTCATCATTAGATACACCAAAGTCCTTCTCAACATAGTAACTCTTTTTTGACAAATTTACCCTCATGATCCTTTTGTTTATCATCACTAACTTTGATTGGACATTTGGAAGCATAATGACCTTTCTTTCCACAATTGAAACATTTGAAAGGTAGCTTACCTTTGTATTTTCCAGTACCTTTTTTCAATCTCCTCACAAAGTTTGCTTCCACCTCATCAAGATCATCTGGATTTGATCCATCATCCTTTTCTACTTTGCAAGCTGTAAAAGTAGTTTCTTTGTTTGCAGTATCTTGACCAAACTCTCTCATTTCAAAAGAAGTTAAAGTGCCAAACATTTGATCTCTAGAATAATTATCCAAATTTTGAGCTTCCTCAATAGAAAAAACTTTATGACTATAATCTTTAGGAAGAGCTCTTAATACATTTTTCACCACTTCACACTCATCCAACTTTCCATCAATACCATTGATGGCATTAACAAATTAATCAACTTTGAGCATGTAGGCAATAATATCTTCATCTTCAGACATCCATAGGGTTTGAAATTTGGCTTTGTATATTTGCATCTTTTCTTGTTTGGCCTTGTCATCTCCTTCATAGATTCCTTCCAGCTTTGTCCATATATCTTTAGCAGACTTGTAGCTCATAACCTTAACAAGTTCTAAATCAATAAGACCACTCAAGATTGCATTTCTTTCTTTTCCATTGTTATCATATGCCTTGATCTCATCATTGGTTGATGGGACCCATTTGTAAGCATAGTATAACCTCTTTCAAAAGACTACCAAACACAAAATCCAAGGGATACTAAGAAAGAATCCATACTAGCTTTCCAATAGGTAAAATTTATTCCATCAAACAAGGGAGCTTTGACACCTTTCTTGTGCACCATCTGGATCTATTTAAAGCGGTTAAGCTTCTTCCTAGGAACCACAACTCTGGTACCAATTATTAGATGCACAAGACAACTGAGGGGGGGGGGTGAATTAGTTGGATACTTTTAAAACATCAAGAACCCTCATTAACATTCAAATCTACATTATCCCTTAAATCCTTATCCACCATTAAACCCTTAACATGCATTAACAGTATGTAAACATATAAAACAATAATGAAAACACATTCAAACACAAAGAACACCGATTTACATGGAAAACCCAAGAAGGGAAAAACCATGATGTGGATTAGCTCACTAATATATGAATTTCAACACCGAATACAATAAGGCTCATTGGAAAGGGCTCACTACCCAGAAAGATAAAGAAAGGCTCATTGCTAAAGGAATCAATGTCCAAAAGAAAGAAGAATAGAAGGGGTGGCTCACTACCAGTTTGAACCACTAATAATGCATCTCTCAAATGCCAAAGGTACAATTCCACTAAAGCAAAAAAAAATCATCAAATAGACTAAAATGTGGACACCTTCAAATCACTGCATTAGATGCTCACACTCAGATCGTCACACTTGATCACTTTCACATGTTTCACATCACACACACTTTACTCTTAATCTACACAACAATTCTTATTGTATTTATACCCTCTATGACCTAAAACATTCTCAATTAGGTCAACCTTAAGGAAAATTATACACCTCAATCGTGCAACACCAAATAGATCAGTACCAAACACTTCCAAAATATAAATAAGTGAATCCAAACCATGCCACTACTTAATTCGGACCCAAATCTACACCAAAAACTTCTAAACACCTCCTCAACCAACAGTTATCCTCTCCAATTAGTGCTAGAATGCTAGGTTGGCCAAACTTGCACTAACACTAACAAGCGACATCAAACACACCTCTCAAGGTATGAAAACAACTCATGGACCAAACAACAATACTCCACAACATCCATACAACATATCAAAATACTCCAACACCATTAGAATATTTTGCACAACTATTGTAACCACCTGAAACTTAAGAGCACCTTCATTTTGTGCAACTAGACATACTGGCACAAACATCCAACACACCAGACAACTTTGCAAACCACCACAACACCTGAAAATTCAAGGCAAGGTAGATATAGTCAATATAAGCACATTCCTAGATCCACAACACTAGAACCTTCACTGTGGAAAAATGCCAAGCAATTTCATTTCTCCTAGACACCCTATTCTACCAGATAGACATACTATCAAACACATCTTCCACTACACTACAATCCATAACTTGAAACTCTAGATATGACACCTCTAAACACCTTTTATCATCATGTACCAACCATATGGGTGTATCTTCAAGCATGAAGAAATGAAGAGCAACACACTGAACACTACTCTATCACACTGAACTCTATTTTATTTAAATTTTCTCAAAAGAACTTGGAAACCAAGTGAGCTAACTTCATCAAAAATATTACTAACATCTCTACAACACATCTACATCATTTGAAACATGCAACACTTTCCAACTACAACAATATTTTCCCTAAACACAAGTCAGACCAACAACCTCTGCAACCTTATTGAAGTAGGACATCAATGACAACACCAACATTGTGTTGACATTAATACCAACAACTCCGAACTTCCAAAAATACCAATGCTAAGGGTTGAAATCATCAACACCAACATTATTCCAACACTTTTTTCATATAGTCCAAACTTCCCACAACTCCAATGCTAAGGGTTGACATCATCAACACCAACAAAATTCCAACACTTTCTTCACACAAGGGGTTGACATCATCAACACCAACAAAATTCCAACACTTTCTTCACACAAGGGGTTGACATCAATGACAACACCTAAGCAGCTACCAAAAACCCAAACTTCCAACATCTACAAACTTCTAACAATATCCTCCTTCAATGTCTCAAATTTTACATTAGCGAACTCATTACGATGAAAAGAATCTGTATTCAATAAAGCTATGAGGGTTGCTACTATACAACCATAATTCTTCACAAATATCTATAGTATCTAGTCAATCCAAAGAAACCCCCAAATTTCTTAATTGTTTTGGGAACATGTCATTTCATGATAACCTTAATTTTGTTAGTATCCAACTTTACCCCTTCATGCGAAACTATGTATCCCAAGTACTCCAACTTGTTGAGACCAAAATCATACTTGGATGACTTATCATAGAGTTGATGATCTACAAGAACTTGTAATACTTGATCTACATGTTGCAAGTGTTCTTCCCATGTCTTGATATAAATAAATATATAATCAAAGAACACTAATACAAACTTCCTCAATAATTTCTTAAAGACGGAGTTCATCAAAATTTGAAATGTAGATGGTTCAATAGTAATAGCAAATGGAATCACCAAAAACTCATAATGACCCTCATGAGTCCTAAATGTTTTTTTAGAAATATCTTCTTCCTGAATTCAAATTTGGTGATAACCTGATCTAAGATCTAACTTTGTAAAATACATATCTCCATTTAATCCATCTAGAAAATCATCAATGGATGGAATAGGAAA
Source organism: Sequoia sempervirens (assembly GCA_007258455.2). NCBI lineage: Eukaryota > Viridiplantae > Streptophyta > Pinopsida > Cupressales > Cupressaceae > Sequoia > Sequoia sempervirens. The sequence goes on along the minus strand of VDFB02000008.1, from coordinate 261,309,681 downwards.
CTTAACTTTTATGGTGTACATGTTGAGAATTCTATAGTCTAAGCACATACACCAAGATTCATCCTTCTTACACATTATCATCATGAGTGATGAGTAAGCACTTTGGCTATGCTTGATAATTCCTACCTATAACATCTCCTCAACAATATTTTCAATCTCACTTTTTTGTATATATGGGTACTTTTAAGGGCTGATGTTGGGTGGTTTGATCCTTGGAACTAGTTGTATGGAATGATCATGATCCCTCTTTGGATTAAGTCCTTTAGGAATATCTCCAAAAACTAGTGAGTAATGATTAATAATTGCTTGTAAATTTGGATGGGTGGGAGCATTAGTTTGATAAGATTCTAATGAACATAATTGGGCCACAAATAAATTAGATCCTTTTTTAAGAAAATTCGACATTTGATGAGATCTTACCTTTTGTGGGGACTTTTCCTTCAACCCCCTTATCTCTACAATCTTTCCTTTTGATTGAAATCTCAAGAATAGTTCTTGGAAATTCATCTTAATTGTTCTCAATTTAGTAAGCCATTGTACTCCCAAAACAATATATGTTACACCCATGGAGATAACATACATTGGGTAATCAATGTGATAATATCCCATGGATAATTTAGTGTTGTGGCATTTTCCAAAACAACTAATAGTACCACCATCTATAATCAAAGACCATCTTCATAATGGGTAGCAATTTCCTCTTGAAAAATTACCATGTGACCTTATAAATTGATCTAGTTCTGAGTATAATGGTGGCATATCCACCTTCTATTGAATAGGAACATGATGAAGATCAAATAACTATTCTATTTGGAAAAGCCAATTGGTTGGATCCTTGCCATCAAATTTTTTCCTATCCAACTTGGGTATGAATTGTCAAGGAATATGATTATAAAAGGGTATGAATGTCAATGAATATGATTATAAAAGGCATGATCCTTATTGAGATTTGAGTCAAGCCTAAATTTTTTTTCCAACAAAAGCATTATCTACCACCTTACTAGGTCAATCTTCTCCCTTATACTTCATGCCATGAATAAGTGATTTTAATTCACTCATATCCTTTTGCATGTTCCTTTTTTTGACAAAATTTATTTAGTCATCTCCCTCTTCAATAATGAAATTTCACCCTTGACCTTGTTGATTTCATCATTAGGGTTAATATCCTCAATTTCTATATAATCCTTATCTAAATATTTCCTAGGTGTGCTAGCATTCTTTTTTCCTCTTGCTGTAGGCCCCTTCATGATGGAAAAAAAGTAATTTTGCAATAAATCACATAAATAAATTCAAAATAATTTGTAACTTACCAAGGCCTAGGTTGCACTTTCCTAGAAAAATCTCCCAAAATTAGGTGTTTTGTAGCCTTGAGCGATTTTTTTGGGAACCCTAATTTTGCAATAAATCACTTAATTCTACTCCAATTCCTCTTAAATTTGGACTATAGGCTCCTCTCTTATTTCTTATTAACCCCACTAAAACCTTTCTTATTTCTTATTAACCCCACTAAAAATAAGCAACAAATTTAGTAAGATTTGGGAGATATGTGATTTCCAAATAAATTGGGAAGAAACCCTAATTCTGTAATAAATCACTCAATTAAGCTCCAATTCATTTGAAATCTAGATTGTAGATAGTTGAATATGCTCTTCAAATACCCTTTAAAAATTAAAAAATAAAAATTGATAAAATTTGAGAGCTTTGTAGTTCCTAAAATGACCTTAAAATTTGAGAAAATTCCTTGCCTTCACGGTGCTAAGCTAATGCTCTGATACCACTTCTTATGAAATGACTTGCACAATAGAAAAATATAATAGGAAATATTTTACAAATACTTAGTAATAACTAAGAATAACAAGCCACTTTGAGGGGGGGAAGCCTCCAAATATCTTCTATGAGAACACAATTCATAATCTAATGATCAAATAAGACTCACTACATCCTATATATAGCCTACTTATGCCTAGGATATCACCTAGGATGACTTAGATAACCCTATATAGTCCTTGGGTTGACCTAATTAACTAAATAACAATATAATAATTATAATATAAATTAATTAAGAGTTAAGATACTAAGAAGTCGAGTATTCATAACCATATGTACTCTAATAATAAGGGTGTAACAAAAATCAAATAAAAATTCAATATTTCCATCATTAAAAGTGGATAGGGTTCTTGAAGTAGTTATGTTTAGCGAAATTTTAAGAAAAAACTAAAAAAGGTGACAAATATGATTTCTAGGCCACCACTTCCTTGAATAGTAAGTGTTATTTTGTTGTTGGAGCATTTTGTAAAGGAAGTGTATGTTGAATATTATGAGCATGGTGCTCATTTAAATGACTTAAATTAACAAGAAAAGAGGGTTAATTTGGCTGATTTTGAGCCAAACCTACATTACTAACTCAAGGATGTGATCATCTACAATGTAAGAAATTTGCATGCTCCAAAAGCAAGAATATTGTTTCTTATGTATTAAACATACTTTAAAAGCTATAGGATATTTTTATGTGTCTAAAATAGTTTCTAACCTTGAGTAATATGTGTGTTCCATTTACATGTAGGAATATGTGTAAGTTTTTTTGAGGTTGTAAATTATGTAATATAAATAAACCAAGTAACTAGAAAATAGGGTGGTACCAACCACTACTAGTGCCCATGAGTCCATGAAAGAGCATCTCCATGGAATTTTTGGTGGTATTTATATGTATGGTATTGGGCACACTTATCTCTTTTTAGTGATAGATAGATATAATAAGATGTGTTTTTGATTACATGTAAAATACTCTACCTAGGAATGATGTAGATCTCTTTATCAAGAATGTTTGGGTTCTGATGTCACACAAAATTGCACCTTGCTGAACACAAAGTTTAGCATTCCAATGAAACAATGGAAATTACCTCAAGGTGTGGGAAATTTGCACGTATGAGGTTGAATCTCCAGAGAAGGTCGATTTCCTCTTTCGAGCCAAGTGCAATGTGTTGGTCCAACCCAACACATGAAAACCTACCACTATCCTAATCTAATAGCTCACAAGGGAAAAGGGGAGAAGGAAAGCATGAAAGGGAAATGTAGGTGGTACACCAAGATGGAAATTTGTTTCTTATTGGCTAAGATTTCTCAGTACATCAAAGAAGAGGATCAATAGACTCACACAATTCTTTGTTTGGCGATTCTCAGAGGAAAACATGGAGGTTAGGGTTTGATAAGGTGTTGGAAGGAAAGAAGATTCTAAAAACAACAATTGTAAACAAAATAACTCAACATATAAGCACAAAAAAAGATAACAACACTCATACATGAAGGTAATGAAAGATTACTCATACATAAAAGAGGAGAGAACCAACAACAATGATCAAATTCATTAATGTAAAGGAATATAGCCAATATTTACAATCATAGAGATGCAAAAATGCAAGTCTACCAAAGAAAAACCTCAGAGGAGTTAGAGGAATAACCCTTGAAATGAATACATTTCTTTCCTTTATATATTAGGCATAACTTGGAACCACAAACTGAACCCTAACCCTAAATAGGGTTAGCAATGAAGTTTGTGTGTTAAAGGATGGAGCCATCTTGCAAAAATTGTGATTAGGGCATGGATTCATCAGGAAAGTCAAAAAATAGAAATAAATGAGCATGGGTCCCCATAAAATCCACTTGCAAAAGTTAGGGGAGCAATTAATGTCATCCTTGAAGCCCTAGAATCAAAAGAGGCCACTCAAAAAGTGATTCAAGCATTAATGGAATTTCTCAGAAAACACGTCAAATTCATTGAAAGGTCGAGGCATTAGGCCTAAAAGGAAACCTTTTCTTATGCATTAAATGGTCTAGATCCACAAAAGCATCTTTTTCAGGGATCGAGTGTTAGGCCTTCTTCATACTTTATGCACATCTTGGAATCAAACCATCGAAGATCAAGCTTTGTGTGTTCATCATACCGCATACCAAAAGAAAAGAAGAGAGAAGGTCAAAGGAGAAAATTATGAAGTCCGAAAGGATCACCCTTTTTAGGCTTTAGAGGTCGGGAAGGAGGCTTATGCCTTATCACAAATGCAAAAAGGGTAAAAGGGAAGGCTGAAGGCCAAAGTTTGAAAGGAGCGATCAGGGTTCAGAGGGAAGAGTTACCTCTTACCAAAGAAAGGTAAGAGGTAAAGGATAAGGCTAAAACAAAAAAATTGAAAACTCAACACTTAGTCAAATTTTCAAAGGAAGAAGCGAAGGTGAGAAGGAAGAAAGATGGAAGATGAAAGTTTGATGCTCAAAAGCCAAAGATGAGATTTCAGGGATTGGGGATTGGAGGGAATGCTTACTTCTTGAGATGAAGAGATGGAAAGAAATAAGAGGGAAGCCTGACCCTCAAAGTTCAACAAATCAATACTTAGAAAAATCTTGAAAAGCCTCTTTAGGACTTTGGTGATTGGGAGTAAGGCTTAGGGCTTACCAAAGTGAAGTTGTAAGGGTTAAAGGGTAAGGCCAATGGCTGAAACTCGAAACACTTAGTAGAAAATGGAAGGAAAAGGAGTAGGATCAATGGAGAAGGCATGCGAGTAGAGAGGTACGCGAAAGCCTGAAAGCCTAAAATTTACTTAGCCAATTTTAGGACCCTTCAAGGAGAATTCATGCAAGATGTCCCATGTAAGATCTCTCAGATCAGTTATCATTGATGGGTCATCGAAGGGTGGCATGAAATGTCAACATTTATGGTGATTTCTATAGGATGATTGTCTGCTAATCATAGAATCCAGAGGCCTTATCAGTCCATTGGGCACGAAGTCATGAGGGAAAAACTTCAAGAAGTAGGCCTCCCAAGGGGAAAAAGAACATGTGCAGGCTACATTTGGAGGAAATCATGGAAGCTAAGACCATACATTCCCTTAAGGAGAATGTAGGGTATGCAAAAGCATTTCATGGAAAGCAAAATATTTACAATATGTACATGAAACTAACAAGAAGCAAAAAATGGAAATTTTCCTTGGTAAAAAATGAACCTTCTGAAGGAGCTGATCTCCCTCAAACCATAGTTGTAGACCTCACCCAACTACAATCATTGAAAACCAATGCCAACATGCATGCAACTATACAAAATTCCTACAAGGTGAAGGATCACCTCATTGTAAACTTTTCCATTACAGGGGAACCATATGATGCAAGTGTTAGATTCATCTGACATGGGTGCCTTAGGTGAACATACATCAGTAGGGGTGAAAATTTCTAAAGATAGGCCAACATCCAAGAAAAAACCTTTTGTAGAGGGAAAATAACTCACCTCACAAAAGGATAGGCCAATACTATCACCCCTGACCTCCTCATTGTGTGAATTGAAACCAAAAGAGAAAGATTCTAGCTTACATGATGATGCAAAATATGCCAAACCTATTTTTTGATCTGCACAAGGAATCTCTTCTTCATGCACCTCAAATGAAAAGCTTTGAAGCTCAGACATATTATCAAATTGAGCAATAGGAGCATCGCTCTCCAGGAAGATGTGTGGCTGCTCAATAACTACTAAATTTCTTGCATTGGTGCACACTTCATCAACACAAGACTCATATTTTTAAAGCATTTTAGGTGAAGAAGTAAATTCTTTAGGTTCCCTCTCTATTTTGATTTCTTCTTGACAAGTAGCTGCAAAAAAATCAAACTCTTGGCATGTAATGGCTACCACATCATCAGCTGTTTCCTCACTCCCATGTTGCTACCCACAAATATCCTCTTTTGGGGGTGAAATATTGACATCCAAGCTTGAACAAAAAGTTTCTAAATCATCCCAAAAGATATCCTCCACCTCAGAACTGTAGACCTCAAAAGATAGGGAAGTTTCCTTCACTATGGTAGATGGTAAATATGTCTGCTACTGTTGCTCCAAAACCTTGGAGTTGTTCTCATCCATCAAGTTGGGACCAAGATTCTCAAATTTTTTTGCTGATGTAGGTATATGTGATCTATCCTAATTTTCAATAAAAAAAGGGAGGACATCAAATGAGAGGATTAATTCCTCTACAAAATCAATTTTCTTTACCTGTTAGTGTCTTGCTACTGCAACTGATTATCTTCAATTGTTTCTTGCAAAAAATCAAGACACTCACTATCTAGAACACAAGAAGGCTCCTTAGAAACAACAACCTCTTCACTCCTAGCCTGAAACTACTCCTTCCTTTGTTCTTCTAACCAACTTGGATCCCATACAACTGGTCCACCTTTAAAGAGTGAAATAACAATAGGGGGAGCAAAACGATCAAAAGGGCATTGAAACTCTTGTTGAAGCTCTAGAAGCGGTTGCTCAATAGGATTAAGAAGTTGAATCTACTCAAGGATTGGTTCTTATGAGGAATGGAGGATCTCAAAACTTGGGATCTTCAACATAGGAGATCTACTTGATGGCATAGGAGGTTCAATATGAGTTTCAAGAGGTTGATTAGGATTCTTTAAACTAAAAATTATGTGCTTGCAAGCCTCCTACTGTAGTACCCCTCCATTTTGCTTATGATTTCTATTAGCATGTTCTCACTTTGATAAACCCTGGTACTTTTTTTTGATGTATTGATCACTGAAATTAGAGCGATGGTGGATTTATTTTGTGATGTGATGATACATTGTATGGTGGTAATTATTTTTGAAATGCTTTATGTTGGCATAGATGTTTACTTCAGATGTTACTGCTATATATATGATTATGGTAGATTAATTGTTATTTATTTTCTTAGTTTGATGTGATATGTATTGGTGAGGAGAACAGAGTTGCATCACTCGCTTGCGAGTGCTCTGTGATTTTCGTGATTTTCTCCTCACGGTGTGTTTGAATCATGGATTATATATATATGTATGTTATTTGTTTGATTGCAGGATTGTAGGTACATGACATCGACTCCACCTGGTTTCATAGGTCTGAGCGTGTCCAGACTCAACGATAATGTTGATTGGGAGGTAGTAATGAGGTTTTTCCTAGTTTAGTCTCAAACCCAGTCACAATATGTCGTCAGTTTAGGTCTAGTGTGTTTGGTTGTCACGTCTAAGTTTTCTTTGTTATTTGTTATGAAAGGTTTATTTTGTGAATTTAGTGTTAGATTAATGTTCTTTTAATTTAATGCTTATTTAAATTAATTTTAAATAAAGTAAATAAAAGCTTCATATTTTATTTAATTAATTAAATTAGTTTATTGGTAAAATAATTTAGTCATTGAGATTAAAATTATTTTATTAAATTAATTAATCAATTAATTAAAGTTACTTTTATTTGAGTGAATAGATTAAATATTCTTTAAATATTTTTGTGGGAATGGAATTTTAAATATGTGTTGAAATGAAATTAGTTTTTGAATTTTTAATTCTTTAAGATAAATTGAATTCTTGATAATTGAGAGAAGAAAGTATCCGTGAGTTTGTTAGAAGATATTTTTCTTCTTTTCCATGTGTGTTAGTTGAATTTATTGCAAATTTCTTGTTGAGGATTCTCTCGGAGAAGATATTATGAGATTTGGGGAAAACAAGAAAACACTTCATGGGAAATGAGAAAGAACAAAGAACTGTTGAAAAATATTGTGATTTTACTGGATTTTTTATTTAAATTTCGGGAAGAGGTTCTCGGATAGATTTTTGTTTAGTATTTTGCAATCTTTAGAAGGAGGAGATTTGAAAGGGCTTTGGAAGTTGCACGCAGTAGGCAACGCTTTTTCTTCAACAGTCAATTTTCAAGCTACAGGAAACAGGTTCCTTACTATTTATTTATTTAGTTTATTTTCTTTTGAAAATATTGCCTATGTAAAGAATTAGTTTTGTGGAAGTTTTGTTAAAATGTGTTAATTTAAAAGATTGCCTGAGGAAATTATTGTGTTTGTAATCTTCTGTTCTTCTCGGTAGATTTTTGTTGATAATATTATGTAGAAAATTTGTTACCTCTCTGTGCATTTTACAAAACAAGATCTTATAGTGAAATCAGAGGGCAACACAGAAGATTTTGTTAAACAATAGAAAATTCTCAAAGGAAATAGAAGAAATATTTGTAGATTTTTAAATGAGGTTCTTTGTCAAATTTTGTGTTAAATTTGGGGAAAAGAAACCTTTGGGAAGAACTTTGCCAAATTTTTCCTATGGAAAAATATTTAGATAACTTGAAATAGAAAACTCTCTTTTATTGAAAATTAAAATCTTTGTTAAATTGTGTAGATTGATAAGTCTCTCAACTTTATGTAGAAACTCTAATGAAAATAGCTAGCTGATTACAGTATTTTATTTATTATTTAATTGTGTATATATATTTATATCTATATATGTATATAAATTATATATATACATATACATATACAAATATATATCTATATATATTAAATTGTGAAAATTTATAATAAATAAATGAATATTTTGAAATCGCCGTATAGGCGAAATTGGGGTTTTGTGAGATAAAAAAAAATGAATTAAAAATCTGTCAAGCAGATTTGTGAAATTGTAGTTTTTTTTGTTTAGTATAAATTTTAATGGTATTGAATGGGGCCGTAGGGGTTACCCCACAGCCAACCCATAAGGGGTGACGATTGTGGAGGCAGCCGGTGCTGCCCTCACAGGCAGCGCACGGCTGCTAACACAGCCGCTACCCATATGGGCGGGTTGTGTGTACAGCCGGTGGCGACTGTGCAATACACAGTCCGTGACCTCATTTGCTATATAATTTCTTACATGAAATTTTGATTTATTAAATTTAAACATTATATATATATATTTATAATTTCAGGAAATAGTTTTAGTATTAAAATAAGATTTTATTTTATTTAAAATGCATGTAAAGCATGAGATCAACTATTTTTAAAACAGTAAGATTGAAAGAGAAAATTTGGTATTTACTTTTATGTGAATTTGAGAAAATCAAAATTAGATTAATTATTACAATTTCTTTTATTGTTTGAGAAAAGAACTATAATCAAGTTGTTTTATTTTCATGCTATTTCTAACTGACTTGATTGGATTTAGTAAATCCTATAGATTTTTATTATGTTTGATTTGCTTTAGATTGTTTCTATTCTTTTGGGAAAATTGGGATTACTTTGAATTATAAGTCTTCCAGATAAGTTTGTTAATGAGGGAGTTGTTAATAGTTCAAAATACAATCCTTTGAGTTAACTAGGGTAGTGCACATGGTTTTATATGGTTTTTAGACACCTGTTTCTATGAACAGGATGTGATGTCCGTTGTGATACGTTTGGTATTAGATTTTGATTTATGTGTGCTTTGTTTATCTTAGTTAGTGGACTTAGATTCCTTGTGTTATTTTTAGGGGAGTGGCTCTTTATGAGGGTCGACACACAAAGTGGTGCCTAGGTAACTCATGTAGAGTTAGCTAATCAATGAAAACTAAATCAACACATTAGTTAGTTTAAAACCTTTAACTAGATTAATTATGCCTCATTCATGGACTCAAGGGCTAGTACAAACTTGGGAATGAGTCGAGAAGGCCTAGAATGGAAAATCGATATCTTGTTATTTTAAAAAGATATTCAATTCCGTAACAGTTTGCATGAGGGGCTGGGTTTCATAAGGCATTACCAGGGTAACCCAAGATGGGGGCCGGAACCTAGGAAGAAACACCAGGGTAACCTATGCAAAATTGTGATGACACTCCACCTATAATAACAATATCCTTGTGAACTTAGTATATTTGATCATTCTATTCTGGAAGCAATGTAACCAATAAGTTAAGTTTGTACTTGTATAGTTTTGTCTATGGTTTTACTTGTGTCTAGGGTTTGTAGGTTATGTCTAGGGAACCTTTTTACTATCTCCTAGCATGGGAGGTGGACCTATGAGTACCACATGGTTGGGTGGAACATGCACCTTACTCCGTTGGGTCCCCAGTTCTTGTTCATGGCAACTAGTACTTCTTGGATGGAGAGCTCATATGTGGATATATGTCTTCTTATTTATATCAGTGGAAACCTTATATTTGTATCACTCGTCAATTGTAAATGAGGTGAACAATTGTAATATGTAATTGAACATTTTTATATGACCTACCTCATTTGGAAAATGAGTATTGTAAATGTTATTTCAAATGCAATGTAAGAAAGAATCTCTTATGTACATTATACCTTCATTGATGTAATTTAAATGTTATTCAATGTATGCTTTTAAATTTATGAAAATTAAATACATGCAATGTTAAATATTATTGTCATCTATGGGATTTTCAATTAGTGTGTCATCGCGTTACTTAGGGAATGTTTGCAATTAGTAAAGTTAAAGTTTACACTTTTAAATTTTTTTTATTACACTTTCATTGTCAATGCAATATTCTTTAGGTTACAAAATAGTGCATTACAAATTGGTATCAAAGCAAAGGTTCTAACACTAGACGCTCTGGGTAATTGTGAGCCCATTAGGTTAACCAAGATGTTAGACTATGTAGTATTGTTTTTTGTTAGCCTTGTTTGTTTTGTATCTGAGACTTGTTTCTTTTGTTTTATGTGTAGGATCATGCTTAGGCATCGTACTAGAAGTCATGGTAGAGGTCGAGGTGGAGGCCGTGGGACGAACCCTTAGGTTACTCCCCCACAGAGCTCCCACGAGAGCAAACATGCCGAACAGTTGGGTCCTTAGTTGGAACAAAAAAGTGAGGAACAGATTCTGATTCAGCCAGAGGTTGAGGGAGCTCAGTTGCATCCCCTACTAGAAGAAGTACTTTCCAAACTTGGTCCAAGGTAGGAAGTTGATCAAGAGGTGGTTAGGGAACATGATAGATCTCTTAGGAGGATTGTCAGTACTGCAGAGCAGGATGCCATAGTTGCAGGACATATGAGGGATTTGTTGAGGGCACACCCTCCTACATTTGATGGCATAGGTGGTGGTCTAGAGGCAGAGACCTGGTTATTAGACTTGGGTAGATGTTTTGCTATGCACCCATACAGTAGCAATACCTGAGCTAGATGTGCCATCATGCATCTGAGAGGTTTTGCCTCTACTTGGTGGCATTTGGAGGAGCAGAAGCTCCATCTAGAGATTGGGTCAGTTTCTTGGAAGATGTTCTTAGAAAGGTTTAGAGCATGGTTTTTATCTGAACATTGGAGGCAATGACGAGCTGATGAGTTTCACGATTTGTGTCAGATGGCTCTATCTGTTGAGTAGTATGAACGCAGATTTTATGAACTCAAACAATATGCAGGAATTGGAGATGATGAGGCGATGCTAGTACAAAATTTTATCAGGGGTTTGAATGCCCGCATTAGTGGAGTTAGAGTCTTCGAACCGAAGACTATGGAAGTTGCAGTTGAGAAAGCGTGCATTGTGGAAGAGAATCTGACTCTAGCATTAGGTGGACATACAGGTGTCTAGATAGGTAGTGCACCTATAGCAGGTTTTGGTCCACAAGGTGGTCAGTTATAGACAGAAGGTTCCTCTAGGAACCAACAGACACCCACTTAGGGTGGATAGCAGCAGCAACGTACTCCTCAGAAGAATAATAATTCATAGTCTCAATAGGGTAATAGTCCTCAGTCAAGAAAGAACCGTAACTGGTGGCGCAATAAGCGCAATCGATAGGATCAACCAGCTCAGAGTGCATAGTCTATTGTTAGTAGAGGTAGCTTTCAACAATCCAATGCACCTTCAGGTGGTAAAGGATTTGGTAGAGGTACTGGTTGTTATTCTTGTGGTCAGCAGGGACACATTGCTAGGCAATGTCCTATGAGAGGTTCTTTAGGATTTTGACCGCGACCGATAGCTTCTGAGCCTACAGTTGGTGATGCAGGCCGTTCTCATATAGTTTATGCTGCGGTTAATAACCACCAAGCTGATCATCAGAATACAGTGGTCAAGACTTCAGGTCAGTTACAGGGTGTTAGTGTTACTATTCTTTTTGATTCTAGAGCTACTGATTCCTTTATTTCACCTACCATTGTTGAGCGATGTGGTCTTGTGGTGATAAAGCAAGGTAGTAAGTGGCAGGTAGAATTCACCTTTGGGGTGAAAGTAGTGGCAGAGAACCTTGTACGTAATTGTGAATTAAGAATTGGTTCATTATCTACCTTAGTGGATCTTCATGTTACACCTTTAGGATCGTATGATATAGTTTTAGGTATGGATTGGTTAGAATCTCATCACGTAGTGATTGACTGTCAACTTAAGACAGCAAGTTGTATTAATGATTTAGGTGCAACAGTTGATATCATAGGTGTTCAAAGACCTATCTCTTTGCGGATGATCTCTGCTATGCAATTGAAGAGATGTCTTCATCAGGGTTGTCAACTGTTTGCAACAATGGTTAGTGATTTAGAGGTAGGAGAGAGTCGAGAGATATCTCTTGATGATCATCCTATCCTCAAGGAATTTGCTGATATGTTTCTTGATGATATACCTGGTATGCCACCAAAACGAGATATTGATTTTAGAGTTGACCTAGTTCTTGGAGCTGAGCCTATATCTCGAGCCCCTTATAGAATGACTACTCAGGAATTAGAAGAGCTTCATATCCAGTTGGAGGAACTTTTAGATAAGGGTTTTATTCATCCAAGTGTTTCTCCTTGGGGAGCACCTATCATCTTTGTAAAGAAGAAGGATAGATCACTTAGATTGTGTATTGACTATCGTCAATTGAACAAAGTAATGATAAAGAATCGATATCCTTTGCCTAGAATCGATTATCTTTTCAATCAGATCAAGGGAGCTAATGTGTTCTCTAAAATTGATTTGAAATCAGGTTACCATCAGTTATGCATTGTAGAAGTGGACATTCATAAAACAACTTTCCAAACTCATTATGGGCACTATGAATTCACAATAGTACCGTTTAGGTTAATGAATGCACCATCAATATTCATGAGTTTAATGAATGGTGTCTTTTGTACATACCTTGATTGTTTTGTTCTTGTGTTTCTTGATGATATTTTGATTTATTCGAGAAATATGAAGGAACAGGAAGAGCATCTAAGATAGGCACTGTAGTGCTTGAGGGAGAATCAATTGTATGCAAACCTGAAGAAGTGCGATTTATTTCAGACTGAGGTGAAATACCTTGGTCATGTTATATCAGGAAAGGGTATTGCTATGGATCCTTCGAAGATCCAGGCTATTGTTGATTGGCCCATGCCTACCAACGTAGCTGAGGTTCATAGTTTTATGGGTCTTGCTAGATACTATAGATGGTTTGTTCAGGGATTTTCTAGGATTGGGCACCCCATAACTTCTCTTCAGAGAAAAGAGAAGAAATTTGTCTTGATAGAGCAGTGTCAGTTGGCTTTTTAGACACTTAAAGAAAAGTTGACTAATGTGCCTATATTAGTTGTTCCTAATCTTGCTAAGGATTTTGTTGTTTGCACTGATGCATCCTTGGAGGGTTTAGGAGCAGTACTGATGCAAGATGGGCGTGTGATTGCTTATGAGTCTCACAAACTCAAAGATCACAAACTAAATTATCCCACTCATGATTTGGAACTTGCCACAGTTGTTCATTCATTAGTTAGATGGAGGCATTTCTTATTAGGTCACTATTTCGAAGTTCATACTGATCACCGTAGTCTACAATATATTTTTACGCAACCTAATTTGAATGCTAGACAGAGAAGGTGGATGGAGTTTTTGTGTGAATATGATTTTTAGGTAAAATATGTACAGGGAAAAGAGAACGTAGTGGCTAACGCTCTTAGTCATCGTCGACATGAGATTTCTGCTATTACTCTGGAAGTGGATTTGAGGAGTCAAATTTTAGCAGCACTTCCTATAGATAGATTGTATTAGGAGGTGAAGACGAAGATTGAATTAGGTAGACCTCTAGAGGGTAGATTTACAGGATATACTCTTGAACCAGATGGTTTATTATGACATTTAGACTGTATTTATGTACCATATTTAGAAGGTCTTCACACGTTGATTATGACTTAGGCATCGAGCATCGTACTCAGCTTATCCTTGTGTTAAGAAGATGCATGCAGATCTTTGACAGTTGTATTTTTGGCCTGGTATGAAACGTGATATTGCTGATTATGTATCGAGGTGTCTTGAGTGCTGGAGAGTTAAAGCTAAGCATCAACATCCCACTGGATTATTACAACCACATCTCATTCCTGAATGGAAATGGGATATTATATCAGTTGATTTCATTGTTGGATTACCTATGTCGTCAAGTCGACATGATGCCATTATGGTAACTGTTGACAGATTGACTAAGGTAGCACATTTTTCTCTAGTTTGATCATCTTATAATGCATCATCTGTAGCTAGAATATTCATGGAGGACATTGTTAGATTGCATGGAATTCCTCGTAGGATTATATCAGATAGAGATCTGGTATTTACATCAGCCCTATGGACTTCATTACAACATGCTCTAGGTACACAATTGAACTTGAATTCAGCGTATCATCCTCAAACAGTTGGTCAAACAGAGAGAGTTAATCAAATTATTGAGGATATGCTTATAATGTATGTAATGGACCAACAATCACGTTGGGAGGATTATTTTTACTTAGTAGAATTTTCCTACAATAATGGATATCAAAGTTCCATAGGTATGCCACCTTTTCAGGCATTATATGGACATCCTTGTTGGACACCATTGAGTTGGGATCGACTTGAGGATAGAGAACATCTAATAGTAGCACAAGATAGACAAAAGAAGTATGTCGATGCGCATAGAGTGGACTGACAGTTTTCAGTTGGTGATAGAGTATTTCTTTGAGTGCGACCGTGAAAGAGTCCAATTCGTTATGGAAAAGGCTCTAAGCTTGCGCCTCGATTTGTTGGGCCATTTGAGATTCTAGAGAGGATTGGTCCTATGTCATATCGACTCACCTTACCACCCAGTTTGTCATGTATTCATGATGTTTTCCATGTGTTAGTTCTCAGACCTTATCATCCCGACATTTCTCATGTACTTGATTGGAATGCATTACAGGTAGAGGACGAGCAGCTGGCTTTGGAGCCCGTGGGCATTCTTCAGCACTGGAGACTCGTTCTTAGGGGTCAAGATGTTGAGTAGGTGAGGGTCCAATGGGATCCTAGCCATGAGGCATCTGCTACTTGGGAGGATGCGACACGCATGAGGGAGCTTTATCCCTATCTGTTCATAGGCTTTCAGGATCCTAGGGGGGAGGATGTAGTACCCCTCCATTTTGCTTATGATTTCTGTTAGCATGTTCTTACTTTGATAGACCCTGGTACTTTGTTTTGATGTATTGATTGCTGACATTAGAGCGATGGTGGATTTATTTTGTGTTGTGATGATACATTATATGGTGGTAATTATTTCTGACATGCTTAATGTTGGCATAGATGTTTACTTCAGATGTTACTGCTATATATATGCTTATGGTAGATTAATTGTTATTTATTTTGTCAGTTTGATGTGATATGTATTGGTGAGGAGAACAAAGTTGCATCACTCGCTTGCGAGTGCCCTGTGATTTCTGTGATTTTCTCCTCACGATGTGTTTGAATCATGGATTATATTTATATGTATGTTATTTGTTTGATTGCAGGATTGCAGGTACATGACACCGACCCACCTGGTTTCACAGGTTTGAGCGTGTCTAGAATCAATGGTAATGTTGATTGGGAGGTAGTAACGAGGTTTTTCTTAGTCTAGTCTCAAACCCAGTCATAGTATGTCATCAGTTTAGGTCTGGTGTGTTTGGTTGTCACGTCTAAGTTTTCTTTGTTATTTGTTATGAAAGGTTTATTTTGTGAATTTAGTGTTAGATTAATGTTCTTTTAATTTAATGCTTATTTAAATTAATTTTAAATAAAGTAAATAAAAGCTTCATATTTTATTTAATTAATTAAATTAGTTTATTGGTAAAATAATTTAGTCATTGAGATTAAAATTATTTTATTAAATAAATAAATTAATTAATTAAAGTTACTTTTATTTGAGTGAATAGATTAAATATTCTTTAAATATTTTTGTGGGAATGGAATTTTAAATGTGTTGAAATGAAATTAGTTTTTGAATTTTTAATTCTTTAAGATAAATTGAATTCTTGATAATTGAGAGAAGAAAGTATCTGTGAGTTTGTTAGAAGATATTTTTCTTCTTTTCCATGTGTGTTAGTTGAATTTATTGCAAATTTCTTGTTGAGGATTCTCTCAGAGAAGATATTATGAGATTTGGGGAAAACAAGAAAACACTTCATGAGAAATGAGAAAGAACAGAGAACTGTTGGAAAATATTGTGATTTTATTGGGTTTTTGATTTAAATTTCTGGAAGAGGTTCTCAGATAGATTTTTGTTCAGTATTTTGCAATCTTTGGAAGGAGGAGATTTGAAAGGGCTTTGGAAGTTGCACGCAACAAGCAACACTTTTTCTTCAACAGTCAATTTTCAAGCTATAGGAAATAGGTTCCTTACTATTTATTTATTTAGTTTATTTTCTTTTGAAAAAATTGCCTGTGTAAAGAATTAGTTTTGTGGAAGTTTTGTTAAAATGTGTTAATTTAAAAGATTGCTTGAGGAAATTATTGTGTTTGTAATCTTCTGTTCTTCTCGGTAGATTTTTGTTGATAATATTCTATAGAAAATTTGTTACCTCTTTGTGCATTTTACAAAACAAGATTTTATAGTGAAATCAGAGGGCAACATAGAAGATTTTGTTAAACAATAGAAAATTCTCAAAGGAAATAGAAGAAATATTTGTAGATTTTTAAATGAAGTTCTCTATCAAATTTTGTGTTAAATTTGGGGAAAAGAAACCTTTGGGAAGAACTTTGCCAAATTTTTCTAGTGGAAAAATATTTAGATAACTTGAAATAGAAAACTCTCTTTTATTGAAAATTAAAATCTTTGTTAAATTGTGTAGATTGATAAGTCTCTCAACTTTCAGTAGAAACTCTAATGAAAATAGCTAGCTGATTACAGTATTTTATTTATTGTTTAATTGTGTATATATATTTATATGTATATATGTATATAAATTATATATATACATATACATATACAAATATATATCTATATATATTAAATTCTAAAAATTTATAATAAATAAATGAATATTTTGAAATTGCCATATAGGCGAAATTGGGGTTTTGTGAGATTAAAAAAATGAATTAAAAATCTGTCAAGCAGATTTGTGAAATCGCAATTTTTTTTGTTTAGTATAAATTTTAATGGTATTGAATGGGGCCGTAGGGGTTACCCCACAACCGACCCATAAGGGGCGATAGCTATGGAGGTAGCCAGCGTTGCCCTCATAGGTAGCGAACGGTTGCTAATACAACCGCTGCCCATATGGGCGGGTTGTGTGTACAGCCGGCGGCGACTATGCAATACACAGTCTGTGACCTCATTTGCTATATAATTTCTTACATGAAATTTTGATTTATTAAATTTAAACATTAAATAAATATATATATATATATATATTTTTTAATTTCAGTAAATAGTTTTAGTATTAAAATAAGATTTTCTTTTATTTAAAATGCATGTAAAGCATGAGATCAACTATTTTTAAAACAGTAAGATTGAAAGATAAAATTTGGTATTTACTTTTATGTGAATTTGAGAAAATAAAAATTAGATTAATTATTACAATTTCTTTTATTGTTTGAAAAAATAACTATAATCAAGTTGTTTTATTTTCATGCTATTTCTAACTGACTTGATTGGATTTAGTAAATCCTAACATTAGATTTTTATTATGTCTGATTTGCTTTAGATTGTTTCTATTCTTTTGGGAAAATTGGGATTACTTCGAATTATAAGTCTTCCAGATAAGTTTGTTAATGAGGGAGTTGTTAATAGTTCAAAATACAATCCTTTGAATTAACTAGGGTAGTGCACATGGTTTTATATGGTTTTTAGACACTTGGTTCTATGAACAGGATGTGATGTCCGTCGTGATATGTTTGGTATTAGATTTTGATTTATGTGCATTTTGTTTACCTTAGTTAGTGGACTTAGATTCCTTGTGTTATTTTTAGGGGAGTGGCTCTTTATGAGGGTCGACACACAAAGTGGTGCCTTGGTAACTCATGTAGAGTTAGCTAATCAGTGAAAACTAAATCAACACATTAGTTAGTTTAAAACCTTTAACTAGATTCATTATGCCTCATTCATGGACTCAAGGGCTAGTACAGACTTGAGAATGAGTTGAGAAGGCCTGGAATGGCAAATTGATATATTGGAATGGAAAATCGATATCTTGTTATTTTAAAAAGATATTCAATTCCACAACAGTTTGCATGAGGGGCTGGGTTTCATAAGACGTTACCAGGGTAACCCAAGATGGGGGCCGGAACCTAGGAAGAAACACCAGGGTAACCTATGCAACATTGTGATGACACTTCACCTATAATAACAATATCCTTGTGAACTTAGTATATTTGATCATTATGTTCTAGAAGCAATGTAACCAATAAGTTAAGTTTGTACTTGTATAGTTTTGTCTATGGTTTTACTTGTGTCTAGGGTTTGTAGGTTATGTCTAGGGAACCTTTTTACTATCTCCTAGCACGAGGGGTGGACCTACGGGTACCACATGGTTGGGTGGAACGTGCACCTTACTCCGTTGGGTCCCAGTTCTTGTCTGTGGCAACTAGTACTTCTTGGATGGAGAGCTCGTATGTGGATATATGTCTTCTTATTTGTATCAGTGGAAACCTTATATTTGTATCACTCCTCAATTGTAAATGAGGTGAACAATTGTAATATGTAATTGTACATTTTTATATGACCTACCTCATTTGGAAAATGAGTATTGTAAATGTTATTTCAAATGCAATGTAAGAAAGAATCTTTTATGTACATTATACCTTCATTGATGTAATTTAAATGTTATTCAATGTATGCTTTTAAATTTATGAAAATTAAATACATGCTATGTTAAATATAATTGTCATCTATGGGATTTTCAAGTAGTGTGTCGTCACGTTACTTAGGGAATGTTTTCAATTAGCAAAGTTAAAGTTTACACTTTAAAAAAAAATTTATTACACTTTCATTGTCAATGCAACATTCTTTAGGTTACAAAACGGGGCATTACACCTACACAATAGGTTGTTTTGGAACAAAAGGAGGGATAATGGAAGTTTCAAGAGGTTTTTTAGGGTTCTTGAAACTTACAAAATTATGCTTTCTTACCTCCTCCTTAGCAGTTTGTGCTAGAATTGGTGGAGGTGTTTTTCTAAAACTAGGCACACAAAGGGTTGCCTGAGTCTGAAGCATTTTTGCTAGAGTAAGGGAAAGTCAGAGTCTCTCTTTCCTAGCAACAAAATACGTTGCTATGTACTCCTCTTTGAAGGGAAATTTGATTCATCCCAAAGAGAGAATTTGAGATCAGTAGTGTCTTAGGTAACTTTTATTTCTTTAGATTGCCTCAAAAACACATACTACTATGCCACAAAGTGAAATCAGACATAGTTCATTTCCACATTAATCGTTTTGAGAAAAGCTCATGCAAATTTAACTACTTTTAATGTGCACAAAATAGATTCAATAAATAAAATCATGAAGCATGAAATAATAGAAGATATGAACATAGATTTACGTGGGGAAAACCCTTTCGGGTAAAAAATCCCCACACTCCAAAAGCCAAAGATCCATCGTATTATTCAAAAACATAATACATGATTATAATACAATTTAGGCTCTAAGCCTTTACACAAAGTTTCACATCCTATTCTATATGGAGAAAAATTGATAGCATAACCCCTCTATAATTTTGTCTCTTCTTTCATTACATTTCTCTAATCAAGCTCACAGTCGAATAACAAATTGATCAGAACAATCCTCACATTGTTACAGTGCTATTACAACATACATTTCAGATTAACCTCTAACCAACCTTCAATTACAGAGTGTCCCAATTTTCATTCAACATTCACCCATAGTTGCTTCAATTCCAGGGAACCAATCGTTTCCAATAGTCGTTTCAACTCCCCATAGCTGAATGGCCACAAATAGTATATCGTCAAACCTATGTCAAAATGTTGAGGAGACACTAAAATCAATCTCACCAAACCTCCATTGTCCCATCGACATACCCATTAATAGGAAATTCACTGACATTCAACTTCTAGCCAATACCGCACCCCTGCTAGACACATATTAAGTCCCACCAAGAAGCCTGTCGGCTAGTGGGTCAATAGTCAAATATCATCGACATATAGGGGGGAATACATCTTATCTCTTACCAATATGTACAAGTCTTATTGATGAGGTTTCCATCCACCATTGTGGTCCCTATTTCCAGCTAACCATCCATGTCACCACTGCTATCCATCCCCGCACCACCGCAGGCCATGTCCACAAGCCACTACAAGATAGCGACAACACACATAGAGGAGAATACAATCCACTCCTACCGGCAAGAGTCTATCTCATTGACTACCACTAATCATCGCACCATCGAGAGGACTTGGGATATCATCCCAAAGATGTAGAAGCTTCCCTCCGATGTGAACTCTTCAAGACGGTTCAATGTTGTTGCTACTGTCATTGGTATATTGGAGTGATAAGGATCAAGGTCTTGGCAACATAGTATCGTCACCTTGACATGGCTTCGTTGGATTATCAAAGGGACAAATAATAGATTCCCATCGAAGACTCAATTTCACACTGATGAAGGGTTTAGACTCTATATCGGGTTGTCAAAGAGATAGCTATGAGACTCTTGCTAAAGCCACCATCTCTCACTAATAGAAGACTTAATGCCAAGCCATAAAGAAATTTCAGTCCATCGAGGGGATAGTGAATAAGGTCCTGCCGATAATGAATAGTTAGGCCAATAAGGAGATAAATACACAACATTGCAAGTAGAACATCAAGCTAGTAATTTTAGGCACCTTTTTCCAACATGCTCCCACTTGATGAAGAACATATTTTCTGCTTCCAATCAATGCTCAAAGTCACTGTAGCACCCAAGAAACATGCAAAAACATTCAAAATGTTCATCATCTCTAGAAAAATTTCTAGTCATCCTCAAAAGGAAAGGAACTAGCCATGGTGCATATGCACTATTCTAAAAAGACACTAGTCATCAGGCCCAACTAACAACAATGATTACAGATCATTGGCACCACTCCACTAAGCTTTACAAAAGCATAAAAAACATCAAATTCAAAGCCCCAAACTAGAACACAATCGTGAAGTCATCCTCTAGAAAACAAGATAGAACAATAGCTAGAACAACAACCAGGAAATTGACTGCTTTCATCAAACTAATCAAACACACACAATTGAAAATAGCACACACAACAAGTGCTAATCCATCTAGCCAATCCATAACTCCAAGGTATTCACTTTAGCAAACTCATGCCACCTACATGGCCAACCCATCAACTGCACATACAAGCTCCATGTGCCAACCAAAAAAGACCAAACATATCCAGGAACTCCCACTGCATGGGTAATTCTAAATCTAAAAAGATCAAAGAAATAACGAGTCTACTAGTAGCATCGTAAGAGAGTGCAAACAAAATCATGTAGTACCAAGTAACCATCCACAATGATATGAAAAACCTGTAAGTATAACCCTCACCACAAGTCTCCATCGCTTTCCCAAGTTCTCCACACCCACCAAAGGAAAGAGATACAAGAACCTCCATGTCATCACCCAACAACATAAGTGAAAAACACAAGACCACAAGCTAGTGACCACAATAGCTCCCTCCAAACCTCAAACCAATGTAATGTGAAACCAACCATCCATGAAGATAACTGAGACAAAGAGAGAGACAATGCACATCATATACTTGTAGAAAATCCTCCTACATACACCTCTAAGTGCCAAATATGTCAAGTAATATCTCCTTCACAATACCCCAAAACATAACATATGTACCATGTAACTACATGGATGTAAGCTTCTTTGAAGAAGATTAAACTATTTCATTTCCCATCTCAAGAAATCAACCCATAAACCATCTCCTAATAATCCTCATCAATGAATGATATCACAAACTCAAATACATAAGGAGATAAACATTGCAAACATCCCTCAAATGAATCCTCCAGAACTAAATACATAGCTCAAGATCCACATCTATGAAAGATAAAACATATAGACTCATGCTAAACCATCCTCAAATGAGTCTCCATAATCAAACACCATGAATCAACTCAATCCTATGAGAATCGAAGCAAGAACACATCTAAAAGAAATAATGGGAAGATCCCTCTCAAATCATAAACTATCGAGTAGAAAAAATGTGGGAATGAGATTTCTCTTTCAAGATATACGAGCCAACATGACTTCTTCAAGAGAAATCTCCTCATAGGTCTTTATTGAACTCACGTCCAACTCAGGTGTAGGCTCCATGGACTTTCTACTAAACTCATTAAGAGTGATCATCTCAATAACACTTCCCTAATTTTAAGAGAATTACAAACTCACCTCATTCTCCATGTATCCATGAGCACAACAGACAGTCATCTCATGCCAAACTCCAAATGCATCATTGCACCACTATGAAGTTCTCAAGCATATGACCAGTGTACCCAAAAAACATAGAGAATCACCAAACCACTATCAAAGATCCAATCATCTAAAATAGGAACTTATCATGACATCATGATCTTACCATCCCCATTAGGAGATCCCATGCTCCAAGTGAACAAACCATGGTCTCAAGAATAATTCATCATGCCAAAACTCTAATACGTAAATAAGAGTATACCATGACATAAAGCAAAACAAAGTCTAAACCAACATCACCTGTCAAGCATTGCTAACATCACCTATCAAGCACCACCAACACCTCAACCAAAGACTCCAAGAGTCTTCCATGGCTCTGAGATGCTACACATCTTCCAATAGTGTCCATAAAAATGCAAAAGAACCCTTCTGTAGTAACATGATCTAAGAGTCCCTCCTAGTAACATCTACAACACCAAAGAAGATCATTTATTTACAGCCACTGCTAAAGCTCCCACTGAACCATGACAATCGAGATCTCCAAGAATCATGACTAAACATCTACTAATCTAAAAATCCTCCTAGTCCACACATCCACATGTTCATTTGACAATAAAACCAAATGACATGATCTCCAAACCAAGCAAAAAATACCATCACTGTCAAAAAATAATGCCAAGATGTGTATCCAAGTTGTTCATTACATCATGATACACATGCTACAGGTCCCCATAAATAACTATTTAGGTATTCTCGTATCATCCATTCTCTCATCTCAAAGAAACAACACCAAGGCACAAGTGACCAAAAAAAAGGCCAACTAACTAGTCTACATTAACAATGAACCAACCTTGTGGATATAGACAGTCCACTTCTGAGTTATCCCACAAAAAACATGTAGGTAAAGATAGCCCACATCTTGCACAACTCGTAGATCCAATCAATATCATGCAAACCCATTACTGCATTGGAAACTACAAAAATGAGATCTCAAAGAGAATAACTATGTAGACCGCATGACTCACACCAGATTCAACACAAATCAAAATTTCCAACCATGTCCACAATGAGAACCATAGTCAAGGAAACCACCAAGAATCACCACAAGAATGTTGAGTGACTAATCACATACCAACACTCCCATGTAGAGAAGGAATTGCACCTCAGCTTACCTTGCATAAAGCATTTATGCAGAACTACAACTCTCATCTAGTAGCACCCCAAAAGCTAAGGTCTAGAAAATAGCTTAACAACAGCTCCACAAATTCACAAGTTTTTTCTTAACATGTAAAACCTGCAAAACCACTATGTTTGGAACAACACCTATGCCCATCTACACCCACTATTCATCTAGAAGAATTAAAATTCTAAAACAAAAACACCATAATGGTTAAACAAAAATAATGAATTGTCATGAATGAGTATCACCACAGATTTTTTTACGAAAATCCATAAAAAATTTAGATCCAAGGAACATGAAATCGAGCTATGCAAGTACAAAACATCCATAAAAGGAAAAAAAGTTCAAAAATTCCAGGCCCATTTTAGGCCAACTCCAAAACCACTAATATGCACATGCATATGAGGGAGACAGGCTATTGCAGAAGCTTCTAGACCATCCAATGATCAACTCCATAGCCTACTTGTAATCAGGGTAACACAAAACTATGCCTTCCAATACCAGGAAAAATCTCCCAACATAAGCACATTGCTCCAAAGCTAAGAAACAACCCAAGCTTCTCCATATCATCAGGGAGCCTCTCACATAGACACCCAATATGAAAGCTTTGCTCCAACACTACCATAAAGTAAAATATTCCACCCAATGCATCGGGATTATACTGTTGTCAACTAGGAGCCTTAGATCAAAACATTCGATATGATCAGCTCCAATTTCTCCATCTTCACCATCCTTCATGTTGCGTGTTGTCTCTTGAAACTCAAACAAAAGAGCAAGAACTTCTACTCACCAAAGGATCAATTCATTAGCCGATTCCTTCAGATTTCCTCAAGCTTTCCAAACTAAGAAATCTTCATTGAAGGAATACTCAGAACCAAACACAACAGGAAGAATCAAATCCCAAAAGAAGGCTCTGATACCATTTGAAGGGAAATTTGACTCATCCTAGAAAGAGCATCTGAGAACAGTAGTGTCTTAGGTAACTTTTATTTCTTTAGATTGCCTAAAAAACACATACTACTATGCCACAAAGCGGAATCAAACATAGTTCATTTCCCACATTAATCCTTCTGAGAAAAGCTCATGCAAATTTAACCATGTTTAACAATGTGCAAAAAATAGATTCAATAAACAAAACCATGAAGCATGAAAGAATAGAAGATATGAACACAGATTTATGTGGGGAAAACCCTTTCAAGTAAAAAAACCCCACACTCCAAAAGCCAAAGATCCATTGTATTATTCAACAACACAATACATGGTTACAATACAGTTTAGGCTCTAAGCCTTTACACAAAGTTTCACATCCTATTCTATCTGGAGAAAAAATGATAGCATAACCCCTCTGTAATTCTGTCTCCTCTCTCATTACATTTCTCTAATGAACCTCACAATCAAGTCACAAATTGATCAGAACAATCCTTGCATTGTTACAATGTTATTACAACATACATTGGAGATTAACCTCTAACCAAACTTCAATTACAAAGTGTCCCAATGCTCATTCAACATTCACCCATAGTTACTTCAATTCCAGGGAACCAACTATTTCCAACAGTCGTTTCAACTTCCCACAGTTGAACAACCACAAATAGTTTAATTGTCAAACCTATGTCAAAATTTCAAGGAGACACTAAACTCAATCTCATCAAACCTCCATTGTCCCATCGACATACCCATTAATCACCGTCATCGACATTTGACTTCTAGCCAATACTACAACCCTGCTAGACACATATCAAGTTCCACCAAGGGACAAGTTTTATTGATGAGGTTTTCATCCACCACCATGGTCCCTATTTCCACCTAACCATCCATGTCACCATCGTTGTCCATCCCCGCACCACCGCAAGCCATGTCCACAAGCCACTATGAGATAGTGGTAAGGCACATTGAGGAGACTGCAGTCCACTCCTACCAACAAGAGTCTATCTCATTGATTACCACTACTCATCACACCATCAAGGGGACCTGGGATATCATCCCACCGATGTAGAAGCTTCCCTCCAATGTGAAATTTTCAAGACCATTCACTGCTATTGCTATTGTCATTGGTATATCAAAGTGACAAGGCTCAAGGTCTTGATGACATAATATCATCACCTCAACACGACTCCATTGAACTATCGAAGGGACAAGTAATAGATTCCTATCAAAGACTCAAGTTCACACTGATGAAGGGTCTAGACTCTGTATCAGGATATCGAAGAGATAGTTATGAGACTCCTACCGAAGCTACCATCTCTCACTAATATAAGAATTAATGCCAATCCATAAAGAAATTTTGATCCACCAAGAGGACAATGAATAAGGTCCTACGAATAATTAACAGTCAGGATGATAAGTGTAAGGAAAGAAACGGTACGGAAACAACTTTCCTAACGTCAAAACCACAGGGAAGTAAGTAGATAGTATTTTTAATTTTTCTAATTACAATCCAATTAAGACACACATGAAAGATTTGTAGAAATAGAGAAGATACTCAAAGACAATGAACAATAGATTTATGTGGGAAACCCTTTCGGGAAAAAACCCACCATACCAAGTTGAATCTCTTTGTATTACAGTAACAACAATTATATACAATCAGAGATACAACTCTCTAGTATTAGTTCACAGTAGCTTCATTCACTATTCATCTAGTTACAGAAATGCTCTCCCAATCCGATCTTACTCATCGTGATTTCAAATCAGAATTGATCCCTTAAATCTGATCACATTCTGATTTTTGCCTTCTGTTCATTCTTATCCGCCAATGCTCCATCGAAGAAAGTTTCCATGCCTTTTCAGATTTTTCCTTGCATGCAATTTTTCTCCAGTGTTGCAACTAATGCAAAAATCCAACCGTCATCCATTTGAAAACTGCTTCCTCTGATTGGTCCAGCAGGATGCCACATAGGATGGTCACACAGTGAAAGGTGATCAAACTTTATTGGCATATCGGTGAGACACTAACAGTGTCTCCCCGATGCCACAAAGTCTTATCGATATCACCATAGCTTCCACAAGTCGACAAGATGTTATGACGAGCGCCATGAGTCATACTGAATCTACCGATAACCATTTTGTTTCTATCGGCAAGAGGTTCTTCCATCGGCAAGACATTTAACTGATGCTCACAAAGCATATTGTTTTCTGCTTTTCCATCAGCAAGACTCTTCGTTCTCGCCCAGAAATTTCACCGATCACTTCATGTTACATCGATGAACATTTGCTATCAACAAGACACTTTGTTCTTTGTTGAGACCTTTCATTGAGCATCACACAGTAGATCCCGAAGACTATCGGTGTGACTTACCCAGCTCACCAAGACTTCATAACAAAGTCTTTTGTCATCGTGAAAGCACTAGGTTTTATCTCTGTTGGCGAGACCGCTCTTCATCGCTAAGACCTTTCATCGAGCATCACCAAGTCTTACCGAGTCGGCAAGACTTATGCCTTTCGCCGAGACCACATACCAAGCGCCCATGTCTTGCTGAGTCAACAAGACATTTGACTTCACTAAGACCTTTCATCGAGTGCCGAGAGTTACTCCAATGACCACATGCAGTCGGCAAGACAATCTCCAGTCACTGGGAATTCTCCCAGAGACCCTCGTGTTTACCTGATAGCCATATGCTATCGGTGAGACTTTTAGCATTTGCTGGGACCTCTCCTAGACACCCGTGAGTTAGCCTGATAAGATCAAACTGTCGCCCATATATCTCCATTCGCCAAAAGGTCACGTTGAACACAAAGAGTCACAACGATAGACATTGTCGGCAAGACATCAACTCTATCTTGGCGACATGAACCTATCAAGCATATTTAGAACAGTTAGTCACCCAGACATGAATAATGTCATAGTGACTTTTCCCATCAGGAGTTCCATGTCAGTAAGGATTGAGGCACATATTCCAAAAAGCTCCCACTTGATGAAGATCTTACTGACACCTCCAGAGCATAATAAAACTACTGAAATTCATGGGCCAAGAGGCCCATCGAACTGGCACACCACCTGAACTTGTCTATGCTCACAGGCTTCGTCAATGCATTTGCAACATTCTCTAGAGTATCCACTTTCTCCAAAGAGACCTTCCCATCCTCCACCATACCTTGTACAAAGTGATACTATACATCTATATGTTTCGTCCTGGCATGGAAAGTAGGATTCTTTGCCAAACATATAGCACTCTGATTGTCATAGTAAATAGTAATTTTTCCTGCATCAAAACCAATGTTAGAACACAAACATTTTAACCGGATTGCTTCTTTACAGGAATGTGTTTTTGCCATGTATTCTGCCTCTGTAGTGGACAAAGCAACTACATCCTCCTGCTTGCTCATCCAACTCACTACACCACCATTCATCATGAAAATATATCCACTGGTGGATCTTCTGCTGTCAATGTCCCCTGCCCAATCAAAATCCACATAACCTTGAATACTGAGAGTCCTCTATGATTCAACCAAGTTCCCATAGTAACACAGAGCATAGTCTAAAGTACCCTTCAGGTATCTAAACACTCTCTTCACAACATCCCAATGTGTCCTTCTAGGATTAGCCATAAACTGACTAAGAACTCCCACTGCTTGGGCAATGTCTGGCCTTGTACAAACCATTGCATACATAAGGCTACAAACTACACTAGCATAAGGTACACTGCTCATGTCCTGCATCTCAGTAGGAGATTTTGGACAATCCTCAACAGATAGCTTTGTTCCCTGTGTAATTGGAACAACTAGCTATTTGCAATCAGTCATACAAAATATCTCCAGAACAATCTTGACATACTTACTCTGACTGAGCCAAAGCTTTCTATTCTTCCCGTCCCTAGTTATTTCCATTCCCAGAATATACCTTGCTACACCAAGATCTTTCATTTTGAACTTTGCAGACAACTGAGACTTAAGATCAGAAATCATTAGCTTACTATTGCCTATGAACAACATATCATCATCAGAGAGTGCAATAATAAGGACTTGATCACTTCAAACTTTATAATACACACAATGATCACATTTTGATCTTACAAATCCCAATGACAAAAAAAAGTGTCAAATTTCTGGTACCACATCCTAGGAGACTGTTTTAAACCATACAAAGATTTCTTTAACTTGCAAACCAATCTTTCTTTACCTTTTTCCACAAAATGCTCTGGCTGGGACATATAAATTTCTTCTTCAAGATCACCATGAAGAAATGTTGTCTTCACATCCATTTGCTCAATTTCTAAGTCATACACAACTGCAAGTGACAAAAGAAATCTAATAGATGTCAGCTTAGCTACAGGAGAAAAGATTTCTCCATAATCAATTCCCTCTACCTGGGAATAACCTTTCACAACTAGCCTTGCTTTATATTTTTCCACACTGCCGTCCAGACCTATTTCTTTTTAAACACCCATTTGCAGCCCACAACTTTTCTACTTTTAGGCAATGGCACCAAACTCCAGGTATCATTCTTTTCTAATGATGCCATTTCTTCATTCATGGCTTCCAACCAAGAGTTTGAATCAGACATTTTAAATGCCTCTTTCAAAGTCCTAGGTTCATCAGTGCTAGAAATTAAAGCATAGGCACAAGTAGATTCTATTAAAGAAAATCCATACCTATTAGGTTGCTTTCTTTCATGAGTTGACCTCCTCACAGGCTGAGGCTGAGGTGGTTCTTCATCTTCATCAGAACTTTCAGAGCTACTGGAGCTCCTCAGTATCAGGTACATTTTGATTTTTCAATTCCTCTTTATCTAGTATTGGAGGAATTGCTGCTGCAACCTTTTCATTTTATGATTTCTTCTCTGACTGCAAATCCAATGTAGAAGATTTCAACTCATGAAAGATAACACTTCTGCTGTACAAAACCTTCTCAGTCTCAGGATTCCAAAGCTTGTATCATTTTATTCCAATACTATAGCCAATAAAAATACACTTCACAGCTTTGTTTTCCAACTTAGATATTTTTTCAAATGGCACATATGCATATGCCTCACAGCCAAAGACACAAACATGTCTCAGAGAGGGCTTCTTTCTAGACCATGCTTCCAAAGGCGTCTTCTCAACAAGAGCAGAGTTAGGAGAATGATTTACAAAGTAACAAGCATTAGAGACTGCTTCAGCCCAGAACTTCTCCTCCAAGCCAACGCTGCTCAACATACTTCATGCTCTTTCCATTACTGTCCTGTTGAACCTTTCAACAACTCCATTTTGCTATGGAGTATAAGGTGAAGTCTTATGTCTTTTAATCCCATGATTTGTACTGTACCTTTCAAATTCATTTGAACAAAACTCACCGCCATTGTCAGTCCTTAAGCATTTTATTTTCCTACTAGTCTAATTTTCAACAAGGTTTTTTAAATTCCTTAAACCGACTGAACACTTCTGATTTACTTTTGAAAAAATATACAAATGTTCTTCTTGAATAATCATCAATAAATGACACATAGTATCTTCATTTAGACAGAGAAGGAACATTCACTGGACTAAACACATCAGAATGAATATAATCAAACAAACCAGAAGATTTGTGAGGATTGGAATAAAATGAAACACATTGTTGCTTTCCATATATGCAATGTTCACAAAATTCGAACTCAAGGTTACAATCTTCAAGCCCTTCTACCAGGTTTTTATTTTTCAAGGTTTTTAAACCTTTTTCACCAATGTGGCCAAGCCTATGATGCCAGAGCATAGTCTTTTCTACAGGAAGTTTAACCTCCATGGCATTTACTCCATCAGGAACGTTTTCCTTCTTATCTCCATGAGTAGCCTTAAGTGACTTTGCAGAGACACTATTGCATTGAATAGCTTGTACATCCAACTTGTACAAGGTACCAATTCAAGCACCCCTAGCTAGCACCATAGAGCCTCTAGTCATCTTGCAGCCATTTCCAGAGAACATGACCTACACTCCAATATCATTTAGCTTACTTATAGAAAGTAAATTACGAGCCAAACTTGGTATATGCATCACATCATTGATTCCCTTCAATCTTCCATCAGGGAATTAAATTCTGACTCTTCCAGGACCAACAATTTACAAAGATGAATCACTTGCCAAGTACACCTTTCCACCATTGTATTCTTCATACTTTGTGAACCAATCTCTATGAGATGTCACATGGAAAGATGCTCTAGAATCAATTAGCCAGGCATCATCTGATGCCCATGTACCCAAAGCTGCAATGAAGGCATCTGCATCACTCTGAGAAGAATCATTTCCTAAAGAGTTCTTCTTCTTTTTCTCCTCCTTGCAATCCTTTTGGACATGACCAAGCTGCCCACAATTCTAGCACTTCACCTTGGAATTCTTGCCAGGAGACTTTGATCTCCCTTCTGATTTTGATCTGGATTTTTTGTCCTTCTTCTTGCCTTTCTCCTTCAATCTGCCTTTGACAGCCAGAGCCTCCTTTGTCATCTCAGAAGATTTTCTTCTCATCTCTTCTGAAAAAAAAGAAGCAACATCTTCCATCTTGAAAGTGGATGTCATACTCCCAATAGCCATCACCAGATGATCCCAAGAATCTGGCAAAGAACATAACAACAACATGCAGTGATCTTCATCTTCAATCTTCACACCAACAGATGTTAACTGAGCAATCAACATGTTGAAAGCATTTAAGTGATCAGCAATAGATCCTCCCTCTTGCATTCTCAAAGAGCACAACTTCTTCCTCAAGAACAACTTGTTCACCAAGGACTTGCCCTGATAAATGGATGCTAGTCTTTTCCACAAGGAAGAGGTAGTCTTTTCTTCATGAACATTTAGAAGAATAGAGTCTACCAAATAGAGCCTTATCAACCCCTTAGACTTTCTATCTGAAAGATCCCAATCCTCTTTCTTCATGCCTCGAGGCATTGTTCCAGACACAAAAGTCCAAAGATCTCGGTCTACTAACAAATCTTCCATTTTGAGTTTCCACAACTCAAAGTTGCTACCATTGAATTTCTCTATTTCCATCTTGATGGATGTGCTAGCCATCTTAATTTGTAATTAAATTAACAGAAATATACAAAACTCCCATTGGAAAAGGATTGACACAAAAAACCCAACCTACTCACAAGGACAACACAACTGGCCAGGCTTTGATACCACTTGTAAGGAAAGCAACGGTATGGAAACAACTTTCCTTACGTCAAAACCATAGGGAAGTAAGTAGATAGTACTTTTAATTTTTCTAATTACAATCCAATTAAGACACACATGAAAGATTTGTAGAAACATAGAAGACACTCAAAGACAATGAACAACAGATTTACGTCGGAAACCCTTTCAGGAAAAAACCCACCATACCAAGTTGAATCTCTTTGTATTACAGTAACAACAATTACATACAATCAAAGATACAAATCTCTAGTATTAGTTCACAGTAGCTTCATTCACTGTTCATCCAGTTACAAAAATTCTCTCCCAATCTGATCTTACTCATCATGATTTCAAATCAGAATCGATCCCTTAAATCTTGTCACATTTTGATTTTTTCCTTCTGTTCATTCTTATCTGCCAATGCTCCATCGAAGAAAGTTTCCATGCCTTTTCAGATTTTTCCTTGCATGTAGTTTTTCTCCAGTGTTGCAATTGATGCAAAAATCCAACCGTCATCCATTTAAAAACCGCTTCCTCTTATTGGTCCAGCGGGATGCCACATAGGATGGTCACACGGTCAAAGGTGATCAAACTTTGTTGGCATATCAGTGAGACACTAACAGTGTCTCCTTGATGCCACAAAGTCTTATTGATATCGCCATAGCTTCCATGAGCTGACAAGACGTTATAATGAGTGCCATGAGTCATACTAAATCTACCGATAACCATTTTGTTTCTATCGGCAAGAGGTTCCTCCATCGGCAAGATGTTTTACCAATGCTCACAAAGCATATCATTTTCTTCTTTGGCATCGGCAAGACTCTTCGTTCTCACCAAGACCTTTCACCGATCACTTCATGTTACATCGATGAACATTTGCTATCGGCAAGACACTTTGTTCTTCGCTGAGACCTTTCATCGAGCATCACATAGTAGATCCCGAAGACTATCAGCGTGACTTACCCAACTCACCAAGACTTCATAACAAAGTCTTTTGTCACCGCAAAAGCACTAGGTTTTATCTCTGTCGGCGAGACTGCTCTTCATCGCTGAGACCTTTCATCGAGCATCACCAAGTCTTACCGAGTTGGCAAGACTTATGCCTTTAGCCGAGACCACATACCGAGCGCCCATGTCTTTCCGAGTCGGCAAGACATTTGACTTTGCTAAGACCTTTCACCAGGCGCCGAGAGTTACTCTGATGACCACATGTGGTCAGTAAGACAATCTCCAGTCGCTGGTACTTCTCCCCGAGATCCTCGTGTTTACTCGATAGCCATATGCTATCGGTGAGACTTTCAACATTCGCTGGGACCTCTCCCAGACACTCGTGAGTTAGCCCGATAAGATCAAACTGTCGCCCAGAGATCTCCATTCACCAAAAGGTCACGCTGAACACAAAGAGTCATAGCGATAGACATTGTCGGCAAGACATCAACTCTATCTTGGCGACATGAACCTATCAAGCACATTTAGAACAGTTAGTCACCCAGACATGAATAATGTCACAGTGACTTTTCCCATCAGGAGTTCCATGTCAGTAAGGATTGAGGCACATATTCCAACAATAAGGAGATAAATACACAACATTACAAGTAGAACTTCAAGCCAGTAATTTGAGGCACCTTTTTCCAACACTCTTATCGCCTTCTTTATGCCTCCAACTGCTGCTCATACCTCCATTTTGCTTATGTATTTAGTTGTTGAGGATAATGAGCTTGATGGGAAAGCTCATCCTACTGTGGGAAACAATCTCACTGCCCTTGACAAGCTTGATTCGCCCACTCCTCTTGTTGTAGAAACTCTTTTTTCTCCTTAAGTTCAATCAACTATCTATGGAGATCCCTCATCATGGACATGAGTTCACTCTCATTTTGGGGTTGAAAGGAAGAAAAAGGAGCCTCTTAGGGATGTTGATAGGAATTTCTAGGCATCCAGGAAGCTTGAGTAGGGTGGGGTGGGTGGTTATCATTTTGAAAAGGTTGAGAACCCACAACAACAAGGTTATGTGGAATGAATGGGGAGGCATAACTAGCCTGATATGACTGATTGGGAGGTGTAAAGATTTCATTTTCATGGTATGGGGGGGTGTACATAGGGTTTCCATTATAGTTTTACATTATTATGCATGGAAAAGTATGAAACACATTGAATGTTACAAAATAAGAGCAATGAACCACCCAACCAAATATTTTGGGTACATACCAACAAAGTCACTCAAATGATATTGCAAAGACATCAGGTGCTTGTAGAACTACCTGCAAAGGTTGAAATGTTGAAGAAGGCACCACTTCCTCAATGACATGAAGTGAAAATAACACTGCTTGAACTGGTAGATATGAATGGAGTTTCCATGGTGTTTGAAGCTATTTCTCAAAAGGTAAGGTGCATTGAAGAAAACACTAATTTCTTCAATGAAGAGAAAATAGTCCCATCGGGCATGCCAAAAACTATTGTCACATGAAATTGCACCTTGCTGAACATGAAGTTCAGCATTCCAATGGAACAATGGAAACAACCTCAAGGTGTGGGACCTTTTCACATATGAGGTTGAATCTTCAGAGAAGGCCGACTTCCTCTTTCAATCCAAGTGCAATTTGTTGGTCTAACCCAACACTTGAAAACCTACCACTATCCTACTCTAATAAATCATAGGGGAAAAGGGGAGAATAAAAGCATGAAAGGGAAATGGAGGTGGTACACCAAGATGGAAAGTTGTTTCTTCCTAGCTAATATTTTTTAGTACATCGAAGAAGAGGATCAAAAGAATCACATAGTTTTATGTTTGGAAATTCTTAGAGGCAAGCATGGAGGTTAGGGTTTGAAAAGGCATTGGAAGGAAAGAAGATTCTCAAAACAACAACTATAAAAAAAAATCAACATATAAGCATGAAAAAAGATAACAACACTCAAACATGAAGGTAGTGAAAGATTAACTCATACATAAAAGAGGAGAGAACCAAGAACAATGGTCAACTTCATTAATTTAATGCCATATAGCCAATCTTTACAATTGTAAAGATGCAAAAATGCAAGTCTATTAAAGAAAAAACCTAGAAGAGCCAGAGGAAGAACCCTTAAAATGAATAAATTTCTTGCCTTTATAGATCAGGCATAACTTGGAATCACAAACTGAATCCTAACCCTAACTAGGGATATCAATGAAGTTTGTGTGTGAAAGGATGGAGCCATCCCATGAAAATTACAATCAGGGCATGAATTTGTCAGGAAAGTCAATAAACAACAATAAATGAGCATGGGTGCCCATAAAATCCAATTGCAGAAGTCAAGGGAGCAATAAATTTCATCCTTGAGGCCCCAGAATCAAAATAGGTGGCTCAAAAAATGATTCACGCATTAATGGAATTGCCTAAAAAATATGTCAAATCTACTAAAAGGTCGTGGTGTCGAGCCCAAAAGGAAACCTTTGCTTATGCATTAAATGGTCTAGAGTCATGAAAAACATCTTCATTGGGGATCAGATGTTGGGCCTACTTCATACTTTATGCACATCTTGACATCAAACCGTTAAAGACCAGGCTTCAAAAGTTCACCATACCGCATACCAGAAGAAAAGAAGAGAGAAGGTCAAAGGAGAAAATCATGAAGTATAGAAGGATCACCCTTTTGATGCTTTAGAGGTTAGGAAGGAGGCTTATGCCTTATTGCAAATGTAAAGGGTAAAAGGGAAGGCTGAAGGTCGAAGTTCAAAAGGAGCGATTAGGGTTCAGAGGGAAGAGTTACCTCTTACCAAAGAAAGGTAAGAGGTAAAGGATAAGGCTAAAACCTAAAATCCAAAAAATCAACACTTAGTCAAATTTTTGAAGGGAGAAGTGAAGGTGAGAAGGAAGAAAGGTGGAAGATGAAAGTTCAATGCCCGAAAGCCAAAGACAAGATTTTGGAAATTGGGGATTGGGAGGAAGGCTTACTTCTTGAGATGAAGAGATGGAAAGCGATAAGAGGGAAGCCTAATCCTTGAAGTTTGACAAGTCAAGACTTAGAAAAATATTGAAAAGACTCTTTGAAACTTTGGTGACAAGGGGTAGGCTTAGGGATTACCAAAGCAAAGCAGTAATGATTAAAGGATAAGGCCAATGGCTAAAACCCAAAATACTTAGTAGAAAATGGAAGGAAGAGAAGGAGTGGGAGAAATGGAGAAGGCATGTGAGTAGAGAGGTAAGAGAAACCTCGAAATCCCAAAACTTCAGGACTTAGCTAGTTTTAGGACCCTTCAAGGATAATTCATGCAAGATGGCCCATGTAAGATTTCTTAGATCGGTTATCAATGATGGGTCATCAAAGGGTGGCATGAAATGTCAATAGGTTCATTTTAGAATTCCAAAGAGAGTCATGTTAGATAATTATCCTTGTTTCTTGGAAATATTTTAGTGTATGTTGAGGGAGAAAATGAATGGCTAAGAAAATTTACCACTTTCTACCCTTAAATGGATGGCCAAATGGAAGTCATTAACACATTGGTGTAGTTTCTACATGGGTATAATCAATAGAATTCTAAGAGATGGGATGATAATTTGGATACATTCAACAATCATGTAAAAATTTATTCCACTCATGTACCAAATTGTAGCCTTTTGAGGCATATTTATTTTGCCTATACCTTAGTCATTTTGATGTTTGGTTGTGTCAATTAAAGGCGCAATTGGGAAACAAATATTTGGAGGCACATAAGGAAAATAAATTAATTGATAGGGTGTGGTAGATCCACCTACATGTGCAATATAAACTTGAGTTTCAATATTATTACAAATGCCATCATGATAAATATAGAGTAGACCGTAAGTTCCAAATGGGTGATAGCATTAAGGTGTATTTGGGCAAGGAGATATTTTCAATGACCAACCAAGAAGATGAAACCTATTAGATATGGTCATTTTTAAATTATTGAGTAAGTGGTAGAGTGCATTTTATCTTAATTTTCCTTTGCATGTATGAAAATGTACTTAGTTATCATTGTATATAATATTTGATTGTATAAACCTTCTATATTAGATGAAGAGGAAGATTTGTTCCCTTTAATAGATGACTTAGCTCCAAATGAACAAAAAGAACTAGAAGGTGATGTATTTTTGGTGAAGAATATGAGTAGAAAAAGAATATACAAGTATGAAACAATATTGGTGGCATTATAAGGTCAATTAGCTAAACAAGCCAAGAGGTATAAAAATATGTTTTGGGAAGTTCCTATATATGAGCCTTCAATATTTTGGAGACCAAAAAATTCCTCAACTTGGACGTGTGGTTTCAAAATTAGGTCAACATAGCTAGACCATGGGGTCAAATTAACATTTTTAGTCCTACGATAAGTCCTATAACCATGGGTGGTAGGACATGCTTGTTGATGGTGTGTTTCGTCATTGAGGAGTTTGTATTTTTTAAGAGTCATGTTTGTGATTATTTAGAATATTATGGGAATAAATTAGATTATAGGTGTCTAAATGATGAGAATATCATTATGGTAAAATCATGAGTTTCTATAAGTGATGTATGTGAAACCATTTCCTAATAAAATTGGTGGTTTCAAAATTACCTCTTTATAGAAAGTGGTTGTTTCATCACATTATATACATAATGGGAATTTGAAACATTATTTGATGCTTGATATTCTCTTTCACAATTGAGGGAAGGTCATGAAGACCCTATATATGCCTTATGAAATATGTTTTAGCATTTATTTCTCTTGATTATTATTATTTTTTATTCATTTTGACTGTTATAGTTAAAAATATGCATGTCTCCTTGGTGTAAGGACATGATGCATGTGTTGCAATATTGTTGTACATGTTGTATGAGCCTTTTGTATCCCTCAAGGAATGCATGCACATGCATAGGACTAGGAGATAGTGGATTGAGAATATTTTGAGCTTACTCTTGTTGGAATTTTACATATTCAAGGCTTCTTCAAGGTACATGGTGTGTCTCAATCATGGTATCATGTTTGTATTGCATTGTTGATCTCTTTTTTTCTATTATACATATTGTTATGGATTCATTGAACATGTTATAGTACTATGAACTCCTATTTTGGTAAAGGATAGTGCTTTTGAAGGTGTGTTTTGACAAGATAAAGTTTTTAAGTTTGCAACTATTATATAGGTATAACTTCAATATCTTCTAGATCAATAAGGCAAGAATTATAGATTTAAATAAAAAAATAGTAAGAGATAATATAGAGGATGTTAGATGTGTAGATTTTTTTAAGTTTTTTGGGAAAGAAAAACTTAATAGGAAAGTGATTTCTATAATTTTTGTAATATTAGTTTTAGATGAGCATGAAATTCATTCATTTATTATTTTTTTGTGATTGGGGAAAATTAGACCCACATTGGGAATGGAGGGATAAATAATTTTTATTGATGTCTTGGTAGAATTCCCTATGGTACGTTTGTTAGATTCTAATTTTCAAGAAAAGGTAGCACCACTTTACAAGCTAGTGGTTATAAACTCATGTTAGTCACAAAGAATATTAGAACATAATATTTTGTCTTAGGCCAAGGGTGTATGGAAGGATAGTTAACTTTTCCCTGAAAAGAGTTTTTGTTGTATTTTTTTAGCTTATTCTACCTAAGAGGAATTTTAAAAATTGTTACCTATAGATCTTTATGGTTTTAAAACTAAGTTGGAATGTTGGAAATTGAATGTTTCTTGTGTTCCTTCTCTTACAATTCTATCATAATTTTGGGTTAGCTTATATGGACTCCCTTTAGAGTTTTTGGATCTAGAGAATATATAAAATATTGTTAGATGATTCAGGGAATATATATAAGTTTATCCTTCATATTTGGATCCTTTCTAATTTATTTTTGATTAAGTCAAAATTAGACCTTGATATTTAGATTCCAAAGAAAAAATATTTTCCCTCTTCCTTAGGGTCTTTCTTCAAGAGTTGGATTATGAAAGTCCCCTTTTAGAGTGTTACATTTGACATGGAATTGGTCACCTTGCTTTCTTTTTCTTCAATAATATTTTCCCTTCTAGTATCAAACGTGTGTACCATCATGTGGAGGGAGAAAGCAATTTCAAAAAACAAAAAAGCATTTCCTTTTCCTCACACATCATTGGTTCCAATTAAAAGATGTATGTCCCCATAGCTAGAAAGAATTTAAATTTTCCTCTTTTTTCAAGGGTAAATAAACTTATATGTTCCTTATATTTCTTAATGCAAGACCATGTGGCTGTTAATGTTATGGCAGCTTCGGGTTCATCCTTCTAGCCACAAGTGAAGACACAAATCAATATAGCCTATGGGCTATTTATTTATATGTGTTATTTAATATGTTTGGGCGCTTCTCTTGGCAACAATATAATTCCTAAAAGGGCCGACCTTCCTTGTAATTCACATCTTCTATTTTGAAATTATATCTTTTTATTATGGCCGACCTTATTCTTGAAGAGGTGCGACCTATGTATAAATACAAGTTCTTTTCCATTCATTGATCATCAAGTTTTCCATTCAAGTGCGAATATATTTAACAATAGAATTGCAAATTTCTTCAAGGGCAGATTTAGTAATTCAAGGAAGTGCAAATCATCATCTGTTATTGTATCTGGTGTAGGTGCTGAATATCGGCCTTGTGATTGGCCCCATTGTAAAGAGATTTTTTGCCATTATTTATATATAAGAGAGATCTTTGTTGCTAGGTTTTTCTCCCTCAAGAGGAGGGTTTTCCCAGGGTATCTGCTGTGTTATTGTGTCTGATTTTAATTAATTTTCTGTGCATTAAATCTGATCATAAAATTTACAGTGGCCTCTCTTGGCTTGTTCCCATTTCCCTATTTATCTAGAGAAGGTTGATCACAAGTTAGAGGAAGATTCGTTTGTAAGTTTGGATGATATTTTAGATCAAGATCTTGTAGATAATGTAGCTTCCTCTTTGGTCTTGGTTCAAGGTTTGGATAATTTTGACAAAGAGGGTGATCTTTTGAATAATTTGAAGGTAGATTTTCTTCTTTGGAGGAGGGATTATAGTTAGGGAAAGTAGACCAAAATTTTACAAGTTTGGGATTTAATATAATAAAATAATCATCTAAATGTTTAAAATATTAGAAGTAATAAATTGATACAAGTAGAGGTTGATGCAAGTTTTCAATGAATAATGGATGGCTATATTAGATAATGGTGGGGAAGAAACCTCCATCATGTAAGTGAAGGTACTATCTTAGATTTTTAGAGGTTTTAGTGCCCCTAAAAAGAGGCATTTTCTCAATTATTGGTTTAAAATAAGAAATATTGATTTATTTAATCAAAGAGACTAAAATCTCAACCAAGGAATTGACATTTGAGATGGAGGGGATTAGTGGTGGATTTTTTAGTGCTTCTAGGAATTTATGTGTTCTTTGGAATCCCCTTAATTTAAAACTATTCAAGTTACTTCTTCTTCTAATTGAATTACCAATGGGTTTAAATCATTTTAGGACATCTTTGATTTTGTGTAAATTTTTAATGGCCCTAACTCACTTGTTAAGAAATGATGGCTCTCAAATAAAATATTTCTCCTTTTAGGAACATGATATGGCTAGATTTTCCCACTAAGATGTGACTTCAACATAATATATGGACCTCCAAATAAATGAGGTGGTCATAATAAGGTTTCTAAATATGAAATAAATTTGAAGTTTTTCCTTGATTTGTATTTGTTATTTGATTTGATTCCAAAATATAGTATTTTTAGAAAAAAGTGGAGGAAACAATTTTGTAGCACAATAAAATGGTTGGATAAATTTATTATTTCTATGAAGTGGCTTGTTAAATCATGGATTTTAGAGAATTTTATTCTTAATATCTTTGCATATGACATTTTCCCATCCTAATAGATATAAGTATAGACTTTGCTTAATATCATTGCCCCTTTAATTTTGAATCCATGTGGTTACTCATCCTTTCCTTGTTTAGTTTGGTTAAGTGGTGGAATAGTTTCCTAGGTATAAAGGGATCAAATATGTTTCT
The DNA here is from genome assembly GCA_007258455.2 of Sequoia sempervirens. NCBI lineage: Eukaryota > Viridiplantae > Streptophyta > Pinopsida > Cupressales > Cupressaceae > Sequoia > Sequoia sempervirens. Next base: position 261,269,144 of record VDFB02000008.1, on the reverse strand, counting down.
TTTTGCACACAAATTGAGAAATGTAAAATATTTGCATAGGTTATGGAATAAATATTATGTAACATATTGAGTAAAATATGAGAGCTAGAGAGTGACCTTGAGGATATTATTCAATGTATTCAATTATAAGTTCTTTCAAATGATCTTTTTGCAAAAGAATCTACTATTCTTATTTTGGAAATCTATTATGTGAAGGATATTTTTTGAAGTAAAAAATATAGAGATGTATCAATGAGGTGGACATGAATTATGATCTTTTTGCAAAAGAATCTACTATTCTTATTTTGGAAATCTATTATATGAAGGATATTTTTTGAAGTAAAAAATATGGAGATGTATCAATGAGGTAGACATGAATTATAAATATTTTCATCACTTAATGGTGGCTAGAAGGTTAGTTAATAAGATTCACTCTATTTTTTATTCTTCATATTACTTAATCAATGGTCCTTTAACTATTAGAATTGAGTTTGTTAACTTTTTCTTTCATCTTCTAGGTTCTTTTGTAACTAGAGGTGAAATAGATTTTTTTAATATCTACTAATCATATCCCTTGTTTAATAACTAAATATAAAATTAGGGTGCTTTGTGTACTTTTTGGTGAGGAAGAAACTCTAAAATGGTTTACATGCTAAAAAATAAAGCTCTTAATTCATAAGGTTTCCAATCTGTTTTTTCAAGTATTTTTGTATGTTTTTAGTAGGGACTTAATGATTTATGAAGCTAGGTCTTCTAGTATTTTTTTTAAGGACTTCAAATTCATCTTCTTGGATCTCACTCTAAAAAAGGATAATCTATCTTATTTGATTGACTTTAGATTGATTAAAGTTCAAAAGATAATTTAAAAATCTATAGTCATAAGATTGAAACCTATTCTCTTAGCCCTTATATCTCTTAAAAAAAGAGGATTTATTCATGGGAGATAAATAATGGATGTTATCATTATGATACACATAATTATATGGTTTGAAAGTTTAGAAGTTAGGTATGACCTCATTAAATTGGAAATTGTTAATAGTTATGATAAGGTAGATTATTCATTTGTGAAGGTGGTTAAAGTTTTGTTTGGCCTCTCTAATCATTATATTAAGTGGATTCTCAACATATATTTGAATTCATGGTTGTTTATTTTGGTCAACAATAGCCCTAGTGGGTTCTAGAACTTATATTGTTATTTGGGAGGGAGATCCAGACTCGTCTTTCATTTTCATTTTAATGGTATACACACTTGGTTGTTAACATAGATTTTTTTGTAAATAGTCTCTTCTTAAAGGTGTTCAAGGTACTATAGAGAGTGTAGAATGCCTCACTCATCTCCAATCTGTGGATGATGGATTATTGTTTAGTTAAATATTTTTTTTTGGAATATCATTCCTTTCACTACATCTTAGATGTTTGTGAAATAGATTTTTTCCAATTAATTAATTTAGGGAAATATAAGATATTTTCTATGTGGATCTTAGCTCATGTAAATTTATATCAGGGAAATTATGGGTTTCCAAGTGGATAATCTTCCCAATAAGTATCTTAGGAACCATTCTTTCATTATGATGCAAGAGCATCTACATGTACTAACAATCTTGCATCACCAAAAATATTGTTATTTCAATTTTGTTTATTTTCAATAAGGGCTTAGGAGAACAAATATTTTGATTTGCAACTTTGTAATTTCCCTTGTGAAATTGTAATTGTAATTTTTGTGGGAATTATGCATTTATGAATATTTTCAAGGCAAAATTGGGAAGATATCCTTCTTGGGCGTCCCATTCTTGGTGGGGACCATCTGGGGTGCATGTGATTGCATGTTCAATTTCATTCTTTGCATGCATTTGCATGTTTGTTCCACAAGCTTTGCATGTTGTTGCATGTCCGTATATTTGGAGTTGTCGAAGCCGTCGGGAATCAAAGAAGGTGTCATAGTTGGAAAAGATCACTGGTCAAAATTTAGGCACCCATGTGAAGGTTATGAATGTAAGGAATTATTTTATATTTTATATTTTTATATCTCCTTAAGTTGGGAATTATATTTCAAGGTGGTAATTGAAGGTTTTTTTGGAAACCAATAATGGTTTTCTCCTCACACATTCTCTATATATTGATGCATATTCATTTGGAGAGGGGGGTTTTGGAGAAGTTGTGGTTGCATACCCAGATGCTATAGAAATGATTCTAGAATGTTGAAGACATTATGTTGTAGATTTTTATATGTTTGAAGCCTAGATTGTAAGGAGGCCCATGAGCTTCAGTTTGATGTAATCATTTTATGATTTAAGCAAATAAGAGTGTTGTTGATTTTATTTCTTTAAATCTGAAATTTAATGGCATATTGCAACCATCTTGCAAGTCTCTTTGTGTGTGTGTTGATTTCAAATTTGTAAGGGGAGTCCCCTTCATTAGTGGTATCATAGCATGAGCTCCTGAGAGTGCACGAAGAAGCATCGATTGGGGGCAGTTTGCACTAGGACCTGATCATGGAGAGTGTGTGTATTTTGTTTGTAGATGGATGTGCAACTTGCAAGAAGAAATTTTCAAAGGGTTTTGTAAATAGATCATCAAAGGAGGAAGTTTACATAAGTTAAACTTGAGGATTTGAAGATTTGTGTTGAGACTTTGTGAGGCCTTGAAAATGGAAAAAAGAAAGAAGAAAAGGAATTTTGTTGTTGGATGGATTTTGAGGATTCTTGGACTTGAGAAAATCAAAGAGAGAATGAGAGAGAGAGAGCAGGAAGAAATGAGAGTTGGGATGATAGAATTACAACATCAAGTGGATGAATTAAGAAAAGAGATTGAAAGGAGAAAACAAGAAAAGAGAAGAGTTTAAGGTAATTTTGATTATCCTTCTAATGATATTTTGATTGCAAGAAAGAAAGAAGATGCAGTAGGGTGTCACACAAGTGGCACAGAGGAAAAAAAAGAGGATGAATATGAAGAAATTGATGAACCTGAAGATGAGGAATGTCTATTAGAAGACATGCAGGATAAAGTTATAGAGGTTGTAGCAACAAAAAAAGAGTTGAGTGTAATGGAGGACATTGAAGAAGAGGAAAAACAAGTTGTAGTAGTTAAAGAAAACGTAAAACTTGCATTTTGTGAGTTCATCAATGATTTTAGTTTGCATGTGAATGATATGAATGGGATGGATTGATATGAGAAGGGTGAAAATTTTGTTGCAGTAGTAAGGAAAAGAGGAATATCAGATTTTGATAAGTTTAGAACCAAATCTAATTTGTGTTTGAGTGATATGATGAGTGACAACAACGAAAGAATTGCAATAGTGAAAGTTGCAATAGAAGGTAATAAGGTAAAATCATATTTTAATGTATGTTTTGATGAGGCTAAGGATAAAAAAATGGATAAATTTGTTGCAACAATGGATCAATTTGAGAAGGTTGAAATTGAGGAACAAGAGGTGAAGGTAAAAGAGGAGTTCCCCAATGATTCTTTGTTTGAAAGTATTGAAGATGAAGATTCCTTGGTTAGAGAGCCTGATTATTTGTTAGAGAATATGGATGATGAATCTTGGGATTATTTTTCTAATGTTGTTTTGAATGTGGAATATCAATTTTTAGCAGCAATATGTCTTTATAAAGGCATAAAAACAATGACATATCATGTTCAGGATAAGGTTGAAGTTGCAGTAGTGAATGGAACCTAGGTAAATTTCATTTTTTCTAAATATTATTCTAAAGAAGGATGTTAGTGTGATGAGGTTGCAAAAGAAGATAATAGTAAATCATATTTTATTAAATTTGATAGTGATGATGATTTTCAAGTTATGGATGGGTTAGTTCAAGAAGATTTTGCTAGTGATGTATGGTATGCATAGAAGGGTTTGTGTGGTATTGTAGAGTTCAGTGCAAGTGTAATTTGGTGGAGGTGGCCGAACTATGGTGGGTTGAATCCCACAAGATTAGAGGGGAGTGCAATATAAACTTTGAGGAGGTGGTCAGTTTATAGTGGAATTGATTCCACATTCAAGAGGTTTAGTGAAGAGAATAGTTTTCAGAGAAGGAAGCTTGTTCCAGTTAAGTGTTGGAAGAGGAGAAAGAAGAATCAATTACAAGTACCAATTTAAGTAATGGAGTTTGTTGAGGATTGCTTGCAATCTGAAAGGGTGGTACTACCACTCAAATCCATTTTGTGAATCCATATTCATAAAAAATTTCCTACCTAGGTTGTTTGATGCAAGAGCATCTCGGGGTACTAGCAATCTTGCATCACCAAAAAAAAATGTTATTTCAATTTTATTTATTTTCAATAAGGGCTTAGGGGTTAGGAGAACGAACATTTTGATTTGCAACTTTGTAATTTCCCTTGTGGTGAAATTGAAATTGTAATTTTGGTGGGAATTATGCATTTATGAATATTTTCCAAGGCGAAATTGGGAAAATACTCCTCTTGGGCATCCCATTCTTCGTGGGGACCATTTGGGTTGCATGTGCTTGCATGTTCAATTGAATGATTTTCATGTTTGTGCCACAAGCTTTGCATGTTGTTGCATGTCTATATTTGGAGCCGTCGAAGCCACTGAGAATCAAAGAAGGTGTCATAGTTGGAAAAGATCATTGGTCAAAAGTTAGGCACCCATGTGAAGGTTATGAATGCAAGTAATTATTTTATATTTAATAATTTTATCTCTCCTCAAGTTGGGCATTGGATTTCAAGGTGGTACTTGAAGGTTGTTTTCGAAAATAATAATGGTTTTCTCCTCACACATTCTCTATATATTGACGCATATTCATTTGGAGAGGGGGGATTTTGGAGAAGTTGTGGTTGCATACCTAGATGTTGTCAGAATGATGCCATAATGTTGAAGACATTATGTTGTAGATTTTTGTATGTTTGAAGCCAAGATTGTAGGGAAGCCCATGAGCTTCAGTTTGATGTAATCATTTTATGATTTAAGAAAATAAGAATGTTTCTGATTTTCTTTCTTTAAATCTAAAATTTAATGGCATATTATAGGCATCTTGCAAGTCTCTTTGTGTCTATTTGATTTCAGATTTGTAAGGGGAGTACCCTTCATCATATTAGTATGTCTAGGGATATTTTTATAAAATATTTGATTACAAAATTTAGAAAAAATTAGTAGGTTGGGAATTTTGATGGCTTAGCAATATTAGATGCATAACATATATTAAAGCAACTATTTGGCCATTCCTATTTATATATTTTTTGTTTGTACTTTGAAAGTGATCTTAAACAAGATTAATGGAACTTAAGAAAATTCTTACAAAAAGTAATTATAGTTTAGAATAAATTCTCTTTTCTTAAATATGTCAAGTTATGTTTTTTTAAATGCTATGGAAATGGTAGTCTTCAAAATATAAATTTACAAAATAAGGCATTATGACCCAAGTTTTTGATAAGGTAAGCAAAATTTATAGGGTGATGCACCCTTATAAAAAATGCCCCAAGGGTAGAGAGTTTAAAGCAATAAAAATTACAAGATCACAGGCCACAAATCGACCAATGAAAACAAAGAGACAATAAAAATATAACATAGTAATAACCAAAAATAAAATAAACAACAAGGAAACACTACTTGGGAAGATTTTCCCATTCCTCCATGAGGAATTTGAAAGCATCTTACTTTTTTCTGGATTGAGTTGGGGTCTATTTTATTGTCATTTTTCTTTATCTTATCTTGTAACACATAGACAAGAGTGACAATGGAATGGTGTATGACCTTGAGAGTGAAATAGGAAAGGATATTGAGCTTCCTTTCCAAAGTTTCAACCTTGGTCATAAGAGTCATACAATCTTGGGCCATCTTCTTGCAACTGGGGTAGTTCTCCTCCTTGTGATCTTTCATGGGGGTGGAATCCTCTTGTTCATTCAACATAGTATTGAATTTTGGGAAAAGACTCCAGGACCATCAACATACTCCTCTGCTTCCTCTATATTGTCTTCATCACTACTTTCCTCATCCCTCTTATCCTACTTTGAGTCACTAGAGATATCATCAATTGTTATCTCAATGGCTTGTTTTCCAACCAATCTGTGTGATCTTAAAACACCAGGGTTCTCAGAATCAGTGGTAGGGTTAGTATCTTTAGTATTATTCTCTTTGTTTATGTTTTTTATTATTCACATTAGTCTCCTCCTCATTAGAGGTAGCTTCCTCTACATAGAAGGTGGTTTTTTTGTTCTTTTTATAAAGGGGTCTATTTGCAAGGATTTTTGGGAGATGTATTTTTGAGCTCACACAGTCCAACAACCGTGAATTTGGAAAATATTTTATTATAAAATTTAGTAAAAATTAGTAGGTTGGAAATTTTGTTGGCTTAGTAATATTAGATGCATAACATATAGTAAAGCAATTATTTGGTCATTCCTATTTATATATTTTTGGTTCTTACTTTGGAAGTGATCTTAAACAAGATTAATGGAACTTAAGAAAATTCTTACAGAAAGTAATTTTAGTTTAGAATAAATTCCATTTTCTCAAATATATCAAATTATGTTATTTTATATCCTATGATAATGGTAGTCTTCAAAATGTATATTTACAAAATAAGGCATTATGACCCAAGTTTTTGATAAGGTAAGGAACATTTATAGGGTATTACATAACCTTACACAAAAAGGCCCCAAGGGAAGAGAGTTGCAATAAATTTTTTAGGGTCATAGGACACAAATCGACCAGTGACAACAAAGAGACAACAAAACTACAACATAGTAATAACCATAAATAAAATAAACAAGGAAACCTTAATAGGGAATATTTTCCCATTCCTCCATGAGGAATATGAAATCACAAGTATTTAGTATGGTGCATGCCACTAGATTAAGAGAAACTTGGAGAAACATATAAAGAAGAAAATATGTAGCCTTTTGTGAATCTTCCCTTCTCTTTAAATCTTCACTAACCCCAATTAAAGGTTCAATTATCTATAATTAAATTCTATCTTATACAAACTTTATAGAAACTTCATTTCATGGAATACTAGGAATGGAAGAAAAAAATATTTATATTGTGATGATTTTTTGATGGGAAATCCTCTTGTTATAACCTCATTGGTCCTAGATAATGTGTAGTTTTTTCATCTACTCTTAGGGGTTATTTAGTTAAGTATTATTGGGGTGAATTTGAGAGAAATAGAGTTTGTTCATGTGAATATAAATAATGTAGGGATAGGTTCTATTTTGTAAAAGATCAAAAAATTATTCTAAGTGATAAGCTTCAAATTAGGATTCTAGTATTAGGTAGAGAATATTATTTGATCTGGATCAACAACTATTTTGGTAGGTATCAAGTGATCTAATGATACTCATTATTGAGAAATATGGATTTCCCTCCTCTCTTTGAATGGTTAGTTGATATGATTATTGCAAACTGTTTTCATTGATGTCAAAATTTTGCATTATAAGAGATTCATGTATGTTCATGTTTGTTCATGTCTACTCATGGCTTGAGAGTATTTATACACTCTTCAATTTTTGTTTGATCCTCTCTGGATTGCATTAGGGTTAAGGTTTCATGATTTGTTAGGGTTTCTACCCTAATTCTTCAAAAACTTAAGTTTCTTTGAACGGGCATGTACTTTATGTTCCATTTCTTCATTGACTTGATCTAGGGCATTCCTAATTGCTTAAGTTACAACTTAAGCCACTAGGCATCATTGATTTACTGGCCCCTATACCACTTGTTTTAAGTGTGAATTATTTCTTCCTAAGTCTAAAGTCAATACTTTAGAAAAAATGGATGATGTCATTAGGACAAATGTTGCACTTCCACTCACTCGCAGGAGAAATGGTGTGCCCTGCTTTTGGGCTTGTGGTTGCACAAAATGTTGACAAGTGGAATTCTTCTACGTGCCCATGCAAGGAGAGAGAAGTAAAGAGAAAATACCTATGGTGGTGTAGAGTGGTGATGTATGTAAAAGGTGGGCCCAGAAGGAAAGCATTATGTGTGGATGTGACATGTATTGTATGTCTGCTTATCCACAAAGGCTATGGAAGGTCATATTTCAAGTTGCGTGGTGTTGAAGGAGGTCGACAAATGGAATATTTTTGTGTGCTCGCAAGAAAAATAGAAAAGATAAGAAAAATTTGTGCAGTGTTGTGGGAGGTTGACATGTGGCAACTTTCCATGTGCCCACTAGAAAAAAAAAAGGAAAAGGAAAAGGAAAAGATATGTGATGCTGCAAGATGATGATGTATGACAGTCTTCCATGTGCCCACAAGTAAAAAGGAAAGAAATGAAAAAATAGTGTAGGGTAGTGAGAGGTTGACATGTCTCTAGGTTGACTTGTCAACATTTGATCAGACGGCTATCAGGCGTCCATGGATAAGAGATAAATTTATGCGGGGCTACGAAAAGATGACACGTGGCCTGCATGTTTCACTCATCTGCAAGGAGAAAGGGAGAGAGGAGAGAGAATACTGTGGGAGCTTGAAATGTTGACACACAACTATGTTTTGCTTGTGTGTGAGATGAAAATGAAAGATGAGAGAAAGTTTTGTGGGGGTATGAAATGTTAACATGTGTCCAAGAATTTTCAATGATAACTCTATGGTTTGGTGGAAAGTCAACACATGTTCATATTGATGTATGTCAAAAGACTTTTCAACATGGTATCTGCACTCTTATTTTTTTGAAGAGTACTCATCTATCATAGGATCTCTAATTTGAATTTGCACCATTCATTTTATTCACAAAGATCAAAGATTGGTGGCTCAGATTCAAATATGCTCAACGACTAGTCCTTATTTCTAAACTTGCTCTACATAGGTCGACAAGGTACATTGATATGAAATATTTTCATAGGCTGACTTATACTACACCAAACATGCTAATTTTTGGACCTAGACAACATTGCAATATACTCTATCAACCCAAATTGGTATATATGCAAATTGTTTCAGGTTGATGTAGTAAGTAACAGTATAGTCTCCGAGTCTATACATGGATATGTGATATGTCTGAGTAGTTCATGTTCAATATTTCAAGGTAGAGAATGTTTATGTGAAGTAGAGCAAGGAATGTATGTAAGGCTATGGAATTGACAAAGCAAAATTTCAATATCTCTCTGTATGCTTCATGAAAGAAATATGTCTATAAATTTCCGTTTTATCACTTGTAGTGTGTTCTATGGTTGGTGCCATAGATTATATGAGGTATATGCCTCTTGTTCAGTGAGTTGATGCTCTGATTATGAGGTTGGTGCCTCTCTAATAAGTTGGTGCTTGAAAATCTATTGTAATATTTGAATTCCTTTGTTAGGCTGGATTTGGATAGTAGATCCAATCAACTCTTCTCACTATGGTTTTTCCCTTTAGGGTTTTCACATAAATTTGGTGTTGTCTTGTGTGGTTGTGTTTATTGCTGCTTTTGATTTCATTAATGATGCTTTTATGTTCATAGATGCATTGATTAAGGTTAAAATTTTAGGATATATTGATTCATCCCCCTCTTAGTATATTTATGTGTTCAACAATGATCTATAATAATGAAACTCCTCTAGAAATTAATTCTTTTTCTTGTCTAGCTAGATATTTTTACATTTAAAAAAATTCACAAAATATGTTTGCATGACCTTTCTAGATCTGTTATGTGTCTTTGTAAAAAAAATATTTGATTTTTTTTTTTGTTACATTTCTCCTTTTCTAAGTAGATCTAGTTCTAGTTTTCTTTGTTAGGGAATCCCAATTTGTTTTTTTTCTTCTACTTTGAAAATTCATATTTGTGGTTGGTCTAAAGATACCCCAAATAATTTTTTTCATGGATTTTTAGAGATAAATCAATGTCTTGTGAGGGATGTTGCAATAAAATATTTGTAGTCATTTATTTGACATTATTGGGATTGAAGCTTACTTGTCTATAATTCAAAATTGTGCAATTGTGGAACTTAGCTTCTATGTCCCTTGATAATAGGGTAGTTAAAGTTGTTAAAGTTGTTAACAAAAAGGTGATTCTTATGAAATGATGGAGATGGAAGAGGGAACTTGGGGAATATAGTGCTAAAGTAGTGTTTTTATCTTCTAACAAACAACTTGTTAAAGTTGACTCTTTTTTGTTTATTTAAAAAAATGAATAATGAATAAAAACATTTGGAAACCTTGGAATGTCTCAAATAACTATATTTTTAGTTTTATAAATATAGAAATTGAGGTAAAATCGCTTGTGGTGATTACCAACCATGTAAGAATTTATTCAAGGATTGGATATTGATTAATATTTAGATGAAGCTTGAATTTAATGTAGCTCTTTTAATAAGTTAATATTATTCATCACATTCAAGAAAGTAATATGGTCATTGATTGTCTAGTAAATGTATGGGTGTACCAATTCCCTTACTACATGAAACTCATTGATTGTAATACTAAATAGGATCTATGGCAACTACTTGAGAATAATTCCTTTCATTATCAAGACAACTTGGTTTCAAACTTTAAATTTTGCCCCTTCCATTTATTTGAATGAATGTAATAATTTTCTATGGCGATTTTGACTTTAAAATATTTTCCTTTATTAAGATGGGACTTCAAGTCCTCATATTTTTATGTTTTGAGGTATGAATTGCCCATGTCTAATATTTCATTTATCATATTCTTTGCTTCCTTTTAACACTTTGTGATTCTAGTTCTATTTTATGTCTTTTTCTCTATGCAAGTATTATCTAGTTATTGATTGACTATTTATCTAGCCAATATTATATTTAGTCAAATATGATATTTTCCTTATAATGGCATGGTTTTGAAATATTGATAAAGGAAAACATACACAAATAATTATGTAAAAATTCTACGGGTTGTTCAAATGAGAGTATAAAATATATATTTCATCCATAAATTGGAAGCTTAAATTTCTAATGAGGTAACAAGGGAATGAATTCTCAAAATTATCCTTTAACAATGACCTTGATTTTTTGGGGAAACAACTCAAATTATGAAATCCTTGATGGTTGAGCAATTGGGCCCTATCTCCAACAATACGGCAACACAAACATGTTGTAATGTGTGACACAATAAATTTTTAAAAAGTGGTAAATTAGACTTATCCTACTGAGATTTGGGTTTGTGTGTGTAAAGATTATAGTTAGGGAGAGATGCATGGAAGTTTGTAATTCTTACCACCTTCCAACCATGGAAAATTGTGGTACTTCTTAGGTTATACACAAAACCTCCTTTGATCATAGATTATTAGTTTTTTCTAAGGAGGTTTCTAATTTAGGTCCTTTTTTATTTTCCCCAAGATTAGGGTCTAGTTTCAGGTTTGGGTAGTTGCTTTCATTTATGTGCTTGATAAAATTAAGACAACTTGAATTTTGTATTCTCATGATTTTTTTTAACCTTTCTAGTTTATTTGGATTATTATGCATGCATAATTTTTTTCTTGGGAGGGGCCCTATATAATCATTGTTCAAGCTATAAAAATATATGGTATTGTAATATTATATAATCAAGTAATTAATAATAACACAAAGCATAGTCATTTATTTTGGTTATTAAAACTAATTGTTGGTTAACACTTTTAATAGTGATAAAAATTTATCATTAGTGGATGTGACATAATCCATAATAATTTTTTTTATAATTTAAAGTTATATTTATCAATTTGTCTCTCATTGAACATTTGAGATGTTGTATTTTATTCTATTTTATGTTTTCTTTTCTTGTTTCCATTTTCTTATATGTATGACCTATTATATTAATTGCATTTGGACTTGATGTTGTTTAGAGTATAAAATAATTTTGCACTAGAGAATCACATACTCCTTGCAACATAAGAGAATTTTTTTGAAATATTGAGGCATGCGAGAAACAACACCTCTTTTAGGAGAAGTTTCATATAGTACAAATAGTTTAAATGATGATGATATGGAATAATCAAAGGTTCCATTAGGGGAATTCAGTTGTAATTTACAAGTGGTTAGAAACTAGAGCTAGAATCATGCATTACCTTTAGTTTTTAGTAATACTAAAGAAAGTCGAAGTTTTTGGAGTATGAAAAAATTATCTTATTAAATGAGACATATTAACATAATATGATGAAATATGGGAATCTAAACAATTTATATCATCTGAGGCTCACCCATTGATTTTGAATATTATGTCATTTGTTTTCATTTAGATTGATGTATTATGATACCTTTTGTGTTGGTTACTAGACATTATGCTATTTTGCTATCATTTAGGCTGATACATTATGATGTTGTTTGTGTTATGATAATTTGGATACCTCACTCTATATTTGTTTGTTATTGAGGATTAAGATGCATACATAGAATAGAAAAATTATTGTTCAATGAATTGTGTGCAATGATGAATTAATAATTGCAATACAAATGTTAATTTCAATAATGTGATGAGAAAAATTATTGAGTTTTAAATGAAATTACAAAATGAATATTATTGCTTACCTTGTGAAAATTGAATAAATGCTCTTATGTGAATTCAATGAATATGAGCCTTTGAGACTAATAATTGGGAATTAGAATTTTGGTGTGAGTTAAAATACTTTATGGGAAAATTATAATGAGAATGTATATATTTTATTTTGGTTGCTTCGGCTATGCAATTTTATTGGATGTATTAATGTGTAAAATTGAGTGTGTAGGTATATTATTCCATGGCCAATGGAATCAAAGGTCTTCAAGGAACCCAATGTGACAAACCTCGTAATGCCAATTATAGTCCATTTGGAGGGACTATAGTATTAACATAATGTGATCTATGTGATGTGGTTTGAGACATGAGTGTATATGTGATTGTGAAATTTTAAAGTATTTTAGTTTGAATTCTAATTTTGTAATTGTCTCTTTGAGGGTATTTTCGGATTTAGATTTGTTTGAGTCTTTGAAGGGGTGAAAAAGGTTTTATTTTGTATAGTTTTATCATTTTCAAATCCCTAGGGTGTTAACCCAAGGGTTGGGTACTTAATTGAACCCATTTCTTGGACTAAATCCAAGAAATGACCCCTCTTAATTTCCTATTAAGATGGATGACAAGTTTTGAGTGTTATGGGGATTGGATGGACTTATTCCAATCACATTCTCATTTTTCTCCAAGTTTCTTAATGGATTGATATTTTTGGGGGAGGAGTGCTCAAGTGGACTCTTCCTTCTTAATTGTTTGTTTGAGTCCTTTTGGGAAGGAGTGGAAGAGACTTAGATTCTTGCCTTAAATGTCTTCCACATATGGGAGACTTAGACGGGGGTGTGTTTTAGGGATGGGTAGGTAACAAGTGTCACCTCCCCATTGGTGAGGATCCCAATTGGGACTCTATTTATCTTTTTGTAGTGCCTCTTTGTGATTCACCCTGTTAGTGTTGTCAGTTGGTCTTGCTTTCGACCGTGCTTTGTGATCAGGTTTTGTTTGGTATTTAGCTTATTTGATTGATAAATGTTGTTTTGGGTTATTTAATGCATTAGAATAAAGTATTAACTCAAAGGGAACTTTGATAATTAATATAAATATATTTATTAAAAAATTTGGTTTATAAAAAAATTAGAAGTTTAATGAAACATTATAATAAATTAAACGAATATTAAAATTAAAAAAAAAAAATTAGTGGAAGTTATAAATAAATTAATAATTTAATGCATTAATGCATACAAGTGACAACAGATTCTTTCATTGTCTGGTAAGTTAATTTGGAGAATACAACCATAAATCTATTTGTTCGCTCAACATTTTGAAGAAATCCCTTGCTCTTTTAGTGCTAGTTGGACTACTCTATCTACTCACTTAAATCGTGCTTTGCATCGATGGCTTTCCTTAGAATCTCATAGCTAGAGGCCTTCTAAAAGTTCCTTGAATTCCAAATCAACTTTAGTGGTTTCGTGTTATATTTTATGGAAAATCTTCCTCTGGTTACACTTGTTATCCCCCTGGTTTTAGTTTTCAATGAATAGAGTAGAGACTGCCTGAACCACAAGAAACGTTTGCAAGTTTACACAAGCAATATATGTGTGTGAGATAAATGCATAGACTTAGGATTGGGAAATGCACATCTTGGCTTCCTCTTTACTCTTTACACAAGGAATAATAGATATAATGAAATGTATAGCATTGAATCTCTTTGCGCCAAAGAACTATGAATGTAGATTACTCTTAATCCAAATTAATCCTCAATAATCATACCTTGTACCTTATCTCTTTCGGCTTAGGCTTTCTTGGTTAGCCCAATTTATATATATATTTATATATTGGAAATAGATGAACATTGATTTTTAATGTGTAACTTGGTATTTCTATATACATGTATGTTTAGTAGTGAAATGCTTAATATAGATCATGATATATAGGTACCATTAATGTAGATTAAATGATAATCTTATAACATAGTATATTCATTTAGATAATATTTGAGAGTATCGTAGAGACCAAGTAATTAAGTTTAAAATTTGTATTAGGTTTTATGACATTAGTTAATGTCCATGAATTAGAGTAAATATTAAGGGGCTTAGATGATCCTATGTTGATTTATCAGTAAGTGAATATTGATTATATTCATATTAGTTAATAATTGATTTGTAAAAACTGCTATGTGATTTAATTAATTAAGAATAGTGTTACCTTAACTACTTGCAGATATAAATTGTGGGTGGTGAATAATTTATCTTTGGAAATTAGTGGTTAAGATAAAAGTGTGATATTAGGTTGAAATAATGTTTAAATTAAGGGATGTCTTCTTGGATTTAAATTTGATGATTGATTGAATGGGTAATGTGTCTTATTAAGTGAATTTCGTGCCTAAGTTAATGAGTGACATGATATGTGGTAATGATGTCCTAAATGGAGTCTTTCATGGTTGCAATGTTGATTGATTCCTTGTAATGAATTTTGATGTTTGATTAGTGAAATCAATGTTATTTTGAGTTATTGATTTTTATGGGAGTCATTTGTGTGAAGTTGTTGTGGTAGACTTCCATAGGCTAGGAAGGAATATTTTTGGTATATAAGGATTATTTTGTTGGCTTCACCTTGGATGAAAGTTTGGAAATGTTTTATGTGTGATTTGTCTAATGATGGTTTTACTTGGAAGTGGATGGTAATGTGTGGGTTATGTGCTTTGTGCAATTGTAAACCAGGTATTAGAATTGTAAAATTTTGAAAATTTCATGGCTACACATACTCGTTAGTTCCCAAAAATTCCCATACCATAAGCATAAGAATCTGCTTTGCATAACATGTTTTCCCATGCTTTAGTTTTTTTCATCATTTGGTCCCATAGAATTCACCTAGCCTTGAGTATTTGAATGTGTAAACCCTATCGGCGTAACATGATGCAAGTCTCACCGATCCATAAAGCATTTTATACTAATGTATGTCTTTTTGCAGTGTATCGACAAGACATCAAGAATGTCTTACTAATGAGATTTCAGTTGAGGATTCATATCGGCATGATGCAGTTCACAGTCTTAGCGACCAGAGGATCCTATCGGCAAGATAATGTTCATTGAAATAAGTCATAGTGAGCATATATGTGTCTTACCGATGAAACACAAAGAGCTATGTCGCCAAGACAAGAGTCATCAGAGTAGCGTCCTGCAACATTCATTTAGTCTTGCCGATAAAGCAATGGTAGATTTTTTCGTTGTCATCGGGATGAGCTCATGGAGTCCTATCGACCCCCTATGTCACACCGACAGGATTACATTAGGACTTGGCGGTATTTTTGGAAAGAATGGATTCGGCGAGATGGCTTCAGCGGGGAGAGATACGAAAGGTCATACCGAATGTACTTCCATCGACAAGAAAATTGTTAAGTCTTGGCGATCAGAAAATGAATCGAAGGAGATGTCTTGGCAAGACACAAAGTAAGCTGTGGAACGTTTTTCCAACCCCCTAAGTCGTAATGATAGTTTTCATCGGTGAGAGTATCAGTAATACGCTCATGACTGAAGGAATAACTATTGGGGAGACTCATGACGTCGGTGTGACTACATGACACCATAGCGACATATGATCTATTGACTGTCGGGAAGACTCAAAACGTCATTCAAACTACAAGACATCAAAGCGATATGTGATATGTGGTAGTCAGAGAGACTCATAACATCGATGGAACTACACAACATCTTAGCGAGTGTTTAGCGAACGTTGGTAAAAGCTCGAATACAATAGATCGCTGAGTTTTGAATACGAAAGGATGCGTCCTTTCAAATACTAGTGGATAAATGTTCATTTTCGATTGAGAAAAGGAGAGAAAAAGAAGCATAGAGCAAGTAAAAAATTACAGTAGGATACAAAATGTTTTATAATTTTGAGACTATGATGCATGTCTAAAACAATGGAGATTTCAATTGAATTTATTTGATGTGATGTCATTTTTTTGGTTTCAATTGTTTGTTGTGTTAATTAAAAATATTGCTGAAGTTGTCTCCAAGGTTGATGTTTTCTAATTGTTTAAACTGATATATCAAGGATATTTTTTAGTTTATTAGTGCACACTTGTTGTATCTGTATGATTGGATTAATTGGTTCTTTCAAAGAAAGATTAAGTCCTTTTAGTCAGTCATAGTAATTAGGAAATCTCATTTGGATCATTAAGAAGAACTCAGTAGTCACATCCTTGCATGTTTATACCAATTATAAACTTAAAATTATATGCCAAACAATTTGAGTATCTGCCAGAAAGAAGTTATTCATTTCAGATTATCATTTGACTCTATACACCCAATAAGGCACTAGACTCTACCATTCCACTATTTAGTTTCATTCATTTTTTTCATATGAACACATTAGATTTTATCCTTGATATTGCTTATACAATTTGTACCAAAATAAAACTCATTTATCCACTCCTATTTTCCATTGTGGGTAAATCACTTTAAAGGAATAAACATTGGTCAAGTCTGCTTCATTGTTATAGGTACACCCACTTAGGTCTGGCAGCACCTGAAGAGTAGAAGGTCTAAATCATTTGGCCTTGTCTGTTACCCTGAAACGTATCAAGAGATTGGCAACCTCTTGAGGTATTTTTCCTATGTTTTTGAGAGCTAAAAAACCCTAAGGGTGTTGCCTTCTATTCTAGTATGGTTTCATGTGATCATGTTAAATGTGCAAGATGGTCAATGCCTTGCACTATGTATATTCTTATGATTGTGATATGTGAGCAAGATGGTTAATGCCTTGCTCTGTGTTGGATTCATGTGATTTTGTCATGTATGGAAGATGGTAAATGCCTTTATTGATTTGTAGGGTCTACTGGTTGCAAGTAGGGGGAGTGGCTCTCAATGGGGGCCAACGTCTAGTGAGAGACTGTCAGGGTAACCCATTGGTGAGTTTCTTAATTCAGTGATAACCTAATTAATGAATTGGGGGGATGGGTAATTTGCACATAAACAAGATAAATGGTAAAGCCTCACATATGCATGTAGTGCTTGTTTATGCTAAGGATGGGTTGATAAGGCCTGGTTGGCAAGATCAACTTCCTTGTCCTTACAGAAAGAATGTTGGTTCTGCATGTGTCACCCTATGGGGCCAACATCTAGTGAGAGATTTTTAGGCTAACCATAGATGGGGCCAACGTCTAGAATGTCAGTGTAACCCATGATAGGACCATGTGGTGACACTCTTCCCTATTGCAGTCTAGCATTCCCTAGTTGTATGTTCTCCTTTTGTTGCATATGCTCCTTTGGAAGTTGTGTATTGTTGCATATGATGTTATCTTTGTGACTGTGTTGTATTGGAGTCATGTATTATCTTGTTAGCCTTCTATCTTCTTGAATGCATGTTGTAGTGGGACCTTATGTTATCTCCTAGCATGGGGAGTGGACCTTAGGGTTCCACATGGTTGGGAGGATAGTGCTTTTTCCTCCATTGGGTTTTCCTTGATTTTATTCATGTGCATGAAGGATGTTCCTCATGTAGCAGATGCCAGTCCTTGTTCCAGATCGTGAAGACAACCTCTATGTCATGCTATGGACTTGTACATCAGATGTATCATCTATTGAAATGTTGATTTATTCTTCCCACATGTATTTTGGGAAGCCTTGTTGTAATCAATGTATCGATGTAACAATTTTGATGCAATCCCTTGTAAGGTGACTTGAAATTATACATGTTAGTTGTTTATAAATGATCTTTGATGTTGTTTCTCTAATCTCATGTTCATGTTTATAGTTGTGTAAGCAATGCAGTCATGGAACCTTAGAGGACTTGGTTTAGTTTTATATGTTATGTTGTGTCATGCAGTTCATTGTTATTTCTCTTTAAATAAATAAATAAAAATTGTTCCATTATTGTTGCATATTTGTGTTGTCCTCTAGGGTTCTATGGCAAGGGCATTACACTTTTCCTTTTTGGTAGTTTGGGGGTTATTTTCATGATGGAATTTTTTGGATTTGCTTGAAGGAGTAGTGTAAAAAGGATTTGGAAGGAGTTGGAATGCTTGGAGCTCTTCCTCAAAATTTTCTTCCTTGGAAAGCTTGAAAGATAGAACTCAAGCTCCTTATGTGTGTTTTTGTATGAAATTGGTTAAATATTTGTAATGATTGTTGTGAATTTGTTTGGAATATTCAATGTTCTTGTTGTGTTGTTTATTTTTGGGCTGGGTTGTTATGGGGATTTCTATCTCACTTGATGAGAGCTCCCCAAGTGTGGGGTTGAGAGAGGGAGAACCTCCCCTAGGGAAAACTCCACCCTTTAAGAAGGTGGAGCTTGGATATGAGTACCCATCATGTTATTAGAGCATGGTGTTTGGGATGCAAAGTTTAGATGTAATAAAAAATGTGATATGTGAAGAGAGGTGTTGAAAACTATTTATGAAATTTATATGTTTTTCCCCATTGGGTAGAGATGTCACCACATCTCCCCCTTATGAATCTTGCGAATATTCATTGTTTGTGCATCAATCCTTGAGCCTGGGTGATTATTCTTATGTGTTTGTGTCTCAATGTTTTGTTGTATGGAATGTATTTGAGTGTTACTTGGTTCTTATGGAGACCTTCTAGCTTAGGGGTTGCTAGTTTTTGCAACCAATGGTTGGGTGGCGAGCACCACCAAAGGCCTTGGAAAAAGATTTGTATTTTCTTATAGGTTTTGAAGGGTTGATTAATGGGTACCTATGGTCATAAGAGAAGATATTGTTCCAATTCATACTTTTCCATAATATGGTTTGGGTTGTGAAAAAGATGTTATATTGAATACTTGAGGAGTTTTTATTTACTATTATAAAAAAAATGTGGAAGACCTTGTAGATATATACTTGTAAGAGAAATGTTTACTTTACCATTTGATACAGTTTCATGTAGATAAATGTTGTATTATGAAATGTCTAATTAAATAACAGGAGAATGATTTATACTTAAAAGAAATGAACAATAAATTATTGGTAGATTCTAACATGTGCAGTTGTTTTGTTTAAAGAAAAAAATAAGATAGAAGTTATATGCATATGTGGGATAGGAGTTCCTATTTGATGTATCTATTTTTGAAAACATAAAATTATATGTTTTAACTATATACTCTATGTAGTTATAAATGTATACCAGGAAATTTCTCTTTGGTAATTGTTGTAGTTTTAAAATAAAATAAAATAGATGTTACTTCCTGTAGACTAATGTTTTTTTATTCTTATTGTAGACAAGTAAAATATACATGCACTTGATCCTAATTTTACTAACACCGTTTCATCCTAAATCATCTCCTTTGCTAATCATTTAATTAAATACCCATTATTTGATTAAATTTATCTCATTCCATCTCTTAATTAAATAAATTAATTTATCTGATTAAGTCATCATCTCCCTTTAATTAAATAAATCAATTTTATTTAATTAGCCTCTAAGGTCATTCTATTAAATTAAATAAATCAATCTTTATGATTCAATTTAACATCATTCCCTTTTAATTAAATAAATCAAAATCTTTATTTAATTAAGTCTAATTCATATTCTTCTCAACTTTGATTTAAATCAATCCAAAAATATAAATCAAATTGTCACATCAGCTAATTTCCTTTTTAATTTAATCAAATCTTGATTAAATTAGTCTTAATCCATTAAATCCTCTAGCGTTTGCAACTTGCTCATGAAAATCATTTTAATCGATTTATTAAATCTCCTTTTTCATTCAAAAAGGCGTCAAAGGATGGAATATTCCTCAAATATGAAATCTCCCCCCAAAAGTACTTGTCCATCCAACAAGGCATTAAAGGCCTCTTACATGTCCTTTTCTTGATCCAAGTGATTTTAACTCCATCTTTCATCTCATCTTTCAAGCCATCTTTTGAATTTCAAATTTCCCCCTCTTTGCACATTGCCCAAAATGTGCTCCACCTCTCTTCAATAGCATCTTGACAAGTGGCATTATGTCATTGTTTGGACTTTAATCCCACATTCATCCTATCCTTCAATCCTCCATCTTTCTCATCTATAAATAAGAGGATTTCCTTTGTATTTTGGATCCACAACTTCAGTGCAAAGTCATTATCTTCATATTTATAGCTAATTTTATCCATTTCATCAAGTGTTCATAGCTTTTATCAAGTTTCATAGCTAGGTTATGCCAAAATTGCATCAAGGAGCTCCAATCATCAACAAATCTTCATCGAGCTTACAAGGGATTGGGAAAGGGCCATTTTCCACATCAAAATTGCACCAATTCCCCCATGGGATTAAGAGTTTTCTTGCTTTAATAGGATTTAATAACTTTCTTTGTTGTGTTCTTCATTTGTTTCCTATTTTGTGCATTGTAAATGAATTTGATGGGGAATGTTGATTTAACTTGCATATGGATCTAATTGTATGATTGTTTGTTGTGTTTGTGCAAGTATCAAATCACCATTCACACTTATAAAATCTGCATTTTATTTAAAATTTCATAGCATTTTTAGTCAAATTATTCTTTGGTTTAAATGCTAAAAGAATTGTGAGATAGTTGCATAAATAAGAATAAACCCTTGCATGAGTAATAATCAATAGATCTAGTAAGTTATAGTTGGAAGTTGAGGAAATACATTTCTTTTTTATTTAAAAATATTGTCTCAAGCATTTGTGTGGAATCATGATATATACATATATATAGGAGTGAATTTGCACCCCTCTCACAAACTCCCCTTTTACACCCTCTACTTCAGGAAAATCAAGCCTGAATAAGGAATTCCACATCACCTATATGTAATGCATCCACTTGGCACTTGTCTTTTGTGTTGGTGGGGGAATTTCTATTGGGGATGCGTGCACGACACGTATATGTCTACGTGGCGCGCTACCATCCCTGACAGATTCTTGCCTCTAAAATTCATAAAGACGTTACATTCTCCATTGGTGATGAAGTGTGTAATGCCTCTGTGCCTTCCTACTAACCTGAGAATTGATCTTTCCCTTATAATTCTTCTTCAAATGCATGTATTTCATTTTCACTTGATCTCTTTAGCAATTCAATCCATCTACTTCAAAATTTCACATGCCAGCTTCATCTCCTTAGCAATTTTCCTGAGCTTTTACGCATCTTCTCTACTTTGTGTTGCACTCTTTCCATCCTTGGAGTTGTGACTTGGTGTCCTATGAGACTACTTCCTCATTGTTGCAGTAGCGTCAACCTTACCAAGCTTGCATCCTCCTCTACGTGCTTGAGGGAACCTTGATTGAGAAGCTGATAATGTCTCTTGATTTATGTAGCATAGTGTTATTGTTATTGTTCAGTATATTTTCCATTACTCTCTTTATCATAGTTTCTATTTCATGGCTTTTATGGCTATCCATGGAGGTGGAAACACCAAAGCGAAGGTTTGACTGCAACAAACCCCTATACAACCCCAACATTTTTCCTCTCTTGGTTGTGTGTAGGTACGCGTCCATGTTGAGCTTGCTAGTAAAATAGACTCCTCATGAGTTAATCTTCATCACCTTTACTTTTGTTATCTCCTTTATCATTTTTCTAGTTACTTTGTTTATTCTATTTACTATCATTTTAGTTAGTATTTTAGACCTCAACCGCTAAGTAGTTAGTAGGTTTTCTTATTCCTTTTACTATGCCTTTGTACTTTTTTTTCATATAGAAGTTAGTGCCCCAAAGAGATTCCAACACATCGTGTTGTCATCATTGACTCGCACTACTGTCCTCGGGCAGAGAGTAGTCTGAGGTATGGTTTGGGTTCTAGAAGCCTGCTCATTTAGCCCATTCAAACTCTCGGGTTAGTCTAGAGTGACAAAAGCACTTGAGAGTGCTCTTCATTCTCTGTCCTTGACCTAAAACACTTGTCTAGCTCTAGGTAGATTAGGGCAGTCCTCAACTCTCGACTCTCTATGACCTGGAGCCTTGGTATCGTTGGTCCCCCTCTTCTACATTTTTATGAACTCAACGCGAACCATTTTGGTTCCATTTGGCAGTGCTGAAAGATCCCTTCCTTGTATCCTAGGAGTGTTGTGGGTGTGAGTGTTGCGAGGCACCTAGCCTTGCAACCCAACCTACGACCTTTAGTGGCATAGTTGGAAGGTTTCATATGCATCATGGGATAAAACCTTAAGTGGGTCACCATCTAGCTGCAAAACCCATTCTATGAAAGCTTTGTCTAGTATATGTAATGGCCTCCTTTTACATCTTCCCATCCCATCTACACAACCTGCAAGTGCATCCCTTGGCATAACCTTCACCTCATAGGATTTTCTGATGAATTATAATAGAGAATCATCTCCCTTATACATCCCCACATGAATCAATGGAAACACTATAACATGTGTTCTTGTTAACCCTACGTGTTGAGTGAATGTCATCACTGAGGAGATTATGTTGATTAAATTCTTACCGAAAGATGGGTATGATGAATCTAGGAGTACCATTTGTACAAATGATGGGATTTTTGTACCTCCCATCGGCTACATCACCTTTTCCATCTTTGTTGGACCTAAATCTGTAAATGCACTCTTTGACATAATCTTGGGGTCTAAGCTCTTCAAAGTGAAACTAGGTATCCCCTGGTTGGTTGCTATGAATGCAGTTCCCTCGGTGGTTCATAAGTGTCTGAAATTCATCCATGAGGGTATAGTGCATGTAGTATCCACAACACCGGCTATAAGCTACCGATTGCACATGGTGGCTACTCATTGGATCATTTCTGGCCTACCCCTATAGGTTCGCTTCCTTCTAGGATGGATCTCTTGTATCGAACCTATGTGAAGTACAAGAGTGGGGGCATAACACCTAAGGTGAGATACCCTTCTTCTCCCTATGCCATTTCTCATAGGGATTGTCTCAAGGTAGACAACGAGGCTACCTTGGCCTAGAAAAAAGAAGAGGAGAAGCATGCTTAGCGCTCTTTTACTTCTTTTGTTGTTGTTGTCCCGCCTATCACTTCCTCTCACCTTGCTACGCCGTCATCAAATTTTTCTCCTAGGCGATTGCTAGAGAATATGATGGTGCTTTCTTGGCGAAAGCCCAAGTGTCTGGCATTTGAACTTCCTATCTTACGGAAAGTGCCTCAGCCCGTTTGATATGGTAAGAGGAAGGGTCCCCACGGGGAGTCCTCTATGTCTCGGCCTCTACGACCTCCTACTGCTCCTGCCTCTAAGTTAGTGAATGGGAAGAGGCCCACCACTGAGGCATTATAGCCTTCTCCCCTTGCTATTGTTCCATCATCCTCTCAACCTGTCCCTCTTGTTCCTATTCAGGAGTCTCTCCCTATGTCGGAAACAACCATGATGGACACTCTAATGGTTGAATAGGAGTCTTATGTTCTATCTCAGCTCCTGAACTCTAGCTCCTAGAGTTGCAGAAACTGCCTTGCACTTGAGCACAAGCACCGAAGAAAGGCTTTGGCCACCGAGTAGGATACTCTTCAAAGGAGGGAAGGGGAGTCGACAGTTTCTACTCCAACACCTTGTGATGTATCCTCCTCTCTAGTCCCCTCTTCTTTAGTTCCTTCAACTTTCATTATTCTTCTAGCTCCCTTTGTGAGCATAAGTGATCCTCACCCGAAGATGGTATAGGAATTTATTGCTCCTTCGGTCGAGTCACCCCTTTTGATGTCCCTTCTAGACATCTCAACGTTCTCAAAGCTCATGAACATGCATAGCACCTATGTGGTGTCTATCACGATTTTCTCCTCTTCCTCTATAACTTCTACGTTGTCTATGGGGATCTTGCATCGTCTGACAAAGTGGAAGATGGAGGATGACCATGCTAGAAAAGGGGGTCAAAAGAGGGGTTCACCTTCTTCAGAGGGTGGTTTTGCATTAGTGTGCATCATCCTATTGATGAAAGAAGTCCTGGCATCCCCATAGTTTTCCACTACTCCCAAGTCTCTCAATGATCCTTGTAGTGAATCTCAGGTGCCGCCTCCCTCACCCATTGAGTTAATACATTTCACTCCAATGAAGTGCATGTTTAATTCTCTGGATGAGGTTCTGACCCTATCAATTTTTTTTGCAAAGTCACTGACATTCACCCCACAAGAACTGGGTGGAGAATACCTCACGGGGCCTTCTTCCTTAGCTCTTGTTGCGAGAGGATAAGAGGGTCCCCCCCTTGATATTCCACCCTTGCAGGCTCGTCCACCATCCCCTTATGATAATCTAGATTGGGAGAATGATGACCTCTTGGTTGATGAGGACTAGAGAGCACCTCTTCTTTATCTGTAGAGTAGATTATGTGTGTGTTTGTATTCCCTTGTGCTTGCATTAGGTGTTCTTGGATGACCCTTGTCACCCTCATAGGTGCTTGGATAGAAGAATGATTATGTGTCGTAAAACTTCCTCTATTTGCTACATCATTCTTCCTCTATTGTGTATTGATTTTTGAAAATTGGTGATGATGCAAAGTGTTGGGGGATTTTAGGCTCCCCTTCAATGTTGACCTAATTTTTTATTTTTATTTTGTTTTCTTGTGCATTCTTCATATGGTCTGATATAGTAGGGGGTTGATGATAGTTCATCTATATACTATTACTATACTTATCTATATTTATGAGTAGACCCCGAAATATGAGATACCTTGTCCCTTGTTCATAATTTTATTGTTTCCCTTGCATTTTTACTCTCTTATCTTTCGTGCTTGTTTTGTGATGGTATGGTGCTCATGTGTTGTCCCTCATGTGTGTGACAACATTACCACAGTTACATCTCACTATGTTTTGTGGGCCACAACATCACTTTTTCATTCTTGTTTTTCTCTCCTTAGGATGTCACGTGCCTTTGTGTTTGGAACACACTATCCTAAAGGGGGGCTATCATGTCACTTTGATTTTTAGAAAATGCATTCGGTGGCTAATGAATCTTTTCTCAAA
The DNA here is from genome assembly GCA_007258455.2 of Sequoia sempervirens. NCBI lineage: Eukaryota > Viridiplantae > Streptophyta > Pinopsida > Cupressales > Cupressaceae > Sequoia > Sequoia sempervirens. The sequence goes on along the minus strand of VDFB02000008.1, from coordinate 261,243,964 downwards.
AATCCTTTCAAATATTTTTCAAAAATTGCATTCCTCAGCAAGGACCCCTAGTAGAATATTTCTTTCATCATGGGTTCATAAAGAAAGAATTTGAAAAACCTTCCTTTGAGGAGGGAGCGCCTTCTCCGGTAGGTGAAGTTTGACCTTCCCCTTGTGAGGGGACCTTCTTCCTTTTGAATTCCTTGATGAAGTGAACATCTTTCAAAAGGATTCCTTGGTGTTGAATTGATTTGTGAAATTACTCTTACACTTTCAAACAACGTGTACCTTGAGTGGACCACTTTTATTTTGAAGGGTTCCCGAGAGGATGTAGTGTGTCGCATCAAGCCACTAAAAGGAATGCAATATGCTAAGATAGATCATGCTCTTGAAGGACATCACATCCAATGTCATCCACTAAGCGAGAAACACATTGTATGAAACAAGAAAACTGCACTATGAACCATGAAAGAGAAATATGCAAAAGAATAATGCCAATGTATGCCCCCACTCTAAAGAAATTGCTAAACACCATGTTGTGAGCAATTAATTTAAAGTAGCAAATGATAAATGCAAACAAAGAAGACATGAGAGCTAACTCAAAAAACCCTATGCCAAGTCATATGTTTCCAAGTAAAGCTACGTTATGCAAAAAGAAAAGAGAAAAGAAAGGGTTTTCCCCCAAAATGAAAACATGAAACACATAAGGGATCTATGGGTTTGGGGTTAGTATGTTCTTGCAACAATGTTTTAAGAGAGCTCGGAATTGTCATCATTCCCCAAATACACATAGAACTAGAAGAATGACACAAAGAGATTGAAAAAAAGGAAAACCTTTTGGGTCAACATGGAAGAGACATGAATGTCTTGATGCCTTGCATCATTCCCAAAAGGAAAACACAATAAAAATGAAAAAAATAAAGATAAAGAAAAGATTTTGGGTCAACATGGAAGAGACATGAATGTCTCAACACCTTGTGTCATCCCCAAAATGAAAACACAAGAAAAATGAAAAAGATAAAGATAAAGAAAAGCTTTTGGGTCAACATGGAAGAGACATGAATGTCTCAATGCCTTGCATCATCCCCAAAAGGAAAAATAAATACAAATGAAAAAGATGAATAGCGAAAAGTTAAAAGATTGATGACATAAAGAATAATGAAGATACAAATAGAGGAATGTCACAAAGAGAAAGAGAGAACATTGAACATAATATTACAGAGGATCACATTATGCACATGCAATCACTCAAAATAAAAAGAAATAAATAATACAAAAGACTAGTAAGGCACAGGTGAGTCAACCTAAAGTAGGTAATTCGCATCCCAATCATGTTCTTTGTATACCAAAGGTGGGCAACTAGCTAAAGGGAGAATAGCAAGTGCCGAACTAGGATATGTACCAAGTTCAACACTCTTCTTAGGAGAATTGTTATTTAAGCCCATGGAAGAGGAAAACAATGTATTCAATTCATTATGCACCTCTTCATCAATTTTAGCAACCTCGTCATCATCATCCAAGTTAATCACAATAGGAGGTTGAATGATAATTTCCATGGAAGATTTCAACTCTTGTTGTGGTTGTTGTATTGGATTGTTTTGTTTCGGGGAAGGGGGAGGTTGGTCATGCATTGCTTCAGTCAAGTTTGGATTTTGATTTTCTTTGTTTAATTCTTCATGTAACCTATGAGAAAGGGCACGATGTCTATGCATACGCTCTCTAGCACCTCTGTTTCTTTTAGTTTTTTTTTCAAGTTGTGTTTGTGTAGGAGTAGGTTGATCAACCATAGGTTTCTTTTCTTCCGTAAGGGGAGGAACAAATGGAACCACATGAGGTTTTTTGACCACTTTCTCTTTGACTTTGTAAACCTATTTTATTCTAGGAGGTGTGACGAGGTTGTTTTCATTGTCTCTTGGTCTTTTGTAGGATGTAGGTGAAGGTTCTTAGGTTGGTTTTGGTCATTTAGAATTTCTTTAGGTTCAAGCATGGTCTTGTCAAGGATAGTAGGCTTGGTGGTGGGTGGGGACATGTTTTAGAGGGATATCTCTACTATCTTCTTTGCCTTGAACTTTTGATAAGACAAGAAAAAGTAGTCTTCTCAAGGTTTTATAGGTTCTATAGGCTCGGGCCCAAAGAAATCTAAGGAAAAATTTCCTTTAGAGGACATAGGGTTAAAGCCACTATGATGGATGGTGAAAACTTCATTATCAAAGGGAAACTTTAAGAATTTATGCACAACCAAAGGGACAAAATTCATGGAGCGAAGCCATGGATAACCTAGCTTCACATGAAACTAGTCCAACTACAGGATGATGGAGAATGAGACATCTAATGTTTTTGGTCCTATTTGCAAAGGAAGAGTAATCGATTCCATCGTAGAGCAAGAAAAACCATTGTGTGTCTTGATCCATTCTTTCGGTTTATTGTATATGTATTGATAGAGCTCATGCAAAAGTAAGAATTCCTTGGTGATCACATTCTCTACATAGGTGGGATCTATTAGTATCCCATTAGTGGGCTTGTCATAGATTCAACTAGCTATGTAAAGAGGATTATCGGGTGCATGTTTAAGTATATCCTTAGAGGAGAAAGCAATGTCAAGAGGATTCCTAGTTTGTCCTTTATGAGGAATGATGTCTATCACTCCTACCATGTCATCCATAGAATCATTATCTATAGGAGCATGTTGAATAGAATCATTCATATCATCATCTGTATCAACATTCATCACATCATTCTTTGTAGTTTCGCTAGCTTTGATAAATGAAATACTATGTTTAGGCATAGGGTTGGTGAAAATTTGCAAGTTTTGGTTAGGAGGGGAACAAACTTATTTCCTTGATCACTAAAACCTCCAATGGAAAGATGACCAAAATCAATGAGGTCTTGCACAAGATGTTTAAGATGCTTACAGTGTTTTGTGTCATGTCCATTTTGTTAGCGATAGTGGCAATAAGCATTTGATCTAAAGTTGTGGGGCAAAAGGCTTATTAGGGTCAGGTGTTTTGATGGGAGGCAAGGTAATCATTTGTTGTTCTAAGAGTTGGGACATTGTGTTATGAAGGGTATTGGGTAAGGGAGTGAATTTTCTTTTCGGGCCCCCATAGCTAAAAGGTATCATGGCTTTAACAACAACTATTTGGCTATTGACATTTTGAGTTTTTTGTTGAGGGGGATTGAATTGAAGGAAACCTTTGTTTGGTTTTCTAAAAGTTTGGGAATTATTTTGGTTTGTGGACTCAGACTTCTCAATTCTGGTAGAAGTGGACCTTGTATCTCGACTTCTAACTAAATTTTGATAATCATGGAGGGCAATACACAAGTGCATAAAGGATGGGAAATTCATCATGGTAAGCTTGTCTTGGATCTTACTTTGCAAATTTTCTATGAACATCTTTTGAAGGTGAGGGTCAGGAACCTTGACATTGATTTGGGTATAAAGTGATTGATAACATGAGATAAAGTCAGTTATATTTTCTTCTTGTTTTTGCTTGCATCTCATCAAATCAGCCAAGGTCATCTTAGGAGTCATATGCACTTGGAAATGATTAAAAAATGCCTCAACAAGTTCATCGAATGAACAAATTGAGTTGTACGGTAAAGATGAAAACCACTCCAAGTCAGTATCCTTCAAGGGCCTAGAGAAAAGCTTAGCCAAGAGTTTATCATCAAGGAGAAAGTCATTGCATAAGGTGGTATAAACATTAACATGGTTAGAAGGATCTCCCTTCCCTCCATATTTCTCAAATCTAGGCATCTCCACACCTTGTGGCATCGGTGTTCGCAATATCTCTAAGGACAATGGACTACTTTTGACATAATATTTAGGTGGGCCATTTTGATTTTGGTTGATGGTGGAATTTTTTTTTGAAAGGATGAAACAGTTTGGAAGAGTTGATTAATGAGAGGGTCATTGCTTGTGTTATGAGATGGAAGTGAAGAAGGTGAAGGTATGTGTTTGAAGGACAAGTGAATGGAATGCTTATAGGTGGTAAAGTGGTAGGAGATATGACATGTGATGCCACAAAGGAACTAGGGATGCTAAAAAAAATACCCATGGAAGGAATCACATTACTAATTTGTTGCATTGTTGTTATGAATTGAGGGTTGGTATAGGTAGGAATTGAGGAAATTGTTGTGGGAGGAGGAATTTGGTAAAGGAAAACTAGTAAATGGGGTGAGGTGTTTTCCATATATTTGAATTATGTTTTTCACAAGGTAAAGTCCATCTTCACTTTCAAGCATGTGGTGAATGTTGTCTTTAGTAGAGATGGCAGTAGTTGAAATGTTGTCATTTTGCATTTGATGTAAGTTTGCTAGGTCTTCATGAATTTGAATTATGTTTTCTTGCGGGACACTATCATTCCTTGTTTCTGTTGGCATATGGCTTCTAGTGTTATCATTGATGGAAACTAAAGTCATTTCCATGGTTTGTAGATCAGTATCTATTCATATTGGGAGATAAAGTGAAATATTGTGTGTTATCAAAAAAATACTTGAAGAACAGGGTATCCGGTCAGTCAGTTAATCTGTTTACTTCATCAGATCATCGTTTTGAGTTGTGGGTCCCCGGGATTGCTTGTTGAGCATGTATGTTATCTTATTATTGAATTTTGTGGTGTTGCATTAGTTGTTGTACGAGCTTGGAGGTTCGATAGGATGTTTTCTGTCTATTTGCTTGTTGTAGCTGACTCAATGAATGTGGCACATTGTGGATGTGTAAAGTGAAATTATTTAAAATGTTTTTATGTTTAAATATTTAATTATGGGTCCCAACTATAGTCTAGCCGATGGTGTTAGATCCACATTGAAAAATTATTTGTAAATTTGGGCCGATAGTTGATAATATTTCCAAGTTTTATTAAGGCCGACCTATAGCGATTTTATTTCTAGATGCAAATATATATAAGAGATTCCATTTATCATTTGGTATGCCAAAAAAGAAGAAGAAAGAAGTGTGGTGGTGTGTTGTGATAATCAAGAAGAGTGATTAGGCGATTATGCACAATTTCACTTGTGCATTAAGATTTTTGCAGTGCGAGTTGTGTAGAGCAGAGCAGAATTGTTGAATCAGTCAGAAGGACAAGATTATCTATAGAGCTTAATCGAAACTGTAATCAGGCATTGTAGATGTTATTTCATTAGTTCACTCTTTTGGATCTATTCCAAATCTTTGTAGGGAAGTGAGCCTATCCATTTTGAGCAGTGAGCTCTAGGTAGTGAGCCTGAATGCAAGTGCATTCCCATTTTGTACTTTTCATTTTGGGTATATTCATATTATATTGTGGATTGGCCATCCACTATGGTTTTCCCCTAACAAGGTTTCCACGTAAAAATTCTAGTGTTATGGTGTTGTGATTATTTTCTTTTTGTTGATGCATGTTTCATTTTTTGAATGGTTAAGAAAGTTAAATGACAGAATAATAAAGTTGAATTTTTGCACAACATTGGTTCACCCCCCTCTCAGTGTTGCTTGTTTCCAACAATTGGTATCAGAGCTAGTTCCTCGGAAGAAGTCTTACAGCTTGGGGAGATATTGGAAGGTTTTTTTCAATGGATATAAGCAATCGTCAACAACAACTTATGGTGGCCCTTGATGATCTAGACCAGTCAAAATCTGAGAACCAAGAATTGCAAGAAAATCTTGAGAATGTAGAAAAGTTCATTCAGTCACTAAAAGACAAAATCAATGAATCAAGGGAGAAAAGAAAGGAATTATGTGGTCAACTCAAACAAAAGAACAAAAGCATGGAAGATGAACTTAGTCTGGCTTTGAAAGAGAAAACAAAAGAATGTGAAATTTTTTCCAAAGCGAATATTGCCTTGAAGCATGAAATGAAATCTATCATGATGAGAATGACCAAGGAGATTGAGGACAAAAAGAAGAATGAAGAAAATCTTGCACAGTCTTTGAAAGAAAAATCTAAACAATGTCGTCGACTAGATAATGAATTGGAGCAATCCAAGAACAATGAAGAAGTGCTTGAAAAGCAACTTGATGATCTCAGAGATGAACTTGCTACTGCAAGTGAGTATAAGGAGAAATTCAAAGCAAGCTCAACCAAACTTGATGAACTAATCAAAGGACAATGGACTGATGGTGATAGACGAGGTCTTAGATATGAAGAAGGAGAAAGTTCCAGATTTGGACAAAGGAATTCCAGACAAGGATGATTCAGACAAGGAAATTAGATGAAAGGAGTCAAAAGAAATCTAGTAAGGCAACCAAATGCTCAAATATTTAATGGCTATTTTTATGTTTGCAACAAATTTGGTCATATGGCTTCTCAGTGTAGGAGTAAAATGAATACAGGTAGACCATCATTCTCAAGTCAGTGTTTTAATTGCTATAAGTATGGTCATAAGTCAAGTGAATGCAGAATTGTGATGAATAACTTTCATAGAGATGTCATATTCTATAAATGCAATAGATATGGACATATTGCTAACCAATGTAGATCAAGAAAAATTTAGTGGAATAGTTGGTTTAGACAGAGAAATGTTGTGTGCTACAACTACAACAAATTTGGCCACATTGTTAGATTATATTGGAACAGAAGAGGTTCGGTAAAACAAAACATGCAACAGGATGTTAAAGGGAAAGGAAAAGTCACTACTGATGTGATCAGAAAGAAAATGCAGAAGAAATGGGTGAAGAAGAATCCCTCTGTAGAAGGAAATGCACTAGCACCAGAAGCAACTTCTGGTAATTCCTCAGGGAATTAATTTTAGGTCTCTAGCATAGGGGGAGCTATCAAGAAAACTCTTAAACCTCCCCTATTACAGGTAAATGATACTAGAATCCAAATGTGTCCAGTAGGAGAGTTGATTCTTTTCAAATGTTGTTCAACTAGTTAGAAGCATTAGTGAAGCATATTGGAGATCTGCATAAGAGTCATCTATCTTGGTGCCTAAAAGGAAGGAAATTAGATGAGTTAGGGCAAGGGAATTTATTGCAAACTAAAGGAGTTAGGTATGTGGGAATAAAAGAACAACTTCAACCCTCATTTGTCATAATGCATTTGGAGAAAAGCGGTTTGGAGAGCTCTAAAGTGATCATTGCAAAAGATTCAAGCATAAAGGAGAATCCGCAATCAAATTCCATTTTGTCCCCGAAAGGTATTTATTGAAAAACCTATAAATTTGTATGATTGCAATCATGTCTACTCCTCTAATAGTCAAAGTTAAGGATAGGTCACATCCAAAATTTAAATGGCATCCATATAAGTCCATAGATACAGAGCCCTTAGGTGCATTTTCATCAGTACCGTATAGAGTCCTGCATATTGAGGATATTAGGGCTTATGTGCATGCAAAAATTGAAGATTTGGGAACCTCTCATTTGATGGATTTGTACTCTCATCATATAATTCAAGAAGATTTTACTGTGAAATCAGAATTCAAAACTCTAGAGGATAAGAAATTTGCACAATTTGTGAAATTTCCCATATTTGAAGAAGATGAATGGGTTCAATATGTGTTGATTCATGTGCATGATGAATTCATGTGGTTATATGTGTCATTCATCACAAAAGAAGCTATATGTGCAGTTACAGTACTAAATTCCACCAGTAGACTTCTAGTTTTGAAGTCTATGAAGAATGATAAGGTTACTGATGCGTCAGGCTCGCAATGGGATAAAAGAGCAATGACGATAGATGATAGTGCCACAGTGGATGTAAAATTTGCATCAATTTTTATCAGCTATAAGATTTATCACTCAAGCTGGGATAAATCAGTATCTGACACAACTATCTATGCAACATATGAGATGGTCAAACAAAATGCAGACTATGATTTGTGTGAACTGCTCATAAGCCATTTATTGAAAAACTTGGGAAAAATCAAGAAGGATAAGAAGAACATATTCAAATACGATAACCTACTGATATGTTTTTTGTTCTACTTCTCGGGTGAGGTTCCAGGAGTTGGTAAAGTTCAATGGCATAACAATGAATCAGTAGTTGTTCAGATAAGGAATATATTATTTGGATTGGGTGGTCAATAGACCCGCAATACAATCCTATGGGGTTACTTTAAAAGCTTTCAGAATTTAATGCATGCCAGAGAGAGAATTCCTGCCACAATAGTGGAACAGTACAAAGACACTATTTGCTTCATGGTAGACATTAACCAGTGCCATGTGGAAGCTATTGATCCTAGAATAGTTTGGATCATGCCTATGGGTTATGAAGTAGATGAGAACATTCTAAAGATGTATGCAGAACACCTGTTGAATTCACCACTGGATTAGGGAGAAGAAAAGTTTGGTACTTATGCAAAGAAAAGCTTGTAGGTTCATTCAAAATTGAAAATTTTCATGATAGTTAGAAGGGTAAGAAAAGAGACAAAAGCTTTTGCAGAGAGTATGGGCATTCCTGTGCAGAAACTAAAAGAAGTGAGAAGGAAAATAGATGACTTTGAAGCAACTAAAATGAAAGAAAAGGAAGAATCAACTGGTCCATGAACATCTCCTGCTCACACTAGATCTAATAGGATTTCCCCTGCAGCTCAGTCAAATCAAGCCGAGATTTCCAGAAAAAGGAAGAAGAATAAAAGCACAAGATCTTACAAAGTTGTGTCTGCAGATGAAGAGGAAGAAACTAACTTAGAATTAGTAAGAGAGATAAAGGCTACTGGTACTCAGGTTGTCAAATTGAACAAGATAAAATCTTCCAGCAAAGGAGAAGAAGTAAAGAAAAAGCCAAAGTTGACAAGCCCAACATGATTGTTGAGGAAGTTGAGAATGCAGTGGTGAAAGATGGAATTATCAAGCTACTTTATGATTCGTATGAGACCTTTGATGAATCCAGTAAGAGAATTCTTGAAGATACAACAATAATGCATATGAATATTTTTAATAAAGGTCTTGTTGAAATCATGTTTGGTTTGCCTACAAGTCTATATGATGCTTTGGAATCTAGGAGGTTGAGTGCCAGATCAGAAGAAGAAAATCTAAGAGAGTTCTTGTCGATCTATGCCTGGAAATGATAATTGAAGAGATGGATTTATTCCTTGAAAAAGCTAAAAAGGAATTTAAGAGCAAGACAAGAGTAAATAGACTCATGATTGGTGAAATTGACACTGTTGTCAGTGAAACTAAGGAAATTTTGGAAGAATTTTTGTCAAGGGATAAGATTAACATTGAGGAAATCAATACTAAAAATGTTCAAGGAAATGAGGAAGTGAATGTGGAGGTAAATAAAAATAAAGAAGAGAATGTGAATGAGGAGAACATGAATGTGTCTGATCCTCTAGAATTTGAGGATATTCTGACTTCTCCTAATGTGGAAAATATAGAGACACCTATGGTAACCAAGGTCCCTATTGAGGTGTTAGCTGAGGAAAAAGACGTACATATTGAAGAAGCTGAAATGCCTAAAGTCAATCCTGAATCAGAATCCAATGTTGAAAAAGAAAAGGATCAAGAAATCAGAATAGAGGAAGTGAAGAGATCTCTATTGGAGCAACAGGAAGATTCAGATCCTGAGTTAGATGAAAGCTCAATTAACCTATCCACTCTGTCTAAAATTTAGATGATGAAGGTCTCTAAAATTTCTCAAGCCAAAGCTAGTGAGAGGATACTAAAATCTCACATAGAGGACAGTGAACTGCTAAATCTTGCATATGGAGTTTTATAGAATTTAATGCCTACTTATGTTATGGACCCATTAGGTTCCTCCTCTGGTGAGTTAAAGAAGCTAATAGATTCTATAGATTCTCATTTTGAATCTTTCGAGAATTTAGCTTTGGTTAAAGTGAAAAAGGAGTTCAAGGAGAAGAGAGTTGGTAGCCTAAATGAATTGATTGCCAAATACAAAGATCTATTAGGCACTTGCATAAAAAACATTCAAGGTACTATGTTTGAAGGAGGAAAAGTGTACAAATCTTGCTTGGTCTTGTCAAAATATACTGAAGCAAATGAGAAGAAGGTGAAAGACATTGCACAATAGTTGGTCACTATCTCCAATACTTTTGACCCATTAGCCGGTAGTGTTTGTAAACAAGAAAGTCAGGTAATGTCCTTGCTCAACCAAATAAAGAGCCTGAAACTTGAAAATGAAAGGATTATTGGGAGAGTATGTGAACTTAGGGATTAATAAGTACAAAGATTGAGATAATGGTGAACGCTTTGAAAGAGGCTAAAGATGCTATGGCTGCTCCAAATACGGTAAGTATTGAAGCAACATAAACATTGTCATATCTTCTTTACGGTCATATAACCATTTTGGAGAGTTTGAGAAGTGTTTGGGACTCAAACTTAAGTGGATTGAGGAATGAATTTGCAGACGTCTTCAAATGTTTGTAAGTCTTAGGTTATGTTTGTACAACTTTGCAATTTTGGATTCCCCAATTTTGTCATTGATGTCAAAGGGGGAGAGAGTGCAGTGAAAAATGCCTTGACATTCTTAGGGGGAGCAGTATTTTGAATTTTGGCAGTGTACTTACTAGTTTCAACACTTATTCATTTTTCACTAAGTGTTGCCATCAATTCCAAAGGGGGATATTGTTGGCATATGGCTTCTAGTGTTATCATTGATGGCAACTAAATTCATTTCCATGGTCAACAGATCAGTATCTAGTCATACTAGCAGATAAAGTGAAATAATGTGTGTTATCTGCAAAATACTTGAAGAATAGGGTATCCAGTCAGTCAGTTAATCTGTCTACTTCACCAGATCATCATTTTGAGTTGTGGATCCCCGAGATTGCTTGTTGAGCATGTACATTATCTTATTACTAAATTTTATGGTGTTGCATTAGTTGTTGTACGAGCTTGGAGGTCCAATAGGATATTTTTTGTCTATTTGCTCGTTGTAGCCGACTCAGTGAATGTGGCACATTGTGGATGTGTAAAGTGAAATTATTTAAAAAAAATTTATGTTCAAATATTAAATTATGGGTCCCAACTATAGTCTAGTTGATGGTGTTAGATCCACATTGAAAAATTATTTGTAAATTTGGGCCGATAGTTGATAATATTTCCAAGTTTTATTAAGGCTGACCTATAGCGACTTTATTTCTAGATGCAGATATATATAAGAGATTCGATATATCATTTGGTATGCCAAAAAAAAAAAGTGTCATGGTGTGTTGCAATAATCAGGAAGAGCGATTAGGCAATTATGCACAGTTTCACTTGTGCATTAAGATTTTTGCAGTGTGAGTTATGCAAAGCAGAGCATAATTGTTGAATCAGTCAAAAGGATAGAAGATTATCTACAGAGCTTAATCAGAACTGTAATCAGGCATTGTAGATGTTGTTTCATCAGTTCACTCTTTTGGATCTATTCCAAATATTTGTAGGGTAGTGAGCCCATCCATTTTGAGCAGTGAGCTCTAGGCAATGAGCCTAAATGCAAGTGCATTCTCATTTTGGGTATACTCATATTATATTGTGGATTGGCCATCCACCATTTTTTTCCCTAACAGAGTTTCCATGTAAAATTTTTGGTGTTATGGGGTTGTAATTATTTTCTTTTTGTTGATGCATGTTTCATTTGTTGAATGGTTAAGAAAGTAAAATGACAAAATAATAAAGTTGAATTTTTGCACAACACTGATTCACCCCCACTCTCAATGTTGCTTGTTTCCAATAGTTTCAACTTGCATACTACTTGAAGGCAAGGATTTGTTAAGGGTATGATCCATACCTAGTGTACTAATGTCAATACTAGGAGTGAAAGAGCTAGACAACCCAAGATCCACAACAATTATGTTATCGTGGGATGACATGAGTCTCAAAATTTGTCTCACTACAATATTAGCAATAGGACACCAAATACTCATGCAAGGGCTATGAAATGTAGGGTGAATGCAAATGCAATATAAGCTAAGAAAAATGAAATACTTATGACATAAATTATGGAAACTGAAACACAAAGGAAATAGCAACAAACATAAACTTTAAATTCCAGAAAATGCAATGCAAAATCTGCACTGGGACTGATTTTCCCAAGGTGGAGAATGAATCCCAATGAGATTTTTTTTCCAAATTTTAAGAAATTTTTATTTGAATTTTATGATTTTTATGTTTTATGATCTATCTGTTGAATGTAAATGCAAATTTTGTGTGATTTTCAATGAAATGAGATGCAAAAATGCAATCTATATGAGCTTTCACTAATGCAAAATTTGAAACCCTAGAATTCCAATTAACTAATGCAAATCCTAATGCAATGTTAATGCAAGCTAGATCTAGGATGATGATGCACTCAAAATAAGAAATTTTAATGTTCTAAATGCAAGCTCACCAAAATGTGGTATATGAAATGCGGGATGGATGCTATCATATGATTTAGGACATAGAGCATACCCACTTTCCACCTACTACATTCAAGGGTAACCCTAAAGATCTTAATGCAAAGGAGAAAAAAATATTGTAATAGGGTTGTCCTAGGGGCTGAATGAAAACTATTAAGGGGTTCACCACCAAGTTTATACTTGGAAAATATAATGAAATTCAAGATGCAACACAAAACCCTAATTCAATGCAATGACCTAGAAAAGTAAATGAAATAGCTCATAAAAAATTGAAGACAAGAAGGTGTGCACCTCGAGATATGGAAATGGTTGAATGGAGGTCTGGAACACTAGAAATTCTAATTTTAATGCTAACTAGGACACATTCTCCAAGTTGGAAAAATTAGTCCAATTTCTAGAAAACTGTGTGGGAACATGAATCTACCAAAAGGGTATCCAAATTTTCAAAAATCGAAAAACTAGCTGGAACTGGGACTCATTCACCAGAAGTGGCGAATTAGTCCAGTTGGGATTTTCTAAAACTTCAAAGGTTGATCCTGCTCTTCTCTATTTGCTTTATTCTTCCTGAGTGATTTTCGGATCTGAAACCCTGATTTGCAACCTATAGGTCTTCTGCAAGGTTCTCCAAGACTTGATGACAACTTTGACAACTTTGAATGACTTGCAACTTTTCTCCAATCTTGCTCCTTAGAAAATATACAACCTCAACCTGAAAATCACACATAAAGGAGAGGGAGAAATGTTGTTGGGTTAGTGAATAGGGGTTTCCCTTGGTCAAACACATTATTGGTAATTAAACCTTGAAATGAAATGAAATAGGATAAAGGAATGATGAATGAACAAAATATGATGTTGCAACTCACAAAACCCTAGCAATGAAGTGTTGCAAACATGTATGTAATGGATCCAATGGATATAGACTTTGATTCTTGCATGAATTGGATAGATCTTGAATGTAAGGCTTGCTTGAATCGCACAATCTTACACAACAATTGTTAGCTCTAAAAAACATGATGCATGAAATCTTTGAGATGATGATTGATGCTTGAATGCTACTCTAAAATGCTTGATAATATTCTCTTCAATGCTCTTGAAAATGCTTGAATTATCTTGTGAACTCAAACTTGCTACTAGGAATGCTCTCACAAAAGTCTTAGGTGAAAATGAATTAAAGAACCTTGTATTTATACTCAATTATGCAAGAATTCCCAAAATTACAACACTACAAGCCGACATCAGATCTAGGAGGATAAAATCCCACTAGAAATTTGAATTAATTTTGATTTTTGGCCACACGGGACTCATTTTCCCAAGGTGGTGAATGAGTCCCACTAGACCTAAATTTTGGGACCAAATTTAAAAATGCTTAGAAATGTGTAAAACAAGTTTTGAGACCCAAAAATCTAGGTGGGAATCATTCGCCCAAGGTGGTGAATGAGCCCCAAATCACTAACTCTAGGCCATTCAATCCTGAAACACCTGACTTATGATTGGGTGATGATTGGTTTTGGGATTATCCTTGAAAAGATGCATTAAGTGAGGATTTTGGATGTAAAATAGGGCCAATTAAAGCATAAGAAAGCCCAATTATTAATGAAAATCCTAGAAAAGTGTGAAAGTGGGTTACATGACTTTACAACACTTTAAAATAAGGCAAGATCAAAGTTAAAAAGAGGTTTATTAGGTGTAATTAATTACTAAGACCTTAGAAAAGTGTGAAAGTGAGTTACGACACTTCACAACACTTTAGAAAGGTACCATTTAAATCCATTATTTCACAAGAGTCCAAGACCTACTGTGAATGTGTTAAACACATTATAACACTAAATCAGGGCAACATTAAGCCTAGTTCACAAGGAGGGACCAAAAAATTAAGGGAAAAGTAGAAGGGATACATTTTCAGTTACCACACTTCCAAACATGAAAGTATCAAACTTCACCAACGAAACAGAGAAACAACATTAGTGAAAACTATAGTAACATAATAGAATAACAAACAAAAATTGGTCTCTAGATTACCAAGAGTGACAAAACACTCAGAACCAATACCAATCCTAAGTCAAAGCCAAATAAACATCAAGGCCAAGAGCTAGAAAGAACATACAAAGAAAAACTAGGATGTAGACCAAGATCCCATCACCAACCACAGTCCCCAAAAGCTGCAATAAACTATCTACTTAGAAACACCAACTTTGAACCAACCTTGAAACACATGTCAAACTAGGAAGCCAACTCAATCTTTGTATCTAATAGAGAGAGCTCCCCTTTATTGGAGAAGATCACATGAAAACCTTTTCCACTAAACCCAGAGAACTCTAGCAGCCCTATATTCCACCTCAATAGGAGTAGATCCCACCTCAAAAGGGACAATAGTAGAGAAAACCAGAAAAGGAAGCTTCCAACCAAAACCACAACACCCATCTTCACCTCAATAGAAGAGGAAACCACCTCGATAGGAACATGTTGTAGAATCAAGGAGAAAGCTACCACTCCTGCAGAAAAAGTAAACACACCATCCTTTAGCAAACCTGACAACATGAATTTAAAAAGGAGCAAGAACAACAAGAACATCTGGGTCATGAGGATAGGCATGAAATAAAACCTAGTTGATAAACAAAAACTAGAGGAAGAGTAGAGCAGAACCACTAGCTACAAACCCCAAGCAACTCAAATGCATCCAAAAGGAGGCTCCAAAGAAAGCCAAAACCCACAAGCCAATCATTGAGGAAAAAAATAGCCCCAAAGACCCACACCCACCAGCCAAAATTGGTAGAGGCCCACCAAATCTTCAACAAAAAATCCTTTGAGGTCACACCAAATAGAAGAGAAAGCAACCAAAACCAAGAAGCCATCCATCGGGGACAAAAAATAGCCCCAAAGAGCCACACCCACTAACCAAAACTGGTAGAGGCCCTCAAAAGCTTCAACAAAAAATCCTATGAGGCCACACCAAACCAAGGAGCAAGCACCACTGCAACACCAAAGATCACAAAAAGCAATGCCAAACCAAAGAAAGGAAAGAACCTCACCCATAAACACATCCATCCAGCAAAAAAAATAGAGCCCACTGGCCAACACCACCACCAGAGCCAACCCAAGCTGAATGCCCAAGAAAGTAGACACAACCCTTTGAGGAATTCCAAGACAAACCTAGGAAAACCAAGGAATAAGAATAGTAGAGGCTCTAAGAGGCCTAGACACTGAAGAACTCTCACAATGAAGAGAGAACAAGCACCAACAAGCAAAAAGCTCCAGCCAAGGGCAAAAAGGAAGCACACTTTCCATGCATACTACCAACAACATAGACTCCAAAGTAATACAAAAGTGAACCACTCCCCCTGCAACCCCCTGCAACCTCATCCTCTCCATCAAGATCACTAACATAATCCTTGCTAGCATCTGTAGATTTGAAATCTCCCACCCATTCCCTTTCCTACTCATGCTTCGTTGTTCCATAATCCTCCTGTTTGATTGTTATCTTAATGGTTATAATAGTTATGAAAGAAAATAAATATGATTAACTTCAATATTAGTGGTAATAATTGAGAATATAATATTAGTAATAAACTTGAGTATAATGTTAATGTTATAATTTTGAAAATGTTGTTAATACTATTATCAAGTACAAACAATGTCATTATAACTAACCTAATAGTGATCTTTCCATAGTATTGGTATTAATATTAAGAGAGTTAATAATATTATTTATAAATACAAAAAATAATACTACTAGTAAGGTTGTATGTGTGGCATTATTAATAATTACATTACAAAGTATTGCAAATTATAACAATAATGGAAACAATAAGAGTAATCTCAATAGTTATAGTAAGGATATTAATATCAATATGGTGGACAATATAAGATGAAATTTTCAAAATGGTCTTTCACCTTCAACAATGCAAACCATCAATTCAGTAACAACTAGAGTTCCAACCTAGCATTATTGATATATTTTGAGGATAAGAATAAATTTGAAATCAATAGGATAGAAATTAATTACCTTGATGATAAGGAAAAACAAAAGAACTTGATGATTCTAATCGAGCTGATGTTGTAAGGAATTGTATCCAAGAAAAAACCCCAATTCCTATCCAACTAAAGGTTAATTACGTTACCCGATACATGTAAGATGTTATCATGTTGCACATGGTTGGCATTACAATAGTTTTTTTATACTAATATTAAAAAAATGTTGGTTGTGTTTTGCCTTATGTGCTAGTTTAGGGCATGAAATTTGGTATCAAAGCAAGGTTCAAGCATTGGGAACTCTAGGAATATGTGTTCACCATGTTAATAGTTCCTTATGGTATTATCATGTAGGATGTCACCTAGGATGCATAAGGGTTGTGAACATGGTCATAAACATGGTGTGGAGAGAGAGTGAGTTGAGACATCAACAATAAAACCACACATCCTAGAGGCACCTCAACATGATCCATTGTCAAACCTCAAGTCCTAAATCCTCTATGAATTAGAGGATTTGATTGGGGTGATTCATGCCATATTACCAAATGCAGAGGGGGGTCCTTGACATGAGAAGACAAAAGATCTATAGGGGCACATGGATTAAAGCATAGGGAATGTAGTACGAGTCCCCCGTACATTCATGATGATCATTATGATGAAGGAGAAAGGATCTATCCACCTATATCCTCCACCACAAGTACCTCAGCCAAAGGTAGAAGTTGAGGCTAGAGTATCTCATGATGCAAGTGATCAAATTCATGAGTCACTACGATTGCAACCACCTACATTTGTGGGATCCATATATGGTGTAGATTTCAATTCTTGCCTTCTCAGTCTTGATAGGTGTTTTGGATTATGTTCATATGCAGGAAATCTAAAATAATGATTTGCAATACACTTCCTTTAAGGCATAGCCTCAACATGGTCTCACCAGGAGGAGTGCAAGCATCACATCTCTATTGACGTGTCACCACTTGGGAGACCATCCTTGAGTGGTTTAGGGCATGTTAATTATTTGAGCACTTCAAGCAATGCCATATTTACGAGTTTCATGATCTCCATCAAAGAAGACTATCAGTAGTGTAGTATGAGAGCTGATTTTTAGGGCTATTACAGTATGTGGACTATCTTTAGGATGAGAATATTCTCATCAATTGTTTCATTAGGTGACTAAATGTAGGCATATCAAGGCCTTTTTTTTATGGCTGATCTAGAGAACCTTTAGGTGGTTGTGGAGAAGAACCTCATTATTGAGGAGATTCAAGGGAAAGCTCATGATGAACAAGAGCGGTTCAAAAACTGTAATCAAGGTAAATAGGTATAGGGATTTTGTCGATCTCTCCTTCCTTCGAAGGGAGGATTTAGAACCCCTACAGGACCATATAGGTTACCACAACAACACCAACATAATCAAAGGGCCAAACCTTAGCAGAGTTTTTAGGGTGGCCACTCTAGGCCATGATGACCAAAATGGTCCTCATAGAGATTAGTGTCCTCAAGTAAAAGGTGCCACCCCAACACACTCACAAACATCTTTTTGTGGACACAATGGTTCTACTAGGACTGGTGGAGAAAATTTTAGTTGGAATCTATCATCATAGGTACATGTGAGAGGTCCTTGTTATGTGTGTGGTGCAGTTGGAAACTTAGCTAGAGAGTATCCTCAAATTTTTCTAGCTAGAGGTCAACATTCATCGGGCTTAGAGTAGACAATGGGTGATGCAGGAAAATTTCACCAAGTATTTGTGGTAGTAGAGAACTACCAAGTTGAGCATCAAACCATAGTTATTGAGGCTCTAGGTATGATAGGAGATATGCATGTTTCCATTTTAATTAATTTTGGGGTGTTTGATTCTTTTATTTCCCCTTTTGTAGTAAAGCGTAGAAGGCTAGTGACATCTTGGCAAGACGATAGGTGGGAGGTTAAGTTAGCCTCATGGACTAAGGTTTATATAGATTTCATAGTTAGAGATTGTCCACTACATCTTGGAGACTTGACTACTACAATTGATCTTCATGTTACTTCATTAGGCTCCTATGGATTAGTTTTGGGCATGGATTGGCTCGATGCACATTGAGATAAGGTAGGTTGTCACTGAAAGGTGATTGAGTGTGTAGATGACCATGGTACAATAGTGATAATTTTAGGGGTGTAGAGACCTATTTTTATTTGCATGATATCTATTATGCAGCTAAAGTAGTGTATGTGAAATGGATTTCAGATGTTTTCCATCACAATAAGTGATAAGTATGAGGATTGGACAACCATCCCATTCTTGGGGATTCCTATAATTTATATCCTTCCAATTTTCTAGGCATGTCACCATGTCATGAGATTGATTTTCACATAGACTTGGTACCAAGAGCTAAGTCGATATCAAGAGTGTGCTATAGGATGGACGCACATAAGCTCAATGAGCTCAAGTTTTAATTGGAGGAGTTGCTAGAGAAGGGACATATCTATCTAAGTGTCTCACCTTGGGGCGCTCCTGGCATCTTTGTTAAGAAGGATGAATCCCTTTGTCTTTGCATAGACTATAGATAGTTGAATAAGGTGATAATTAAGAATCATTACCTACTTTTGAGGATCGGTGATTTGTTTGATCATATGCATGGAGCTATAGTGTTCTCGAAGATTGACCTTAAGTCCGATTATCATTAGTTGTAGATTTCAGATGTAGATATTCATAAGACCACTTTTAGGACTAGATATGGTCACTATGAGTTTACTGTGGCACCATTCAGGCTGAGGAATTCCCTTGTAGTGTTCATGAGTCTCATGAACAAGGCATTTTGTACCTCCTTAGATCCGTTCATGATAGTGTTTCTTGATGTCATCATGATATACTTGTGGACCGAGGAGGAGCATGAGGGGAACTTGCAACAGGTTCTTCAGTGTCTGAGAGAGCATAAGTTGTAAGACAACTTGCCAAAATGTACCTTCTTTCATGCAAAATTTCACTACCTTGGTCATATTAGATCTAGTGATGGTATCTTAGTAGATCCATCAAATATTAGGGCCATTATAGATTGGCTAGCAGCTACCACTATGACAAAGGTCAATATTTTCATGGGATTAGCAATGTATTATCACTATTTTGTCGAGGGTTTTTCCAAGATTGTGCATCCAATTACTTACCTTTAGTGGAAAGGAAATAAGTTTGAGTGGATAGAGAAGCATAAGAGGGCATTCCATATCCTTAAGGAGTGTCTCACTAGTGCTCCTATCTTAGAAGTTCCATACCCATCAACATAATTCATGGTTTGCACTAACGCCTTGATTGATGAATTAAGTATAGTGCTTATGTAGGAGGGTAGAGTGATTGCATATGAATCACAAAAAATCAAGAAACATGAGTTGAACTACCCTACTCATGACTTGGAGTTGGTAGCGGTAGTTCACACTCAAGTTCGTTGGAGGCATTTTCTTTTGGAACACCACTTTGAGTTGCACTCATATCAACATAGTCTTTAGTACATCTTCACTTATTCAAATCTAAATGCTCGTCAGAGGAATTATATGGAGTTTCTATGCAAGTATATTTTTTATATGCATTACATCAAAGTGAAGGAGAATGTTGTAGCAAATGCTTTGAGCAAGAGGCGACACAAATTACCATATGTCATTGGGTACATATTTAAGGAGTCAAATTCTATAGCACTTACCAAAGGATGAGTGGTACATAGAAATTCAACAAGAGATCTAGTCATGGAGGGTCCTTAAGAGAGTTTTTAGGGTACACCTTGGGGTTTGATGGTTTACTACAACATAGAGATTGCATCTACGTACCTAGTAAAAGCAACCTTCATACAATCATACTATCAAAGGCACATAGACCACCCTATGCAGAACATCTAGGGGTGAAGAAGATGCACGCCAATTTTAGACAACTATATCATTGGGAAAGGATACAATGAGACATTGCAAATTTTTTGATTCAATGCCTTGAGTGTGAGAGAGTCAATGTTGAGCATCAACATCCAACAAGACTTCTTTACTCATATGATATTCCTGAGTGGAAATGGGATACCATTTCGATGGATTTCATTGTTGGTCTATCTTTGTCCTCATGCCACCATGATGCCATCATGGTGATTATTGACAAGTTGACTGAAGCTTCCCATTTCTCACCTGTACATATGACTTATATGACTCCAATAGTGGCAAGAGTTTTCCTAGATACTATTGTTAGAATACACAATGCCCCTCACATAATCATATCAGATAGAGATCCACTCTTTATGTCAGCATTTTGGATTTCATTACAACAAGTGTTGGGAACTCAACTCAAGTTCAATTCATCTTATCATCTTGAGATAGATGGAAAAATGAGAGTGTGAATCAAGTATTAGAGGACATGTTACACATGTACGTGATGGACCATCCATCCCATTGGGAGGTTCACTTGTACTTGGTAGAGTTTTCCCACAATAATGGGCATCATAGTTCCTTGGGCATACCACCATTCTAGAAATTGTATGGCAGACCTTGCAGGACCCCTTTGAGTTAGGATCAGATAAAGGACAAAGTGGAAATTGGTCTAGAGTTGGTTAAAGATATGGAGTGAGAAGTGGCCTTGATTAGACATGTATAGAATACACATGATTGTTAGAAGAATTATTCTTATGCTAAGAGGATTGATCCAAGCTTCTCAGTTGGTGGCCATATATTCTTGAGAGTGCAACCACATAAGAGTCCAATCCATTATAGAAAAGGCTCTAATCTTGCACCACAATTTGTAAGTCCATTTGAGATCTTGGAGTGGATGGATCTCATAGCTTATCGTCTAGCCTTGTGATGAATTAAAATAACCTCATACCATGAACTCACAAAACAACACATGAAACACACTTTCCATTAATCTCTTCCTGTAGCTTCGTCAAATAGAGAATAACTCAAATTTTTAATCTAAAACTTATATTAAACCAAGATGAAATAATTAAAAAAATTATTCAATTGATTTCAATTACAAAATCAGCATTGAAGATTAATTAACCATGACTCTTCCTTTAACTTATTCTTGCTACCCCAAGCTCTCTTTGCTACTGTTCAAACCTTCATACAATTTCTATCCTTCTCTTCACCTCTCACACACTGGTGTCTTATCTTTTCTTCATTGGTGCTGCTCAACCCTACAACACAAACCCCAATGATACCTCTACAGATGCATCTTTCTCCTTCCCCTTCCTCACAAACTTCTTCCCATGTTTTTCTTCAAAAACCCCCAAAAATATACATTAAAATCATCAATTTTGGCCCAAGAATGGGCTCCCCACTCTCCCCCAAGAATAGCTAACCATATTGTAAGTTTATGCAGTATTAAATGAGACATTTTAAGCCTCCATTAACTCCTACAAGTTTTTTCTTTACTCCCAAATGCATTTTTCTCTATTTTGGGCATTGTAAAATATCTAAAATCTTGATTTTTTGTCTCTTTTATGCTCCAAATGCCCCCCACATTATTTATGCAATAGATAAACAATCAAATATGAAATAAAAAACTTATATTTGACTTCCATGGCCTCAATAATATCTTTCCAAAATAAAATTAATCAAATTGGTGCTTTGAAAGTGCAGAATCAAGTACTGACAGGCGAAAAAATGAAAATTATTTGATTCACACAAAAAATTGGCGTGCAAACTTGGAATCATATCCCATGGATCCCTTCAAAAGGATTTTGCTCAAACCTTCACAAATTTTAAAACTTAAAACTTTTTAAAAAATTGCCGACATTATTTAACAAACTTCCGATATTAAAATCTCCCAAAATGAAAAAGGTATGACTTTGATTCTTTTTGCACATTTCACATACCACCTCCATGAATACTCCTACCAAATTATTTTACTTCAATCCTTACGAGTTTTCCAAAAATAATTTTCGAAAGCTGCTTACGGAGTCCTACAATGATGATTTGACAAAAACTGATTTTATGCAAATCTGAACACAAAAAGAGATTTCCAAAGTTGAGAGATGTCAAATAAACTCCAAAACACATCAAAACAAAAATTCAAACCTGAAGCTTGTTTTTGGTTGATGTTGATTGCTAGTCTACCCAAATGCTCCTGCATCACCTTGCCACTTATCCTATCACACATCCACAAAGTTTTTCATGTATCATTTTTACGACATTATATGTACTATGATTATCATATAATGGATTGGGATTCATTGCAAGTGGAGTAGGATGAGTAGCTAGTGTTGGATCCCATTCACATTTTTGCTCGATGGACACTAGCCCTTTGATGGTGGGAGCTGGACCAAGTCAAGGTCTAGTGGGACTAGTATGATGAGGTCGTAACTACTTGGGATGATGCCTCATAGTTGAGGGTACTATACCCTCTCCTCTTTGATGAATTCCAGGAGGAATTTTATTCCTAGAGAGGGAGGATGTGAGGCCCACTCATTGATTCTGGATAAATGTTATTTTTTTCTCATTTACATTGATGCATTATAATACTTTTCATGTTGATTACTAGACATTATGCTATTTTGCTATCATTCAGATTGATACATTACGATGTTGTTTGTGTTATGATAATTTAGATACTTGACTCTATATTTGTTTGTTATTGAGGATTAAGATGCATGTAAAGAATAGACAAACTATTGTTCGATAAATTGTATGTGTGAACCTATCCCACAATACTGGTTTATAATTTTTGGCCAAACTGGACACTGAACTGATTTTTTCTAACTAAATCTTCACTTTCGGACACCTATAGTGGCTAAACCGTGAGGAATTTGAAGATGATGCAAACTAGTGATTTGTGACATTTTTTCTATAGATTCTAAATATATTTTTTTCAATTTTTTTGGAATCAGATTGCACTTCTTTTTCCATCTCCTTTGAAAACTAGTTTTTTTTGGTAAACACCATTTTTAAGGAGTGATGCTCACCGTATAACACATCTATTTTTCCATGAAGGATAAAATTCTATTTTTTTAAAATTTAGATTTATAACTATGATATCTAGTGCTTCCAATTGGTTTCATAGTTTTTTTATTGAATATTTTTTCCTTAATCAAGTTTTGAAGTCAAACTAATTACAATTAACACATAGGCGGACCGCATAACACAATTATTTTTGTATGTATCAAAATTCAATTTTTTGTTGTTGTTGGATCAAGGACTTCAATATCTGGTGCACTCATATTTTTCAAATTTTTTTTGATAACCTTCTATTTTTCCACATGTGCAGAATAGAGAGCTTGATTTTCAGTGAAAAACCTACATTCACAAGAAATAAAAAATAAATATAATAATCAAATTAAATTTAATTAAAATTATACTTTTTTGGAAGCTTATAATAAAGACTACATACTTACAATTTTTTTTTTTACATTAATTCATTTGATCTCCCAAAAGGTAAATCAAGTGGGTTTTTATCAGCATTTTGATAGGTGTAAAGGAGACTCTGTTATAGCTATGGTTTAAAACTAGTAGGGTTATATCCAAGGAGGCTTGGTCTAAGGTGGTTTGATCAAACCCTCTTCAATTGGAATCCTTTAAATGGAACTTTTCAAGGCTTAAATCATTATATTTTCTAAAAATATGTGATTTCAACAAATCTTTGAGACTATGATAATTGGGAATTAGAATTTTGGTGTGAGTTAAAATGCTTTATGAAAAATTTATAATTAGAATGTATATGTTTTATTTCGGTTGCTTTGAATATGCAATTTTATTAGATATATTAATGTGTGAAATTGAGTGTGAAGGTTTATTATTCTATGGCCAATGGAATCAAAGGTCTTCAAAGAACCCAATGTGATAAACTTCATAATGCTGACTATACTCCATTTGGAGGAACTATAGTCTTAACGTAATGTGATCTAGGTGATGTGGTTTGAGACATGAGTGTATGTGATTGTGAGGTTTTAAAGTATTTTAGTTTGAATTCTAATTTTATAATTATATTTTTTAAGGTAATTTTGGATTTAGATTTGCTTGAGTCTTTAAAGGGGTGAAAAAAGTTTTATTTTGTGTAATTTTATCAGTTTTAAACCCCTAGGGTGTTAACCCAATGGTTGGGTAGTTAATTGAACCCATATCTTGGACTAAATCCAACATATGACCCCTCTTAATTTTCTATTAAGATGGATGATGAATTTTGAGTGTTATGGCCCAGAGTGGATGAAAATTTTCCAATCACATCCCTATTTTTCTCCAAGTTCCTTAATGGATGGAGATTTTTGGGGGAGGAATTCTCAATTGGATTCTTCCTTCTTAATTATTTGTTTGAGTCTTCTTAGGAAGGAGTGGAAGAGACTTCTTATTCCCTTAAATGTCTTCCACATATGAGAGACTTAGAAGGGGGTGTATTATAGGGATGGGTAGGTGACAAGTGTCACCTCCGCATTGGTGAGGATCCCAATTGGGACTCTATTTATCTTTTCCTTTTTGATAGTTTGAGGGTTCTTTTCATGATGTCATTTTTGGGATTTTTTTGAAGGAGTTGTGCACAAAGGATTTGGAAGGCTTAGAGATCTTCCTCAAATTTTTCTTCCTTGGAAAGCTTGAAAGATAGGACTCAAGCTCCTTATGTGTATTTTTGTATGGAATTGGTTAAATTTTTGTAATGATTGTTGTGAATTTGTTTGGAATGTTCATTGTTCTTGTTGTGTTGTTTAATTTTGGGTTGGGTTGTTATGGGGATTGCTCTCTCACTTGATGAGAGCTCCCCAAGTTTGGGGTTGAGAGAGGGAGAACCTCTGATGGGAAAACTCCATCCTTTGAGAAGGTGGAGCTTGGGTATGGGTACCCATCATGTTATTGGAGCATAGTGTTTGGGATGCAAAGTTTAGATGCAATGAGAAATGTGATATGTAAAGAGAGGTGTTGTAAACTATTTATGAAATTTATATGTTTTTCCTCATCAGGTAAAGATGTCACCACATCTCCCCCTTATGAATCTTGTGAAGATTCATTGTTTTTGTTCCAATTCTTGAGCTTGGGTGATTATACTTATGTGTTTGTGTCTCAATGTTTTGTTGTATGGAATGTGTTTTAGTGCTACTTGGTTCCTATGGAGATGTTCTAGCTCAAGGGTGGCTGGTTTTGTATCCAATGGTTGGGTGGCAAGCACTACCAAAAGCCTTGGAAAAATATTGTATTTTCTTACAGGTTTTGAAGAGTTGGTTAATGGGTATCTACAGTCATAACAAAAGATGTTGTTTCAATTCATACTTTTCCATAATGTAGTTTGGGTTGTGAGAAAGTTATTGTATCAAATACTTGAGTTTTGTATTTACTACTACAAAAAGAATGTGAAAGACCTTGTAGATATATTGTTTTAAGATAAATGTTTGCTTCACTATTTGATGCAATTTCATGTAAATAATTGTTGAATTACTAAATGTCTAATTAAATAACAGGAGAATGATTTATACTTATAGGCAATGAATAATGAATTATTGGTAGATTCTAATATATGCATATGTTTCTTTTAAAGAAAAAAATATAATATAGAAGTTATATGCATATGTTAGATAGGAGTTCTTGTTTGATGTATCTATTTTTAAAAACATAAAATTATATATTTCAGCTAGATACTCTATGTAGTTATAAATGTATACCAAAAAAGTTTTCTTTGGTAATTGTTGCAGTTTTTTCTTTAAATAAAATAGATGTTGCTTGTAGGGTAATGTTTTTTTATTCTTATAAAATTTTCATTTTGTTTGAAATTTCATAGCATTTGTACTCGAATTATTCTTTGGTTTAAATGTTGAAATAATAGTGAGATAATCGTATAAATAAAAATAAGCCCCTGGGTGAGTAATAATTAGTCGATCTAGTAAATTACAGTTGGAGGTTGAGAAGATAAATTTCCTTTTTATTTTAAAATTCTTGTCTTAGGCATTTGTGTGGAATCAAGGAATATATATACCTTGTAACCCATAAATTCAGGGTATAACCTAATAAAGGTCGTTTTGTTTTTGCTTGGCTCTGTTCTTTAGTATGTAAACAAAGAAATCAATACTATGAGAAAATATTATTCACTCAGGGAATAACCACCAGTGTTTAGTTAAAAGATACAAAAAGAGGCAACTTGATGCTTGGGATGAGCCCCATTTGTGAAGCCTGTGGGTCCTTGGGGAGGCCTGACCTTCATAATGGGGATCGGCCCCATTCAAAACTAATTTCCATCACTATGTTCTTAACTAAGTAGATTGAAAAATACTTTTGCTAATCTATTTCTTGGTCACCTTCCATACCTTCATTTTCCTCTGTCAACTACAAAGAGGAGAAATATTGGGTAAATGGTAACCCTATGGTTTGCAACTATTCTCTTCAATTTTCTATCTGCTATGGTCGTTGTTGTCTTTAAGATCCCTATTTCCTTATGATGTGCCAAAAAATACTCGTAGATGGGAGTCTTCTTAAGAAAATTTTAGGTTTAGGTTTCTTGGTGTCGTATTACATCTATCACTTGCCTTTTCCTTGGGCATAGACTATGCAGTATTATGATGCATAAGAAAAATTTAAAGTGGATGCCAACATATTTAAAATGGAGTTTATAATCTAAATTTAAAATGTAGGCCGTAAATATAAGGTTAAGGCGATGTATTATATTTGTTGTCTATTGTGTCATTTTTAATTATATACTAGTGATTGTTAATATTGATGTGTCAGTAAATAGTGGTAACAAATCCTTTGCTAGGATATCACCATTTTCATGTGGAGGGTTAAAATTCTCTATGCATATATACAACTAAATAAAATAGATACCAAGGGTGAATTGATTTAAATATTTTATTTAATGGTTATAATAGTTATGAAAGAGAATAAATATGATTAACTTCAATATTAGTGTTAATAATTGAGAATATAATATTAGTAATACACTTGAGTATAATGTTAATATTGTTATAATTTTGAAAATATATAGGCATAACATTAATATTAATATTAAAAAAAGAGATAATATTAATAACACTAATATTAAAAATCTTGTCATGGCAGAGAGGAGAGACCCTAGACCGAGCCGAACGTAGGATTTATATGGCCAAGACCCAGGTAGGTGACCCTTTAATAGGAGAAATGAGGGCAAGAAGAATAACCCAACAAAATGGCGAGCACCTCAATGAGCATGGAAGGCTCTGACAAATAGTGTTCAACCATTTTCAAGGCAGGAAAAGGATAACCCTATGTCTTTGGACTGAGATGCTCGTAACAGATGGGGGTATGCCAGGTTGAGGATGACTAGCCCAATTGATATGAAAAGCCTGGAAATTTTTTTTGGAGACCGAAACCTCAAGTGGGGCAACCGACAGAAAATGTGTACTCAAATGTGGAACATAGAATGGTGGTTTCTCTTCTGGTCAATGGGAAAATGTGGAATGACACAGTGAGTCTTTTAAAAGAGAGGGATTTTTTTATGACATGGAGCGGACCTTGGCCGACTTTCAAGATGGTCAGAAACTGGTGTGAGACTCATTGGGGAAATTCTACAATTTTGAAAACCCTTCCAAATGGTTTCTATTTGGTTATTTTTCCAAAAGCGAGAGATAAAGAATGGATTTTCAATAGTGGTCCATTTTTAATGGGAGGTAAGGGTTTCTTTTTAAAGGATTGGACTCCAAATTTTAATCCAAAGACAAAATCCATAACAGAGGTGCTGATATGGATAAGATTGTATAATCTACCTCATGAGTATTGGAATGAAGAAACCCTAAAGATAATAGGTAACAAGCTAGGCACCTTTGTAAAAGTGAATGAGGCAATAGCAACCAATGACTACATTATGTATGCTCATATCTGCATCTTATGGCAAGCGGCCCATCCTCTCCCAAGGATGGTGGAGCTAAAGTTTGGGGAAGGAACCTGGAAACATGAAATATAAGTTGAAGAAAAAATGGAAATGTGCTTGATATGTAAGGGTCTAGGGCATCCAGTTGGTGATTGTGATCATATGTCAAAAGGGAAAACTCTAGATGTACATGCTTTAAGTGACCTAATGGTGTTGAAGGAAAATCAACATTAGGGAGAAAATGGGGAGTTTATGGAAATAATGGTGAACCGTAGGGAGCCCTCAGAAGGGGATTCTCGTTTGGACTCTTTCTCATAGGTCTTCATAAATTTGTGGGATTCAATCAACGAGAATGGTGTGAATGGTGAAATGGCATGGACTTGGAGGTTTGTAATATTAACACTACCCCACAAATGGAAATGGGACCCTCTAAGGAAACCAAGGATTCTCCTGGAAGCGAGTTACAGGTTTCTTAGGAGTGGAACAAATGGATTTTGATGTGTTTTCTTTGCCAAAGCTAATCCAAGCCACTCACGGAAAAGTGTAGGAGGGTGATGGCCTTGTCAATCAGGTGGAAGTCTCTACTGACTTATCAAAGAAAGCTTGAAATCCATTTTTCTTACAAGAACGGGGTATAGAGATTTGGTGGAAATAAGGAGTTTAATTCGGTCTGGGAGAAAAGGGATGAAAGCCTTGGAGCTGAATCTAATCACCCATCTTTACTTAAAATGAGTGAAGAGGAAAGGAAAACCCCAAATGAGGAAGAGCATCCTCTCCTAGAGGAACTAGTGTTTAAAAATATTCCAATATCTCCCATTCGCAACCTAGAAAGCTCATTTGATGAGGAGGGAGAAGAGGAGTGTATGTATGAATATCTGGATTCATAATCCCTATTGGAAAGGATGGGTGAGGAAGGGGGCGAGCTAGGGATAAGTTCAGAGCTGGGTATAAGTGAGAAAAGAATTGTGTCACAAACACTAGCAAAGAAGGTTTGGGTCAAGGTGGGGGAAAAAAAGAAATGAGGCCCAAAATCCGCTAAGGAAAAACTTGAATTGGACGGAAGTGCATCAGGACAAAAAAAGCTGAGATCAAGAAAAGGCTATACCTTTTCCCGAGAGACATGAAGGTCCTTTCGTGGAATGTCAGGGGCTACAATGCCCCTGACAAATTTTTTCTGATCAAAAAATGTTTTGATCAAACAAAACCTGATATTGTCCTTTTATAGGAGTTAAAGCTCAGTGAGGAGGATATTCCTTTTTTCAAGAGATGTTTTGGTTCGTGGAATTGCTTTGTAGTGGTAGCGGAAGGAGCGTTAGGGGGTTTAGGTTTTCTTTCAAGAGATGTAGTGGTGGTTGCTCAGGAGGTTCATTCTGGTAAGTCTTGGTAGTGGATCTCTATTTTTTCAAGACAATTAGTGGCAAGTTTAAACATAATCAATATTTATGGGCCTAATAATATGGGTGAAATGAAAAGATTATGGAGGGAGATATCAGAAGTGCTTCAAAGTAATGGGGATTTTATGTTTCTTTTGGGTGAGGAATTTAATGCTATTTTACATCCAATAGAAAAGAATGG
The DNA here is from genome assembly GCA_007258455.2 of Sequoia sempervirens. Classification (NCBI taxonomy): domain Eukaryota; kingdom Viridiplantae; phylum Streptophyta; class Pinopsida; order Cupressales; family Cupressaceae; genus Sequoia; species Sequoia sempervirens. The sequence continues at coordinate 261,214,424 of VDFB02000008.1, read as the reverse complement.
AGGGTTTGTTTGGGTCACCCAGAAATAAAAGGATTTTAGTAGCTTTGTGACAAATAATGGTCTTGTGGATGTAATCTTCAAATATGGTAGTTTTACTTGGTCTAATAGAAGAAGTGGTTTTCTTAATATAGCTGAAAAACTAGATAGGTTCTTACTTGCTGGAAATTGGGTGGAGTTTTATTGGATTGTTCAGGCGGATATTCTCCCAATCTCTGGATTAGATCATTATCTGATTTGTGCTAGGATTCAAGAGGACTCAGTTCCTGATAGGTGTCCTTTTAAATTTGAGAAAATGTGGTTGAGGGTGGAGGGTTTTTTATATTTGGTGGAGTATTGGTGGATGACGACCCTTGAAAAGGAAGGAAATAAAGCATATATCTTTTCTAAGAAACTCTAGTATGTGAAGGAGAGATTAAAAAAATGGAATAGAGAGGTCTTCAAAAACATTTTCACAGAGAAAATTCATCTAGAGCAAGAGTTGGGAGTGTTGAATGAGAAGGTAATTGAAGGCGGTATGACGAAAGAAGTATTTCAAAAGGAAAAGGATCTGAAAAAGCAATATGTAGAGATCTTGACTCGAGAAGAAACTTATTGGAAGCTGAAATCTCAAGAGACATGGCTCAAAGAGGGAGATTGAAATACAATTTTTTTCCATAACTCAACAAAGGTGAAAAGATCTTTTAACAAGATCCTTTCAATTCAAGATAGTCAGGGAAATATCTTAACAAAGAAAGATGAAATCAACACGGAGGCTATAAGATTTTTTTTGAAGACCTTTAGGGCCTCGGTGAATGACCCTATTCAGGAGAATTCCTTACTTGAGGTGATCCCTAGGTGTGTACATAATGCTCAAAATGCAAATCTGATAAAGAAGGTTTCTATGGAAGAGGTAAAAAATGCCCTTTTTAGTTTGGGTAGTGATAAAGCTCTGGGGCTTGACGGTTTCCTAGCTTTATTTTTTTAGAAATGTTGGAATTTTTTAGCAAATGACATATGCGAAGTGGTGGAGGAATCTATAAGAGGAAATTTTATCCTGAAATACTTTAATAATACCTTCATAGCTCTTATTCCAAAGAAAGAGGAAGTATCAGGTTTTTGTGATTTTCGTCCTATTTCCCTTTGCAATACGATTTATAAGGTAATCTCCAAGGTTTTAGCAAACAAACTAAAAATTGCTCTGGATCTAGTGATTTCTTCTAAGAAAAGTGGCTTCTCTCCTAATCGGTCTATTTATGAAGGTATAATTGTGGCTCATGAAATGATTCACTCCATAAGAGTCAAGTGGTTAGAAAAAATGTTGATCAAATTGGACATAAGGAAGGCTTATGATGAAGTGAACCGAGACTTTCTCTTAAAGGTCCTTCTGAAATTTGGATTTTGTGAGGATTGGGTCAAGTGGATAGAGAGCTGCATAAAAAATCCTCGTCTATCAATCTTAGTAAATGGAAGTCCTCAGGGGTTTTTTGAAACTGAAAAAAGGATTGAGGCAAGGTGATCCAATTTCACCGTTTTTGTTCTTTATAATGGCAGAGGGTCTAGGTCACTTGATAGCTAAAAAGAGGGAGGCAGGGGTGTGGAAAGGTGTGTTTGTGGTGGAATGTTTGGATCCGATTACTCACTTACAATTTGTAGATGACACATTGCTTTTAGGGGAAGCATCATTCAGGTAAGCTAAGGTGATAAAGGGGGTTTTGGATAAATACAAGGTTGCTTCAGGTCAATGTATAAACTAGAGCAAATATGAAATTTTCTTCTTTAACACGAAAGTACAGAAACAAAGGGAGGTATGCTCTATTCTTGGGATGAAAAAAGGTTCATTTCCTGGAAAGTATTTAGGAATTCCTCATTTTGGGGGAGCTAGCAAATCAGCCATATGGAAGGATTTGGTAGATTGTTGCTTGAAAAGAATGGATGGATGGAAGAGTAAATGGTTAACTTTGGTGGGCATAATTCTGATGTTAAAATTGGTAGTGTCTACCCTTCCCATCTTCTTGATGATGTGTTTGAAAATTCCCAATAAGTTATTAAAAATAATAGGTCAAAGGATGAGAAAGTTTTTCTAGAGCAGAGCACAAGATCAGGATAAGATTCCTCTATTGGCCTGGAGTGAAATTTGTAAATCAAAAGAGGAAAGTGGGGCTGGTGTAAGGGATTGGAATGTGATGAATGAGGCGCTAGGAGAAAAATTGGTTTGGAATTTATATACTCAACCTAACCAATTATGGGTTCGAATCCTAAAAGAAAAATATCTAGATACAATGGAGGATGAAAGGATTCTAACAATGCACAACCCACCAGCTGGCTCAGCAATTTGGAACTTTATCATTTCATGCATACAGGTGAGTGTTGAGCATCTAACTTGGAAGATTGGGAATGTTCTGAAGGATAATTTTTGGGAAGATTCATGGGCAAGATACTCAGTTTTGCAGGACACTGAGAATGTGCTAGAGGTTAAAAATTGGTTTAAACAGCATTGGGGGGAGAGTGTAAGTGACTATCTGGAATTTAAAATTGATGGTTTGGGAGGAGAATGGGGGTGGAAATCCTTACATAATGTGGAGTTTCCAGAACAATAAAAGAACATTATGGAAGGAATTCTTAGGTCTTGAAAGGTGACGAGATTGAATTGTGATGACAGGGTAATCTGGTGTGGAGTTGTAGATGGCAAGTACTCGGTAAAGCTGGGTTATATGTTCTTAGAAGTAAGAGTTAGGAATGAAAATTGGCCACTGGATTTGTTTTGGGGGAAGGAATTTTGTCGAAAGTAGGAACCTTTGCTTAGCTAGCAGTTAAAGGCCGAATCTTAACAGGAGAAAGAAGAAGGCAGTTGGGTTTTTGTGGCCCCTCACGGTGTGTAATGTGTGAAAAAGAGGTGGAAACAATTGATCATCTACTACTGAAATGTGAAATGGTAGCATCTAGTTGGGATATGTTGCTCAAATCATTGGGGTGGCATGGCCCTCTTCCAAACACTTTAAAAGGTGTCTTTGAAGGATGGCCGAGGTGTATGGGGAAATAAACTTTCTCATGTCTATGGAGAGTAAGCCCTTCTATAGTAGTGTGGGAAATATGGAAGGAGAGAAATAGGAGAATTTTCAAAGAAAGAAAGGAGCCCTTAGACCGATTAATTTATAGAATTAATCATTCTTTGGAAGAAGTGGTGGGTGTAGTAGCCTCATTTTACTTTAATTCAAAGACTCCTTTCACAAATGAAGATAAGCGAATACATTCCATTTGGCCTGGAATTCGGTTAAGGCCCATTAAGGGGCTTGGTTGGGTTGATCCAACTCGGTCAGAGGTTGATGGAATAAAATGGGAGAAACCAAAAGTAGGATGGTGGAAAGTAAATTTTGATGGAGTACCAAAGGAAATATGGGCCCGTCGGGGGTTGGATGTATAGTAATCAGAGATTGGAATGGAAATGTTATAGCCTTTGGAGCAATGAGATTACTTGATGGTACAAATAATGTGGCAGAAACAACAACTTCCATAATGGCAATCAAGCTAGCAAGGTTGGTAGGGGTTTCTAAAGTGCATCTAGAAGGTGATTCACTCCTAACAATTCAAGCAATAAGAAAAGGTAATATTAATGCATGGCATTTGCAAGGGATGATAAAAAGGATAGAGGAGGAATTAACACATTTTGAAGCTTACAAGGTGAGCCATGTGCGATGAATGGGAAATATGGAGGTTGATACTCTATCAAAATGGGTGTTATCTCTGACAAATATAGAAGTTGTAATGTTTGAAGATTTAAGAGCAATAAATGAGGAAGATCTGGCAGAGGGATTATAGGAATATGATGGTAGACTTCCATAAGGCACAAGGTGTGATGGGAATTCAAAGCAAGGAGAATTTTGAGTATAGGAGGAGTTGACGGTGCCGAAGTACATCGTCATTTAATGGTTCAGGCTGGCTAAGTGAGGTGAATTATAATATCACCGCAATCAAAGTTGGTTTGAAGGATATGGTAGGTGTGTTGGGAGGCCACAAAAAGAGGTGAAGTTCAAAGGAGCCGTTGGAGAGGTGATGTGACGATGGAGGTAGGTTTATTATTGTCTGCATAAGAAATTGGACCCATTCACAGGGAAAGCCTCCATGAAGAGATTGCAAGGGCTATTCAAGGTGAAGGAAAAAGAAGTGGCGCAAGCGGTAAGGATTATTCTTGGGGATCGGTTTGAGAAGATGATGCACTGAACCAAAAAAATTTAGACATATATTCGTTGGTAATGGCATGGGGGTTGGAGGTAGGGGAGCCTATGAATGAAGTAAGGTGGGTAATGAAATCTTTGGTGCCAAAATAATTCTTGGGAAACATGGAATCAATCTTGCAACGTGCGATTCCAGGCATTGGTTTGATGAAGGAGGAGGGTCAGGATGGGGGTGGCCTAGAAATGGAGAAATTAAATCATATGTTCATAAGATGGTCAGAGGGTCACACAAAGGATCGTTGGAGAGAGGATGCGGAGCGAGGATGGAAGGCCTTAAAAATCTGCATGGAGTTGGCAGAGTTGGAAATGACTTTGACAGACCTCAAGGAGTATGCGAAGGAGGAAATGTGTGTACTCAGAGGCCTACGTCCACGGAAGAGAGCTAAGCTACTGAATGAAATTGTGTTGTTGGAACTGAGAGGATCATTTGAAGAAAATGTATAATTGAACTTTCAGGTTTTGGTTTTTTGATGAAAAAAGGTGGAAGGGTAGGGTAGTTGAAATAGGGAGAGGCTGGGCATAGAATAGCTATAGAAATTTTTGGTGTTGGTACAAGTGCATGGAAGTAGGTTCTGTTGTAATTCTGGTGGAAAGGGTTTTTGTTGTTATGCTACTAGTTAATCAGTTTTTTGGTGTCTGGGTTTAGCTTTTACTGTATGATGTGTAAACTTTGCTTTAGATATTTCAATAAAATAAACACTTATTATCGACCAAAAAAAAAACACTAATATTATTATTTGCATTGTGTAGCATCAAAAAATAATAATAAAATATTATAATATTGAAAATAAATAATAATACATCAACATTAATAGCAATATTAATAAATATGATAATAATGTTAATATTACTATAGGTATTTACTAGGAAATTTATAATTATATCAAAAAGTATATTAATAATAATTATTAATATTAGCATTGGTTTTATGATTGAAGGAGTAATATCAATATCAAGAGTAATGTTAATATTACAATATTAGTAATTTATTATTAAATAATAGTGATATTAATAATAAATAGTGATAGTAAAATTGAGGGTAATATTATTAATGACATTAACTATAAACTAGGTGATAAAATAAAAAAATTAATTATTGGTGCTCATTATAAATAGTATCTATACAAGTATTATCAATACTGACACTAATTATAAGGGAAAATTAATACTATTAGTATTGATAATAACAATAAATAGCCATATACTTTAGATGGAGCGAAACGTGGGGGTGGGTGGGAGAAGGTTTGGTTTGAAACTCTTTGAGTTTGGAGGTGATGTGGACTCAGATTCAGAAGATGATGATGGTGGGGGCTGGAGGGAGGTGTTTAGCTGGTGTATGGAGTTCTTCCCTTTGCTGGCGGACTGTCTGTTGACCTTGTTCCTCATCATTGTTGGTGTTGAAGAGGGTAGTGGGGTTGTGAATGATGGAGGCATCTAGGTGGCTGAGAGGCCTCTTCTGGTCTCCCTTTTTTCCTGGGATGTGGATGATGGTAAGGATGACTATTGTGCCAAATTTTTGAATCCAACAGAAGCTATAAAAGTTGAATGTGGTGTGATTGATGACCCTATTGGCTATTGGGAGTCCTCACTACATTGGCTTCTTAGGGTTCTTGGACTTTCTTTCTGCTGTTGCTTCTGAAATTTGTGCGAAGGCTGGTGATGGGAATTGGCATGCATTTTTCTTGTGGCTACCTTCCTGGCTGAGGGTGTGTGTTGGTCTTTCTGAGGTTGGCTGGTTGTGGAATGAGCTTATTTTTGCTCTGACTCAACGTAGTTGGAGGGCTTGGGGGTTCTTAGTGTTGGCTTGTTCTGTTTCTTGTTTTTCGTTGGTCTTCCTTCACTTCTTCCTAATGCTTTTTTGTTGGCTCTTTATTGATTTTTGGCTGCTCTCTCTGCAGGGGATGTGGGAGTGCATTGGTTGCTTTGATGAAGTTTGGTTGTTACTTGGGCATTTTTTTGTCCCTATTCGGTGTAATAGGGAGGCTTGGGGGTTTCTCTTGTTGGCCTGCTCTACTTCTAGCTTCCTTCTTGTTGTATTTCATTTCTTCCTCGTTCTCCTTGTTGGCTTGTGGGCTGCTTGTGTGTTTTTGTACCCCGAATGTTCTTTGATGCTTGTGTGTTTTCTGGGGTTGTTGGCTACTAGTGTGGTTCCCATGTTGGTTTGGGATGGGCTATCTCTTCCTTGTCATTTTGTGGATGCCATTAAGTTTCTTATGGAGTTGATGGTTATGTCCTTCTCCCCTATTTTTGGTGGGGTTCTTTTGGCTGTGATGAGTGTTTTTATGTATTCCTAGTGGTTGTCTTTGGTTAGGGATGCTTTTTTCTTTCCTTCTTCAGATGGAATCTCTACTTAGTTAGAGGTGGTGAAGGAGCTAGTTTTTTTGGGCTTGAGGTCGTTGCTAAAGTTTTACCTGGTTGTGATGAATGCTTTGGGTTCTTTTTTGCTAAAGACTTGCTAGCTGAAGGGTCTTGCTATTTTGGATTATTTTCAAATCAATTGTGGCCTTGTTCTCTTAGTTGGGTGGTTCTCATGTTTTAATCCTATACCCAGATGGTTTTGTTCCTTGTATAGGGTTCTCCAAAGGAGGCTACGGTTGCATGCTTAGCTACTGTGTTGGATTTCTCCTTTGGTCCTATGGAGGAGGCCCCCCCTCAGTAGTTGTTCTTATTGAGGTGGACAATTCTCCTATGGAGGTGGAGCGTGAGTGTATTGGTGATGTTTGGTTGTGGTGGTTTTGTTGATCGTATCCTCCTTTCCAATAGAGGGGAGATCACTCCTTTAGAGGTGGAGTTGGAGTTGGTTTCTTGTTACTAGGTGAGTTTGTGTTGTTGGGAAGTTGATTTAAGGTAGTTTTCAGCAGTGGATTACAAAGCCCTATTGAGGTGGGGTGTTTGGTCTTATTGGTGGTTTATACCACTGTGTTATCTATGCTTTTAGTGATGATTATCTTTCTTGGCTCAGTGGTGTCTTCCTTGAGTGGAGGGTTTTTTAATGCTTGGTAGATGTAGGCTAGCTCTTTGTGTAACTAATAGGGTTTCTGGTCCTGGTTCAAAACCAATTTTTTTAAGGGTTGTTGGCCCTTGATTTTTTGTAAGATGCAGCTTGTGTAGTCTTGTTAATCTTTTAGAGGCTATTGTGGTGCTGTTGTAGGTCTATGGTTCATCTTTTTTGTAGCTTGCTTTCCTTTGTAAAGGGTTTTGGGCCCCTTCAAAACCTATATTTTACCCCTAATCAAAAATAATAAATAACCATATAATGGTTTTGGGTCCATTTAAAACCTGTTGTAAATGGTTTCAGGTCCATTTAAAACTTGTTTTTCCCATATAATCAAAACAATAAATAACCATATTATTTTTGATAGTCAAATTAATGTTAATACTATTATCAAGTACAAACAATGTCATTATAACCAACCTAATAGTGGCGTTTCCATAGTATTGGTATTAATATTAAGAGATTTAATAATATTATTTATAAATACAAAAATTAATATTGCTAGTAAGGTTGTATGTGTGACATTATTAATAATTACATTACAAAGTAGTACAAATTCTAACAATAATAGAAATAATAAGAGTAATCTCAATAGTTATAGTAAGGATATTAATATCAATATGGTGGGCAATATAAGATGAAATTTTCAAAATGCTCCTTCACCTTCAACAATTCAAATTGTCAATTCAGTAAAAACTAAAGTTCCAAACTAGCATTATCGATATATTTTTAGGATAAGAATAAAGTTATAAGCAACAATATACAAAGTAATTACCTTGATGCTAAGGAAAAATAAAAGAAATATGATTCTACTCAAGTTGATGTTGTTGCGAGGAATTGTAGCTAGACAAAAACCCTATTTCCTATCCAACTAAAGGTTAATTATGTTACTAGATGTATAAATGATGTTATCATGTTGCACATGGTTGGCATTTCAATATTTTTTTACAATTGTGTTCAAAAAAAAAAAAATTGGTTTTGTTTTTTCTGAAGTGTGAGTTTAGAGCATGACATATCATTAGAAAATATAAATAGATCGATAACACATCCTAATGAACACTATAAGTTGAAATATTAGCATCATTATGCCAAACTTTAGGGAAAAGAGCAAATAATCTATAATATAACCTAATTTAAAGTATAGAGTTATGTATAATAAACATGAGATAAATCAAACAATTATAATGCCCTATTGATCTAATTATCTCTAAATAAATTCATTTAAAAAAATCATGTACATGATCATATTATAAAGTTAAGAATGACTTAACATGTAAAATTATATCTTCATTTATCATCAATTCACTAATAATATGTGAACTAAAAACAACATGAACCAAACTATCATGAAATAATAGTATATCTATAACATCCATGGAATTATCATTAGTTACCTGAGAATATTGTCATCATTAGGCATAGTAGCATGATGTGACCATCATCCTTTTGGTAAAAGTATATGACCTCATCAAGGATCAACAAAAAAAAATATGCAAAAAATTGTGAGAACATATTGAAGCTATTGATAGAAGCATAAATGGAAGATCAAAACAAGTTTTGATGCAATCTACAATGAATTAAATAATAACAAAAAAATTAAATGGAAAAGAAGGATAATTTAAAATAAAAACCTAGGTGGTGTTAGATTGCAAGTTCACCAAAATGTAGGGAAATGAAACATACCCTACAATTAATATAGAATGTATAGTATCTAAATAATAGAGAAAAATGCAATACCTATGATACTAATTAATTAATTGGTTATGCAGGTAATAATTAGTTATTTTAAAGATTGATTAGAATCTAAATGGTCTAGTTTATTTAAATTTACTTTAGTTAGTTTCTTTAATTTTGATGGTATATTAAGAATTGTTGATTAAATTTCTTGATGTGGTAAAATAATTAGTCCATATTAATGAAGTTTATTTAAATAATTAAAAAATATTCAACATTTTTAATTAGGATGGTTCAATTATTTTTAAATTAATTTAAATTTGATTTTTTCATGTTTTTGATTAGATTAGTAGGGAAAGGGCCTTGATCCCATGGTTATAGCCAAAACTCAAAAAAGGAAAAAACAGGGTGGGATAACAACACTACCAGCCAACATCAAAAAACAACTATCTAGGGTGGCATGCAGGCCATATATCATAACCATAACCATATAAATTCCATAATTAATCAAAAACATAAAACTACTACTAGAGTACTTAAAGTTGTGAAGACCATTAATCAAGTCCACCATATACCAACATGTCCTAAACCATAACAAAGCTATTAAGAAATAGAAATCTAGGATTTGAAAGCTAAAAGACAAAAAAAGCAGAGCAGTCATTAAACAAAATCAAAAGAGAAAGCCATTACTCGAATTTTCCCAACAGGTCCCTATAATCACCATTTAGGGAGATATACTCCCTTCCGTTAGGTCCCTCTGATTCATCAAACTCCTTCAAATAATTTGACTTCCCCAGCTTTTTCAATTTCTTAGTAATCTTAGTTTGTCCACAAACTGCACCAACCATTGCTCTTTGCATCAATCAATTAGTCACCTTCATCAACATGACCAAAAATTTTTCCATGTCGTCCATATATACCTATATATATGTTAGTTTTATTTTCATATAATCCATGCTAGAATCACCAACAATATTAACATTGCCAGTATTCCCAGTATCTAGAATAGTTAGGGTATCATTCTTTGGTCATCCTCTATTTCAGTTTCCTCCTCTTCATCTTCACTCTCCTCTTCCATTTCCTCTTCACCCATTTCATAAGAAGTATCCTCAAACTCCATCCCATCAGTTTCTTCATCTACCTAGGCTTCAAATTCTTCAATTTCCAACTCTTCCTCTTCATTCACATAAATTTTTTTTTCCCTTCCTATCATTGGAAGCAGCCTTTGTTGGGCGAGCAGACCTATGACCACCACTACCACCACTACTTGACCCTGTCTCATTTCTTTCAAATCCTTAGTTTGTTTATCTTCATTGATTGTAATCACTTCATTTTGAGTATTTAGGTCTTTTTTAATCTTCTTAGACTTGGGTAATTCTAGGAGAAGAGGAGAATGTTTTCTCTTCACTGGAGTCGCTTTCACTAACTCAAACTTAATGGAACTTTTAGTAACAATTTTTGGAGCCATAGGGGTAGATGGATATGCACTTTTAGCAACAGGGGAAGGGATTTTAGCAGGGCTTAACACCTTTCTAGCAACAACAATAGGAGGTGATCAAGGATTAGGTTCCTTAGCATGGTTTGCATCCTCGGGGGGTTAAGCATTTTCACCATCATTGTTTCAATTATCAACTCTGGCAACAAGAGGGTTTCCATGAGGGTTTAACACAAGAGCATGCTTGTATAGAGCAAGCATCAAACCTTGATGCAGGGGAGGGATAGCACCTTTCTCTATGTTAATTTGAAGGAATGAAAGTAAATAGAAGGGAAAATTTATTCTTTCATCATGCCTAATATGATTTAACAATGGAAAATGATATGCATGCACAAACATGTATCCTTCTTCCAGCATAAAATACCTCATAAAAAACAAACTCACTAGGGCATAAGGAGGTGGGATCTCTAACCTTGCATACCCATTTTGAAAGCATTTCAGATTCTCTCCATCATGAAGAAAATTTTCCACAAACATTTGGTAGTCGACCCCACTCTTTTTTGCCACCTTTATGCCTTGATTCTATAATTCTGTAGCTTTCATGATAAACCTCACTATCACCTCAAACTTTATAGCACCAATAGCAACATTTCCCTTCCTCCACAGATTTGTAAATTTGGAAGTAAGGCTCTCATTGTAGCCCTTCATAGATTTGAAGAAAGGAACCATACCCACTTTTTCAAACAATCTCCACAAGTCTATATTCTGTTTAAGTGCCTGGCAATTTGGAGGCTCTGTGTGCTTCCTCAACCCACCCATCTTAGCACTTTGCAAGTTCTTCGAATGATGCAAGATTTTCTTCATCACCACACACCTCTTCAGCTCCCTACCAAACTTGTAGAAGGAACTTTTGCTTGCAGTTTCAAAATAAGCCCTTAAAGAATTAGGAATCGAGAACTTTCTTTTAGGGGAAGCCAAAGACAATTCCTGGAGCTAAGATGTCATGATTATTTTTGCAAATAATTTAAAGGATCATTAATATTCATACATTGCAACTCTTTACGAATATGAGAGGAGCTGACATTAGGCTTATCAACATATTTGGATTTGACGTCCCTCCTCAACTTGATAATATCCATGTGAGCCTTAATTGTCTTGGGAAGGAGATAATCATTATTTTTACCTCCATAGAAGATCTTCAAGCTTGACACCGTACCACATAACTCATCATTAATTTGCATTCCCTTAATATCACAAGATCTCCAATGCTTCCCCCACAACTTCCAACCCTCAAATTTGTAAGTTGTAATAATTTTCAAATTTTTCTTTTAGAACCATGTCCCTTAATGACATTGGCAAGTTATTATTAACCCAATGGATCCACCCAATACACCTCAGTGCCTCGTTGGCAGCACAATTAGCATAATTATTCCCTTCTCTATACATGTGTTGCACCTTGTAGTTAGTAAAATAAATCTTAAGGGACATGCACTTATCAATGATATTTTTTAAATCCCAGGGAGGCATAGCAACTCCATTCAATATGTCCACAATTAACTTAGAATCTCCTAAGATTATATTTTTAAAACCATACTCCTTTAGAGTCTTTATGCCCCTTAAAATAGCCACAGCCTCAGATTTCTTATTAGAACAAACTCCCAAGTTAACACCATAGCTCACAATGCAGTCCCCTTTGTGATTTCTGAGCAAACCCTCTACCCCAGCCATACCTGGGTTGCCTTTAGAGCACCCATCAAAATTACACTTAATCCATTCTCTTTCAGGAGGAACCCATACTGTAGAATTTGTAGCTAAAATCATGGTCCAATTTAGGTTTGTGAGATCCTTCCTTATTCTTTAGACCCACTTTATTATCATCTCTTTGTAATTTGGCCAAACTTTAGAAAAGTTGTATCTTCCAACCTCCATATTTTCCTTAACCTGTGCTTTTATTATCATACAAACCTCATAGTTGCTTCTCTCAACTTCCTTGAAGATCTTGTTATTCCTTTCCTTCCATATTCCCCAAGTGATGAAGGGGAGAACTTGGTTCCAAAGACTAACAATAAATTTATGGGAAAACGGGTGATTTGACCAGCTTTCTATAAAAGACTTCATAGTGTGAGGAAACATCTAATCAGTTAACAAAAAAGGAAGGAAGAAAGACCAAACCTCTCTAGAAAACTGGCAATGAAAGAAAATATGCATTATAGACTCTTCATCTTGTTTGCAAAGGGAGCATTGGTTAACCAACTGGAACCCTCTTCTGACCAGGTTGTCAATAGTAAGAATTTTTTCATGTGAGGTAGCCCACTAGAAACAGTTAATTTTAGGAACCATGTTCTTTAACCACACTTTTTACTAGTGTCCATCTCTATTGTCTAACAAGGTCTTTACCAATTCCTCATAAGCATGTTTTACAGAAAAAAATCCTAAAGAGATCCCCTTTCACACCCATTTATCTTCCCTTTCACTAGAAAACCACTTCACCTCCCCTATTAGATTGTGAAGCATTAACAGGGTCATATCCCAATTAATATGTCTCTGACCTCTTAAATTAGCCCTCCTTAATAGCATATTAAACTCTTTCCATTTAGGTTCATCCATCTCCCAATTGACATAATTCAACACCTTTTTCCCACATATCCTAGTTAAGCTTTGTTTGAGGGGATTCAAGCCATCAATTGAAGAGAGAGTAGTAGTCTCAATCTAGGGGTCCTTCCAGAAACCAGTGCTTTTACCATTTCCAATTCTCTTTCTAACCCCCAATTTCAACACATTTTTATTTTAACAAGGTGATTCGATAGGACAGAACCACTAGGCAAGTCATTCATAAAGAGGAAACAACCAGGGTTCTTGTTCTTCAAGTACTTGGCTTGGAAAATCTTCACCCAGTCCTTTGACCCTTCCAAAAGGTTCCATCCCACTTTAGCTCAGTTAGGGCTTTATTAATCAATTTGATTCTCCTTATCCCAAATCCTCCAACACTTTTAGGAGTGAAAACTTTCTCCCAACTAACCAAAGACAATATGTTTCTCTCTTTAGTTCCTAACCACACAAATCTTCTCTGAATCTTTTCTATTTTCTCCCCTATGAAGGATGGAATTTTGAAGAGAGACGAGTAGTAAATAGGATTATTTTGTAAGGAAGTTTTTAGCAGTTGGATCTTCCTTGGTAAGCTAAGAAGTTTCCCATTCCACCTTGCCAACTTTTTTTGAACTCTCTTAATCAGTTGATTGCAATAATTATTTTCCAACTTTCTAGAAATCAGAGTTAACCCAAGGTAGGCTACGGGTAGCACAAATTCTTGACATCCCAATATCTTCACCACTCTTTCCTTCACAACTGGGTTAGTATTAAAGAAGTATATATTACTTTTTTCATAGTTGATAAACTAGCCTGAAACAACAACATAGTCATTTAGAACCTATTTCCATAGACCAAATTCCCCCATCGAAGCTTCACCAAACAAGAGTGTATCTTCAAAAAATTGTTGGTGGGATTCAGGCAATAGAGATGAAACAACTTTAACACCTTTTAGGGCTTTAGAGTCCACCAACTTTTGAATATTCCTTCCTAGAACCTCAACAACAATTATGAAAAGATAGGGTGAAAGGGGGTCACCTTGCTTGAAGCCATGACCACAAGATAAATAGCCTTTGGGGACACTATTAACTAGAACAAAGCACATAGGGGAGGTTACAAAGGTAGAGATCAGCTTAAGGAATCTTCCTTCTATCCCAAAATTCCTAAGAATACCAAAGAGAAACTGCCAGGAGAATCTATCATAAGCCTTAGAGATATTAATTTTGAAGGCCATCCCAAGATTTTTATTGTGGTCCATAGAGTGGAGAATTTCATGTGTAGAGATGACAACATCAAGAATGTTTGTGCCTTGGACAAAACCTTTATGTTTTGGGGCGATCATTTTCCCTAACACATATTTAAGTCTATACACAAGAATTTTAGAGAAAATTTTATAGACTATATTGCAAAGGCTAATGGGTCTATAATATTTAATTGAAGAGGCAACACCATTTTTGAGAATAAGGGCAATAAAGGTGGCATTTAGTTGATTTAGGAGCCTGCCCGACCTGAAGAAATATTTAGTAGCATTAAATAGGTCATTTTTGACAATATCCCAGTAGGTCTGGAAAAAAATCAAGAGGAAATCCATCTGGGCCAGGGGCTTTAAAATCCCCAAAAGAGAACACAACCTATTTAACTTATTCCATAGAAATAGCATTAGTAATATTCTTTAATTCAAGATCAGAAATAACTTTAGGGATCACCTCAAGAAAATCATTATGTACGTGATTTGCATTTCCTGGGAAATTGTGGTGATAGGAGAAGAAGTTACCAGCTTCCCCGGCTATTTCTTTTTCAATGGAGACCATGGTGCCATTATATTTCATAAGCGATCTAATCTTGTTCCTACTTCTGTGTTTCAAGGTAGATTGGTGGAAGAATTTGGTATTTCAATCCCCTTTAGTTAGCCATTCAACATGAGACTTTTTTTTCCAAAATATTTCCTCCTTTTTGTTTACCTTAAACCATTGGGATCTAAGGTCACGTTCCTTTGCACATGTCTCATCATCCACAAGACCAACCTCCATATTATCCTGAACTTCCTTTAAGCTGTTTCCCAGAGCATTCTTAATCTCAAAGATATTCCCAAAGGTCACCTTATTCTGCCCTTTTGGTCTATGCTTGATTCAACTAAGCTTCTCCACCAGTAAAAACATAAGGGTTTTGCTTATAGGTTCCTCCCACCAACTTTTAACAAGAGCAACAAAATCTAGGTGAAGGCTCCACATTATTTCAAATCTAAAAGGGAAAGGTCCCCTATTGTGATCAACATTTCTTTTAAGAAGTAGAGCATTATGATCAGAGCCAGACCTTGGGAGAGCAGATAGAGATAGGTATTGGGAGATATTCCAATTGGAAGAGATCAGAAACCTATCTTACTTGACTTGGATCAGTTGGTTTCCATTCCTTCTATAAGACCAAGTGAACTTGGAGCCTTGAAGAGGGATATCAATAAGCCCAACAAAGTTTAGGAATTCAACCAACTCCATCATGCTATCAAAATACTCATCCATCCCCCTTGAATTTTTTGAAGGTAGAAGGATGGAATTGAAATCCCCTCCCAACATCCAATGATCATCCTTTTTGTTTTTAATAGCATCATTTAGATGCTCCCAAAGCAGTAACCTATCCCTGCTCAAGTTGGGAGAATAGATATTTATTAGATTCCATTTCTCTTGCATAGCCAGATCTTCCAAGGAAACCATCAGACTGTTCCTACTAGCTAAGCATAGAGTTACTTTTAATTTTAAGGGATTCCAAAGGGTAGTAATACCTTCCAAAGCTCCTTTAGCCTCACTAACAAAATAATTCACTCCAGGCTAGATACTCAAAATAGCCTTATTGATGGTCTCCTTCTTCATCTTGGTTTCTTGGAGGATAAGAACATCCACTTTATTGTCCAAGATACAAGTTTTAACCAAAAATTTATTATACGGGCTATTTAGGCCCCTTATATTCTAGGAGAGATACTTCATTAGCAAAAAATAGGGGACAACAACACCAAAATCCTAGAAAGGAATAGCTAGGGCTACTTCTTTTTGGACTTCAATCCCACGATTAAATCCAAGGTTCTTTGTTTCCTAGTAGCCACATCCCTAATAGTGTCTTTGGTTCTGGAATCCTTTTGGGATGGTCTACCAACCTTATTTCCCCCTCGAACATCTAGCTTCTTTTTCTTTATTGATTTAATTAGGGTTTGTGACTATTCATCCTCATCTTCTTTATCACTAGGATTAGGAGGAAATCCCAACAAGGCCAGTGAGTCATTCAAATTACTTTCCTCCTTTTGAGACAAAAAATACATTTCCTCCAAGGACAGGTTGGTGTCAGAATGAACCTTCCCCAAGGATGTTTGTAAATTGACCTCCATATGGGGGACCCCCTTAGTTTCGTCCCCATTGTCCATATTCACTTCTTCCCCTTTTGTAGGCATCTCTTTTTTTGAGAAGCCCAGTGCTGGGAAACTAGTTACAAGGGTAGCAGCTAGGATGTTCAAGCTAGCCAAGTCATTAGAAACAACAAAAGGTTCAGCCAAAAAATCCTCCAAGCCAGATACTAGGGTTTCCTTCCCTTGGAGGACAATATCCATAGGGGCAACATAATTTTCAAGGGGTTGTCATAGAGGGCCTGGGTAACTGCTCAAAGAGAGATTTCTTAGAAACAAAGGGTCCCTTGATAGGTTTTTTCTCACACAAGTCAATGAGGTGGCCAAAATTCTTATAAAGCTAACAAAAATGGTGGGAATTTTCATATTCTAGAGGTTGGGTCAAGTTTCCAAATTTTGACTTAAGGAGGACAAAAGTTAGCAAGACCATATTAACAACCACAATAACACAAATACGAGCATAGACTAATCTAGAATTCTCCTGAGTGATCTTTTCAATGGCCAGAAGGTTGCCAAAAGAATTAGCTATCCCTTTCAAGATAGTCATCTCCCAAAACTCAAGGGGTAACCTCAGCAAGCAAACCCAAGTTAGATTCGTGGCCCCTAGGTCAACGCAAGGGTAAAAACTTAGTTTCCACTTGTAGAGGGAAAGACAGTTCTTAAACCCAAAGTCAAAGGCCTAAGGATTTCTAGTTAACACCTTAAGCATATCTTCATAAACAAAAAAGGAGAAAA
This sequence comes from Sequoia sempervirens, assembly GCA_007258455.2. Classification (NCBI taxonomy): domain Eukaryota; kingdom Viridiplantae; phylum Streptophyta; class Pinopsida; order Cupressales; family Cupressaceae; genus Sequoia; species Sequoia sempervirens. The sequence continues at coordinate 261,197,400 of VDFB02000008.1, read as the reverse complement.
GGAAGATACCTCTTGGCATAGCATTTATAGAGACATTGCCTTTAAGATTCCAAGTTGAGGCATCCCATTGACGTACCGATTCGATATTCAAACGATAGGCCAAAAACTTGCCAACTAGTGCCAATTCAAGGTTGTCCATGGCCTTCAACATCAAAGCTTCAGGGATGTCAAGTTCCCATCCAGTCACAAAGCAGGAAGTAGACTCTGATGACCTTTTACCTAAAGCTGGAGAGTTAGTACCCACCAGTTTTTCCACATAGGATATTGGTTCTTCCACATAGAAGAAAGAGTCAAGCCCAAGAGGAGGGGACAAGGGTGCCTTTCCAAAAATACCCTCAATCCTTGCCACAGGGAAAATTCCAAAGGTATGAGGAGAAGTCGCATGGGGAATAGCAAAGTTGGCCACTGCCACAACAAACACAATGCCAAACAAATAGACAATGACCTTAGAATGGGGAGCCTTCCTAGGCCCCGCTCCTGACTGTCCCATGAAACATTCAAATCAAAGTAGGGACATGAATATTCAAAAAACAAATAGAGTGGGGAAAAAGTTGCAGAGCAGAGAGTCGAACCTTAAACTCTTGGAATCAACAATTTGTTTCTGATTAGTACTTTTTTTCATGTTATTAATTTAAATTTAATTAAATTATTACTTAATAGAAGTAGAGGGATACCATACCCATTCCTTGTAGGAGCTGAAAATTAGCTCACACTCTAGGATCACCTACAATTTAATGAAATGATAACCTTCCATAAGAGAGTATGGAAAGATAATAGCTTGCTTGATATGATATGATCTTATTATACAAAGTGCACTAGAGCCTTGCTTGTGTAGATAAGGTGAAGAATAGGATTAGAAAATATTATGACATATGTCTTAATCCTATGCAATGAGACAACTAACTTAACAAATATTAAATGATCTAGGACTCAATACTTAAAAGCCAAAAGATAAGATAAGATCTAAGTGACAACTAAGACTTCTAGAAACATTCCTAGGACCTAAGTAAACTTAACATGTAAATAGGATGTATAAGTGATCTAGATAGGTAAAATACCTATTTACACCAACACCCACCCTTAAGTGCAACTTAGGGAGTATATTATTATGTAAATGATGCAAAAATGCAAGGATGGGTCCTATATATAATACCATGTTAGGTATTGTTTATAAATAATCTCTCACAAATAGAGAAAGGGAGAAAAACTACATGGGAAAAACCCCCTCTCTAAAAGAGAGAATGTATGAAAACCATCATGTACAAATTGATGAAATGAGTGATGAATGGAGGTCTCAATAATACCTCCCAAGGACAAAATCCATCACAAAGTTACAACATATATCCCCCCCATTAGAGTGAAAGATGGAGACTATATATCTCCCATAATGAATTATCTCCAAAGATAATGAAGAACGCTTCAACACAAGAGAATCCAATGCCTACAAACAACATGTCTCCCTATGGGAAGAAACAAGTAAAATGGATGATGCTGAAGAAACACGAACTCCATGAAGAGAGATGATGGAAGAAACCTCAAAATGTGTGTCTGTAAAAAAGGATCATGTGTCTCCATGCAAGAATATGTCTCAAAAAAATCAAGGGTAATACCAAAAGGAATAAATCAAGACTATGTGGAAACTTAGGAACAATATCTAAAGAAAATGATGATGAGACAATAATTGGGATGTAATTATCATCAAAGAGGAGATAAAAGCCCTCAAAAGTGTCCTCTAAATCTACAATATGAGAATGAAAAACCAAATCATATATACTTATCAAGTAGCCATCCCATGTAAAGCCAAATCTAAAAGACCAATAACATCCTGTTAAACTAATGTACTGGAAGGAATAACAAAACTTAAATCTAAAGAAGCAGGAGGAACCTTAACATAAAGTTTCAAGTGACCAATATGACCCTTTAAAGAACTATCCACACTCGATGGAGTAGGAGCTTTAGAATCCTCATCAAGAGTAGAAGAAAAATATGAAAAGACATAAAGATTGGAATAATGATCAACTTTACTCATTGCAACAAGTTGCCTAGTATGTAAATATTGAATAAACACTGAATCTGGAGTAAACTCAATACTCTTCCCTATGCCATTATGTGCAATATAATATATAGAAATAATATTTTTGCAAGTTTAGGAATATATAGGACATCATTAAAGCTCCCAGTACCAATGTGAACATCTCCTTTAACAAAAACAACCATGTTCTTACTATTAGATGCCAATATATTAGTTGCAAGGGAAGGATCAAATGAGAAGAAATGATATGGTGAACATGCCATGTGATTAGAAGCTCCAGAGTCAAGAATCCATCCAACAAACTTAATAGTTACAACAAGGGATTTACATTTCATCTTATCACTTCCATTAGCATGACCTAATGATCTTGAATAGGTGGATGATGAGGGTTGTGAAGAAGAAGAAGGTGGACTAGAAAAATTTGAAGGTAAAGAAATTTTATGCTCCATAAGAATTTTCCTCATTTCTTCTAACTCTTTCTTATAACAATTATGTTCACCATGCACTGGTTTATTATGCAATATGCACATTTTAGTTTCTCCTTCTTAGTTTTATCATCTTTGGAAGAGGTGGGAGTATTTTTAAATTCTATCTTAGTTTTAGATTTATTCTTACCTTTTCCTTCAGTTGATTGTGCTAACAATACTTGATTCTTAGAAAGTACATCCAACTAAATAAATTTTTCTTTCTCTCTAGTCAATCAATCATAAAATATTTCAAAAGAAGGCATGTTAAAAGATTCACCTAGGCCATCCACGATGGAATAAAATGAAGAAGAAAAAAAAAAGAAAATGGCCCCTTCAACTTTGAAAAAATTGAGAATATGCATTCCTTATCATATTTATCTTTCCCATATCTAACCAATTGAGATCTTAAATATTTGAACTTAACCAAATAGTCTTCAATGCTAGGAAATGAATAAGTGGAAAGAGATGCCAATTCTACCTTTAATTGCAAAGCACAAACATTACTAGAACTTAACCCAACAATTATTTGTACTTATCCCATATCTGTCATGGTGTAGTGTACTCCTCAATGTGGAAGAATAGGCTTTGAAAAAAATGCAACACAATCAATCACATAGCCTCATCATATTTGTTCCTGTGAGTAAATATCCCATCCTTGGTAAATTTTGGTTGATGATCACCCAAGGTACCTCAAATGAACCTCAAATTATGAGGAGTGAGTACCTCAAATGAACCTAGTTCAACCATGAGAGCAACAAGCACCAAGGGAGAAAAATATACAATATGCTAAACAATATGATATGAAACCTCCCAAATTTGAATAAATACTAAAAAATAAGCCCACCAAAAAGGACAAAACCTCTCTTGGTGTCGAGATGTCCAAGTAGTGAACCAAAATGAAAATATGCACAAAAATGAATAAAAGATACTTGGGGATGAATCTAGAAAAAGTGCATGAATAGGCTGGAAAGCTCCTGAATATCTTTCAACAATTGTTGGAATCACAAAAATTAGATAAATTGGAAAAAAATTATGAGCTCGAAGGTCCAAAAGGGAGATCTAAATTCAAATAGTAATAAATTGCACCTATAGAAAAAACTAACAAAATGGTTTGTACCACTATGAAGTACTCAGAACCATATTTATGATAATTTCTCATTTTGGAAAAACACTCTTAGATCACAAGATATGGATCTAAATTTTTTTTGCCCAATTAGGGCCTTAAGGGAAAAATTTGAGGCCCCTAGGGGCTATCATGTGGTTATTGATGTGACCACCCATTATGTAGGTAGAAAACAAAACTTTCCACCTAGGTAGGTGGTGGGGAGGCTAAGCATCGGTGGTTTGGGTCGATGGTAGTTCCATGCACCACCTAAGGTAAGCCCCACAACTTAAGCATTGAACATTTATAATAAGACCATGGGTGTAAAATCATCCACCAAGAAATTCAAATGATGGAAGATTTAAATATAGAAAAATTAAAATATTAAATGAGTCTTTTAATAAAAAAAATCGTAAAAAGTAAAATGACATCATAACAATCCGTAGATGAAATGTTGATGAATTGCAGACATACTAGCGATCATATATGCCATATAATACTTTTATTTCAATTGTGTAGAAGATAATGACTAGTAAAATAGTGTACAGTTTGCATGGATCCGTACCATACAAATTGTATACAACTATATAGATGAAAAATGGCAATGGAGCAACAAAAAATTGATTTGACGTTTTGGGGAAAAAATCTCCAATATTAAAATTTGATAGTTGATCTTAGGGTTTTTGGGCCTTCTAGACATGATGGTAAGGTCCGTTTTGGCCCAAAATGCTCCAAAATATCAGCTACCCCCTAGATCTAGAAACCACCTCCCAACTTCAAACCCTTGTAAATCTATACTCACAAGTCCAATTAGGATGAAACAAAAGGAAAAACTAATTTTCTTCAATCCCTTTAACTCAATGGTGAGCTCAAATTTACACCAACAAGCTTTAAAATAAAATTGCAGTAAAACCCACAAAGAGGAAACCCCTAAATCTGGTGTTCCTTTCAATTTTTTATGATTTTGTAGGTCATCATATGATGCAAGAGAAGAGCATACTCAAATCTACTAGATTCACTATGATATTCAACTAGCAATAGCTTATGAATGAAAAATACCCTGAGAAGGAGTTCACAAATTTGAAGCTCGAATACCATGTAGGAGTTGAAAATTAGCTCACACTCTAGGATCAATCGCAAAAAAAAAATGATAACCTTCCATAGGAGAGTATGACAAGATAATAGATTGTTTGATATTATATGATTATGATACAAATTGTACAAGAGTCTTTCGTATATAGACAAGGTGAAGAATAGGATTCTAGACAAGATTATGACATGTGTCTTAATCCTAGATGCAATGAGATAGCTAACTTAACAAATATTAAATGACATAGGAATCAAGAATTAAATGCTAAAAAGATAAGATAAGATCTAAGTGACAACTAAGTATTCTAGAAAGATTCCTAGGAACTAAGTAAACTCAACATGTAAATAGGACCTATAAGTGACCTAGATATGTAAAATACCTATTTACACCAACATTCTCATATTCTTGTAGGAAATTGGTTGGGGTAATAATTTAGATTCAAATTTGAACTATGTCATAATGGGGCCCTTATGAGGATCCTCAGATAATTGGGAGGAGGATGTAACTTGTTAAATAAAATAGTATGGTACTTGAAAAAATAGAGATAAATAGATTAAAAAATGTTGGAGAAGGGTGACACCCAATCGATAACAAAATAATGACCATCCAAGGAATTACTTTCTAGCCATCAAAACAATAAAGGGTGAAAAAAATTAGCCAAGAAAAGCAAGAATATATTTAACTATTAAGATGCATAGATATTTAGTTTTGTATTCTAATACACCATTGTATCAACATGGGAAATATTACAAATGTAAAATCTCATCTATAAGATGACCTCCAAGGTTTTAGAAGTTAACTCTTATGATTTTTAGTTATGTCATTAATTTTTTTTAGGGAAAGAGAAGAAATTATTTGAAATGAAAAATACACTAATTTTTGATTCACCAAGAATGGATTTTTATGTTCTACCATTCAAACTTTACATATATATTATTTTACTCAAAACTAATAATTTTAAGTTAAGAATAAAGGGAAAAATCATGAACAATTTTGATATTAAAATTATAAAGTTTCATAAAAAATAATCAAAGACAATTAACAATAAACTAGATGGACAACTAATAGTAATGTCACAGAACAAAAAAATAGGCACATAAAAGAGATATGATCATGTGTATTTATCAGTTTATTTTTAATACAAATGTGAAAGGTTGATTAGCATATTTATAAAGAGTTCACTTTAATAAATTTAAAATCTTCTATTTTGGAGGCTCAAATACTAGATAAATAGTGCTTTCTTCTACTAGGACTACCGACTTTTGTATATGGAGGAAATAATTACCTTTTATAAAGAAATACAACATCTTGAAGATTAGATTTCTTTGATCAATCATTGGAGATTTAGTAGATATCAATCATGGTGGATGACTTTGGCTTGGCATGGAGCAATCCCATGAAATATATGCTCTTAAGTATTTAGTGTAGCATGAAAATCATTAAGGTAGTTGGAATACATCATCACATTGATGGTGGAATGAATTCCTTTCTCATTCTAGCATGGTTAACATAAGAAATCATATTTTGAGGTATGGAGTGGTCTTTGTAGGTGGAGAAATCCATTATGTAGCTGAAATTTCCATCATATTGATGGTAGACTGAGTCAAATTTGGTAACAAATATGTTTGGTAGCTCTTCTAGATGATTTTCACAACTACTATAGTAATGGAACCTTAGATTGTAGAGATCTCACTAAACTTATTTCCAAATATTACATCTCTTTTCAACCAATAGAAAAAAGCCCTAAGTTGTCAAACTAGTGACATCCATGAGAAGTGCCAACATGCCACATGTTCCTATATAATAGAATATTCTAAATGTCTTTCGTTTTTGTGTGGGTCCTAGTATTATTGATGAGTTGATATTTTGGCCAATGGAACATCAAGAAAAAAATGTTAGTTTGTTACCTTTTTTTGAAGAGTATAATGTTTCCACGTGGCATTCAACAGTATAACCATTATCTTCATAGTGAGCTCATTGAAAAATATAACTTGGCATCTACAACTAATAGTGCAATGGTATAAAGTTTTTAGATTGAAAACATTTATATGTTACACATCATTTATTTGAAAATTTGAACCAAGTGTAATCAATACCCATCTATTTTCTCCTCTATTCCCTTTGTGAGGGGGAAATAATATGATTTATGGTGAAGATCCTTTTCTAAGTGATGAGTGTAGCAATTCTCCAAGTGGAAGTGATTGCAATGTCTTCCATTGTCATCCTCTACTAGTATATATCTCTATTCTATTTTATAATTTTTGTTGTTTTATTTTATAACTAATATCTTCTATGTAACTTCTGTTAATTAATATAATTATAGGTTTATTATATTTTATCTAAAATAAATAAATAAATGATTCAATATGAAGATAGATAACACAAAGTTTTAATAAAAATATTAAGTAACAAAATGCATTAAAAAATAATAATATAAATCTATTTTTAAGAGTACATAGATGAATAACCCAATCTATTAATCACTTAGTTTATTCCTATCATGCATAATAGAGAACTTTATTTAATTAAATAATACTAGCGCAACATATACAATTACACCATATACAAGTTGATCTAATAATATATTATAAAAAATGTTCATCTTCCCTCATCCATAAATTTTAACTAAGAATGTGTTAAATTCACCATTAGAAATAATAAATTATTTGGGATCTAGGTCATGTGTTGAATAGGATAATTGACTCTAGAAACTAAGTCTTGATTAAAATATAATATTGTGATTCTATATTTTTTGATAAATTAGATTCATCGTTACCTAATTAGAAACCCTAATTCAATAATGAGTAAGTGAAGGGTTAACAATAATTTACCAAATAAAATTGAAAAGGGTTGTCCTAGTTAGATGGAGTCTAGACAAAAAACTAAGAACATAATTAGTGATAACTTAAATGTGATAGATCATGATCATATGAACTCCATGACTTATTAATATGATATTAGATTGCAAAATTTGAATCAAATACAATACATTAATAATGGAATCCAAATTATTTGTGTTGAGACCATTGATTTGTAACCACACGTTTTATTATTAGTTAGGGATCAATATTATGCTTGATTTCAAGGAATTAATTTCAATCATTTGAATTAATGAAATATAATGTAAGAGAATCTTGAAATAATGAATCAAGACATTGATAAACAACATTGAGACTCAATTATCAAGTAGATCAATTTTGGCATTGACACATTATAAAACCTTAATTTAGTCTAATTTTTATGATAAAGTATAAACATACAAGGTGAATTGATATTTGTATAAGCATTTAAAATATGTGAGTAGACTAGATGATTTTGACTTAAGTGAAATAAAAACTTAATGAAATCAACAAATCCAAGATTAGGAAATCCAAAAAAAATTAAAATTTAAAAATCCCTTTATTCATTCATGTGAATAAATGAGTATACAAGAATATTTTTGATTAAATAAGTAGGTAAAAAGGGCCTTGACCCAAAAATTTTAAGACATTAATAGAGGGAAATTAAACTAGATACACACATGACAAAAGAAGAAGTTGTAGTGTACATAGGTCCAATTAAAACAACAAACCAACAAACAAGAACACAAGCTGCCAAAGAACAACAACACTTGCGAACAAAGAAACAATGTACTAGGGGCACACAAAAAAAACTTAGCTGAAAAGGTCCCAATTATTCAGCATAGCATCCAATGATGCCTCCCAGTCACCATCAGAGTATACAAGAATGTTAGTTACAAAAGGAATTTTGTTAAGAAAATCATGTATATTATTCAACTTCAACAACAAACTTATATGTGTTGATGTTTAGATACATGGTGAAATATAACAATGCTATTATAAAAAGAAGTGTCTTGTCCTTATTTAGGATTAGTTTAGTGATATGGTTGTTGTCAATATTGAGGTATGATGGGACATTTTTGTCTCACACAGAGTGCATGTTTAGAACATTTAAAGCATGATTACTTGATTATAACATTAGTTATGACATATTATAATAATTATTATTATTTTTATTAGACTGCAGGAATCGGGTAGCACGACCCCCTATAAACTACAGTGCACCTGGTAAACTTTTTAACGTGACCGGCGGCGCTGGTGCGACACGCCCTCCGGTACCACGGGTAGTTATGACATATTATGCTTGCAGCTAAAACCATGAAATATTTTAGGGATAAAATTTGTTATATTTATTGAATATAAAATAAATTCATATAATTATCTCAACATCACAAAACTAAACATGATTAACTTAGGAATATAATTCTCTATTATGTGGTTTTGTGAATATATCACAGAAAGAATATTTTGTTATTATGAATGATGATTCCTTGAGGTAATTTCCATTGTGGAATCAAGTTTCTATCATTATTGTAGACATCCAAATTTGACCACTCCCATATGGTCAAACTCATCTCCTTACTCATCCCTTTACTGGCCTATTTCACCCTCTTCGCCAACATTAATTAAATCATTCATTTAATTAATATTTCATCATTTGTATAAGGTTCTTAATGTATTTAATTCAATAATTAAATACTTTTACCTTTTACTTCCTTCCTCTCTAAATTTAATAAATACATCACTTTATTTAATTTAGTCATGTGACCTCTTTGAATTTAAGTCAATTTTGAATTCCTCTTTTTCTTTCTCATTGTCACATCCTCCATAACCCTCTTCTAATCCGGATTAATGTAATTAATTTTGGATTAGGATGTGCACACATTAATTAAAAAATTAAGGTCACATCCTCACATCTTCCAATTTCTTCTTAATCTTTCATTAATCCTCTTAATCATGTGTTTGCACAACCTTAATCAAAGTTATTAGCCACATTTACCATGCCTTTTTAGTCAACCTTTACATTTTACTTTCTTAGCATTGACCTTCTTTCCCATGTGAATTTAAAATTCATATTTATTCCTCCTAGAATCCCCTTTTCCCATGCATCTTCTAGAATCTTTGACTTGTCACATCAAGTCACATGTGGACAAGTACTTCCATTTTTAGAACCTTATCATGTCCATGGGATTCTTCCAAGCATGTGAATTTATAATTCACATTTATTTTTCTAACTACTTTCCTCTTCCCTATGGAGATTTTTGAGGAATACTAAAATTCCTCTCATGTCACTTTCCAACCATTTGGGAACAAGAACTTTCCTTTTAAGGAAATCTTCTCATCTCCCAATGTATTTTCAAGGTACATGTCCTTCCACATCACATGTCCTTATTCCACCTCACTTACACATAACCACATTCTTAGCCACTTCACCTTTCACATGTCAAGATGTGAGGGCTTGTGAGTTCTCACCTCACCATAGCCCTTCATCTTGGACATGGTGGCTCAATCTTGACTAGAGAATTCAATAACCTCTATAAATACTCCCTCTTTTCTCTCATTTTAGGGACCTTATGCATTTGATACAAAACTCTTGCCATTTTTTCATTTGAAGCCATACTTAGCCAATTTGCATATTTTTCCTTCATCATAACACTTGAATCCATTGATCATCCACTTTCAACCATCTTGCATCCCATCTTACATCTTTAATCTCATTTTCCATCCAAGGAGCATACACAACATCAAAGATCAAAGGGCCAACCAAGGAACAACTTGACAAGGTATAATCATTTCATTCAATCTTTTTTGTTCAAGTTCAACGTTTTGCCCAATCTTGAGGTGTTAGGTGTTCTTCGTTGTTTCTTGCATTCTTGTTTTTGTTGCACGTTTAGGAAAAAGGATTTTCACCTGATCACAATTATTATCGCTAGTTGATTACAAATTGTGAAATAGGGAATGCAAGAATTAGTTACATGCTCACTAAATTTATTATTAAAAATAGTGTGTAGATTGTTAACAAGAATAAAAAAAATTGACAACTTAGATAGATAATAGGGAAGATCATATTCATGGATCCTTATTATCATTATATTTAAACCTAAGGTAGGATATACATGCATGTTATCCTAAATATCTAAGACCTCAACACAATCTATCTTATATAATTATTCATAGTAATATAACACACTTAATATCATGGCTCTTTAATGGAAAAACTTAGGTGGTCAAGACCTAGTTTACATAAGCCCTTAGCCAAAGAATAAGTGGAATTAACCCATAGTAGTCAAAAGGGATCTTGGGGGACATCTCTAGTCTTGAAATAAAATAGTTAAGGATATCCTATAGGAAACTAGGATGAAGCAGGCCCACAATAGTCAAACTAAGTTTACCAAAGTTATAGGAATGCATGATTAAATATTATGATGTGGCAATATTTTTTCATGAATATTTATCCTATATTTAGATGGAGGCTTCATTGATGTGTCATGGATGATGTATTTATTGCTACTACAATTTTATCACTATTGAATAAGACATGATTATTGATGGTATCATGGATAGATGTGTGAAATTTATATTATTACATGTCTCTATTGCAATCACTCTCAATTGTCACATTTAATGAATAAACACATTATGTTGTTATAATTGTACTTATTTTGTATTATTAGGTTCTATTTGATTGAACATAGGTGATTAAATATGTTTTTTGAAAATACACTTGTGATAAATAGTATATTTGATATAAAAGTTAAACAATGTTATGCTAAAATAATTAGAGCATAATTTTGGGTATTTTAATGAATAATTAATAGATAATAAGAGGGGTCATTAGAAATAATTAAAAATTAGAACTTGAAATAATTAAATTAGATAGGATAAAAACATTCAAATGATAAATAGAAATGAATGAAATAATATGTGCTTAATTTTTTCAAATTGATTTTCTAGTTTATCTATGTGTCAATTGATATGTTGTTATTGATGTGCCAAAAGTATAAATATGATACTAAAATTATGCATAGACAATGCAAATAGATTGATGTTGGATTTTTAGATGTCTTGCATGAGTTTGTTTATTAGCTTGCTCTGGAAGATAATGCATCTCATTTTTAGCTTTCTCTAGAAACTATCTTACTCTAGAAGTTAATGCAACTCACCCGTCCATATCTGTACTACATGTTCAAATCCAAACCATTCATATTCTCAATCAAGAATCTATAAATCAACTCTCATCCTCAATCAAATTAGGAAAGATCAATCCACAAGTACATGTTGAAATGTTAAGAGATCACCATCTATCTTACATCAAATCAATCGTTTATGATCATCCTCTTAATCATGACAAGTACATGCTCTAAAAATATTGCATGATTCATCAAGAAACTACATCAATTATATCTTGTGAAATATATTTCAACAAAGAGGGTTTGCATGGGTAAGATTATCAAGTGTGTTTTGTTTAAATCTCTCTTTAGCTCAATCAAAGGTATGGTTTGATTTATAATAAGGCTTTATTATTTCTTTAATCTATTTAAATTTTATTCTAAATCGGACATATACTATATAAATGATAAATAAACCACTCTTATTTGGTGTTAAACACCTACTTTAGGTAAGACGACCATTTTAATTTCAAACTTAAATGATTTTGGAAAATTCTAGTTAATACCTAGACACCCTTTTAAAAAGTTGTCTAAACTCTTGTTAAATGTAAGTAGATTGATAAGGTTTAGTTTACTTGTGAAATCAATCACAAAGTTGATACTTAACATATAACATTTAAACCTTAGATGTTATTAACTTAAAAGGACTTTGTTTACAAAATTGACATCTTACTTTTCCCTATTTCAATTTTAAAATAGAACATACTTTAATGTATTTTGGGGGCGAGAGTAGGAACTAAGTCTTTCCTAAATATCATTATGGTGGGATGCAATAGTGATTTTTTTTTATAATACTATTTTTTTTTAATTTAAATGTAGGGATCTATTAAGGGGGGGCAATTCATACCACAAAATAAAATATATTCAATGAAAACACTAAACACTTGTTATCACAATATACCACATATTGGCATAACAAGAAAAAGACACCTAAATAGGCTTGCAATCCCTTTCTACAATGTGATTTGAGAACCATATGCCCCATTAAAGGCTTCTTGGGGGGTTTCTTTCATTTTTTCACTTTTGTCCATTCTATATTGCCCTCCTCATCCTCATATTTTGATAATGCTAAGAAAAGAAAAAAAGATTGATTAATTTGATTTATAATATATTATCTAAAGCTCAATTCCTCAACATGAGTCAAACTTGAGGGCCAATAAATTTCTCCCAATTTAAATAGTTGTGGAATTAGGATGATAGGAAGTACAAATTTAGAGTCTCTAAAAACTGATTTAGTAGATGACATATTTACTACAGATTTTTTAGAAGAAGAGGGCAAGTTTAAAATAGACTTCTCCATAGAGCCCTTTGTAGGAAAAATTGTTGATTGTTGATTTCCATTATGTTTATTTGGATATTTTCTTATACAATCATGATCTATCTTATTTTTTCCTTTATAATCATCGTGCAAGAGCTCCTCCTATTGTTATATCTTTCCCACCATACTATCTTTTTTAAGAGAATGGGGAGAACCCAACCCCTCCCAAGATTGAAAATTAGCTTTTTTGAAGGACATATACCCCAAATTTCCTTGGGAGATGACAGAGGAGAGGAGTAGTCTAATCTATTAGAGGATTTAGGCTCTATATGCTTTACAAATAAATGGCCCAAAAATGCACCTTTCCACCATGTATATTTTTCAACAACAATGGGATTGCTCATTTAATGATTAACAACAATATGACTTACCTAAAAGGACTTATGACATCAAAAAATATATATTTTCATAATCCAATATTTGTTTCTACACCTTATCCTCAACCTGTAATCAAGCTTCATTTAACAACCCTTTCAAAATATCTTTTTTGGAATGATGTTGTAGTGGAATAGATTAAACCATCAATGGTTGGGTCAATCACTATAAATCCAGCCAAAGAATTACCTATTCCTTGAAAACATTGATCGACCCAAAACTATAGAAGAATATATGGAAAAAGAACCTAGGTTGGCATGACAAAGAAAGTCTTTGTAGTTGGATTAAAAGCTAGAAGCCAAGACTTAATCAATAAAACATGATTATCCCAAAACCATAGACCCTTACTTGAGATCATATTGTCATCCTTATTAGATTTGCATAATAAAACAAAGAATTTATAATGACTCAGAAAATTCTATTAACTCCTTAAGAAATGAGTGTCATTTTTTAAAACCCAAGCATTCAAATATGCTAGACTCGGCCAAAAGAAGTTAAACCTACAAATCAATCCAAGCATGTACTTTTCTTCCTTTGATAATATTTCTTGATTAATGTAATGATTGGATGATGTCTAGAATAGGGGACAATAGTAACCTTACATATTTGATATGAGAAACTCAACTCACTTTGTATAGAATGGTTTACAAATTAGAGTACACAAAATATCTTTGTCTCCATCATAGTGAGATTGCCTATACAACCCTTGTGCAACAATATATCTTTTTATTCCATTTGAAATATACTTGATATGACATGAGTATAATTAAGTTATAGGGATATAGACTTTTTACAATCAAAATAACTATAACAATAACATCATTAAAAAAATTATAACTAATTATTTTTATTTCTAAAATTTTATAATTAAAATAAAAAATATAGTATAAAATAATATAGTTCATTTTTCATTATTTATTATATTTAATAAATCTTATAAATTTAATTTTAAAAAAGTTAAATCCGATCTTTAAAATGAGGGTGTGTTTTATTTGATATAATATATATAGAGACTTTTTAATAGTAGGAATGATTACTATTATACAAAGAGTATAATAAATATTCTCTTTTTAAAAATAAAATAGAGATTAATGATACGATTATTGATTAGTTTTAAATATATTATTTATATTAATAATATAATATTATAATAAAAGTAAGTTGTAATAAGAATGTGTTATTTTTTTGAAAGGGCATTTTTTTTTTTTAAATTTCTATTAAAAATAATTAAATTATATAGATATCAACATCGTTATCTTTTTAGTGGATTATAATGTGATGGATAAGCATACATTTAAATGAGAATCAATCTATCACGATTGTTTATGGATCGAACTTGAGCCAATCGCATCTCTAAAAATGATATAATCAAGAAACATCATGTCTTTATCCTCAACTAATTAAACTACAACCCTTTGATTTTATTCTAAAAATTTAATTTTTAACCAATCTATCGTGATCATTTGTGCATCGAGCTTGAACCAATGACATCTTTAAAAATGATATAATAAAAAAACATCATATCTTTACCCTCGACTAATTAAATTAGTCCCTTTAATTTTATTCTAAAAAATTAATTTGAATTATTTATCATATTCCAAAAATAAAAAGTCTCGACAAGGTTGCCCTGAAAAGTACAATATACAGAAGCGTGAAAAGTACATGAAGGGAATGACGTACATTTAATTTCATTCTTAGAGTTTTCAGCTTCAAATGCAACTTGTGATGGAATTACAACACCATCCGTACAACGTAGTTTGCAAGTGGATTTCTTTGGCGGCTACAGATAAAGTTGACAGCAACTAAACAAAAACATGCTTTGCTAGAGTGGGAAAGACGAATAGTAAGTACCAAACAAACGGTACGTTGAGCCAAAATAATATATCTGAGTTTTGGTAACCTTTGTGCGAATTTACAATTTTTTTAATTATGTAGAAGTTTGGTTGTAATTAATAATAAAGTTGATATTTAGGTGAAATTAAAAACTTATTTCCTCTTTGTTAGTAGGGAATATAAAAATTATATTTTAATTGTATATTAGCCCTTGCATTTAAGGGAGGTTTAAGGATTATGTCGATAGAAAACTATATGCATGTTAATATGTTACATGTTTGTGCATGCAAATTCTAGTTGCATATGGGTGGATTAAACAATTAATAATAGATGCTAAATAATGAAATAAAATAAACTTAGACAAAACTAGATTTTTTTCTTAAAGAAATTAAGTATTATCTGATTATGAAATATTTATATACATATTTAAAACATAAAGCAATGCAAATAGAAAAAGAAAGTTGCCATCAAATTAGCAAAAAACACTCCAAATGGAAATAGAATGTTCTCATTCAAATTGTCAAATTGATATTTACCTGGTTTTTATGTGATGAGATTTTGGAGGCTTTGACCACTAAACGACAATTGATTTACCATTAGACAATAGTTGAAACTTGTTTTTTGATTACTCAATAGTATTTGTAGGCACGAGACTTGTTTCAGGCTCAAATCTCACACTATTTGTAGCCTATTAGCTAATTAACTAGTATATATATATATATATGTCTTGACATATATATATGTGTGTGTCTGTGTGTGTGTGTGAAGAGATTCTTCTCGAAGCGTTTATAGCACTTTTATGTGGGGAGTTGATTAGAAAAAAGCACCTTGAGAAGGATATCTTTCGCCATATATATATATATATATATATATATATATATATGCTAGTAGCATTCATAGTGTAGAATGGAAGACATAAAAGTAATCAAGGTTAGAGTTTGAGTTAGAATTAGGGTTAGGGTTAGTATTACGATTAGGATTAGGAGTAGGTTATGGTAGGGTTAGAGATAAAATTACGGTTAGGGTTGGGGTTAGTGTTAGTATTAGGATTAGCGTTAGGGTTAGAGATAGAATTAGGATTAGGGTTGGGGTTAGTGTTAGGATTAGGGTTAGGGTTAGGTTTATGGTCGGGGTTAGAATTAGGGTTAGGGTTAAGATTAGAGATAAAATTAGGAATAGGGGTAGGGGTAGGGTTAGAGATATAATTAAGGTTAGGGTTAGTGTTAGGATTAGGATCGGGATTAGGGTTATGGTTAGGGTTAGAGATAAAATTAATATTAGGATTGAAGTTAGTGTTATTATTAGGATTAGGGTTATGGTTAGGGTTAGAGATATGATCAAAATTAGGGTTGGAGTTAGTGATATGATTAGGGTTAGAGATTTGGGTAGGGTTGGGGTTAGCATCAAGATGAGTGTTAGGGTTAATATTAGATATACAATCAAGATCAAGATTAGGGTTAGGGTTAGAGATAGAATTAAGGTTAGGGTTAGGGTTAAAATTAGGATTAGGATTAGGGTTATGTTTAGGGTTAGAATTAGAATTAGGATTAGGGTTGGAGTTAGTGTTAATATTAGGATTAGGGTTAGGGTTAGGGTTGGAGGTAGAATTAGGATTAAGGTTGGGGTTAGCATTAGGATTAGGGTTACAGTTATGGTTAGGGTTGGGGTTAGCATTAGGATTAGGGTTAAGGTTAGGATTTGGAATACATTTAGTATCATGAGTAGGGTTAGGGTTAGAAAAGTCCATATGACTTTTAAGTACTTTAGTTGTTGGTTCATATGAAATACCCTTTTTGTGTTGTGTTGTTAAAACCATAATTTTAATTTTTTTTAACTTAGACTTTGCTCAAGGTCCCCATCTAGGGTTAAGCTTTTGGATCTCACAATGCCTCTATGGGATTTCTAGGAGGAAATTATCTAATCTCTAGCTTAATTTACATGTCATGAGTAAAAAAGGCTTTACTTAGCTTGGCCCCATTGACAAGAATGTATTGAGGTGGACCTCACCTTTGACCTCAAAGAATCTATAATGATTCAAGCAAGTTTCCTTCACTTTTCACTAAAGGTGACCTACATTAATCTCTCTAGAACTTGCTTCAAACACCATTCTCCTAAATATAAAATAAAAAAATCCCACATATGCTATGTGTGGTTTCTAACACTTAGGTTGAAACCTCAATACCTTTAGCTAACAATGAGGGATATAATATGATGAGAAGAAACAAATTCTTTGCCTTGAAAATAGTGAAGCTTAATGATCCCTCTTGTGGTCAAAATGTAGCAATACATGTACATAAAAATAATCCAACTCATTGTACTAAGGGACTAGTTCCTAACCAAAACACTCAAAATTTAATAGCTTATAGTTGTTCATTTTAGGGGCATTTGCCACAAGTTATTAACCCTCAAGATGCTCTCATAGCTTCTTGTTTAACAATGATGATTCACCAAGGGAATATTATACAAGTAAGCAAAATTTTGTCTTGTGTGATGATTATCTCATGCTAAACCTATATTTAATCTTGGGTAATAAGTTTGTGGTTTGAATGGTAAGGATGACTAACTATAGTTCAACATGGAAGATCCTTCCATATGAAAATCATCTCATAGAATGCTTGTGGACTTGCAAAATATTATTATAATTTTTTGTTTAGTTTACATGCCTAAAACTTGGCTCATTTGACGTTCATTGACTTACACAAAGTTAAAGTTAATGGGTTTTCACTTCATACAAATACACTCACAATATGGCCTCACATTGCACAATTCACCACCTTATATTAGGATGGTCATGACAATGCATATGTTATTTTTCTTGCATTTAAATTCCTCCATTATTTTCTCAAGAGAAGAGCCTAATCTTAATATTGACTATATTAAACATAACATTGATGGTCGGTCTATTGGAATTATCAAAATTTATACACCTAATGATAACTTAAAAAAGAGAGGTGTTATGAAGATGGCTAACTAACAACTTGGATTTTTTCTAATTCACTCATATGTCTCTACCTCCAAACTAGGGAGTATTGAAAAGCTAGTGAAGGACACACAAAGAAGTTGGTGGATTCCATGACTGTAATGTGTAACTTTTAGTTATAGTTGATATCAAAATGATGAGCTACTATTTCCACTTGCAATAAAGGAAAAAAATGCATTTTTTACAAATCACAAGATATTCCCAATGGATAGATGACAAAAGACATTAAGAGTTTCAAGTTTGAGAAACAAATGGATATCCTCTTTTGTAATTAAAATGTTTAATTCTCTTTAAAAGTGGGATCTAGATGTATTCCATATTATAACTTAAGACTATTATACCAAAGTGCTCCAATATTAAAAAGGACACAAAATATGTATAATTCTATAAAAAGTCTTCTTGCAAATATTTTTATAATAGTACAATGTTGAATTTACTTATTGTATTGAATTCCATGGTGTTGATTATTTTGAATTGTTAAAAAAAAACCAATAAAACGTAATTGGTTAAGTCTGTAGATTCCCCAACACTAGAGTTGAGTGTTTTGATATATATATATATATATATATATATATATATATATATATATATGTATGTATGTATGTATGTATGTATGTATGTACATGTACATGTATGTATATATGTGTGTGTGCATGTATATAAATGTGTGTATATATATATTTTTGATTAGTAGTAAAATAGATTTTGAAGGGACCCAAAACCCTATATAAGCAAAGAATGTTGCCAAAGATAAACTAGAGACAACCAATAGTCAAGCCACAAAAACAAGCTACTTAGGAAGATATTTCATGAGCCTAGAAAGACAAAAAGAACATAGCTAAAAGCAATAAATAAACCTTACCCATGCTTCTTAAAGATGCAAACAATAGAGTGCATCGCCCATCTTAACTCTCCACCTCAATAGGAGAGTAAGACGAATAATAGAAAAAGGGAAAAAAAGTCCCCTTACACCTTCACCAAACCTCTCTAGCAATACCATTATCCACATCAATAGGAGATGCAAGAGAGGGATCAAACTAGAGAAAAAGTAAACCCCTAACCACACACATAAGTACAATCTCCACCTCAATAGGAGAACCAAACTATGTAACCAAGAGAGGGTAACACAAGCCAACTAAAAAGTCAGCAAAAGCTCCCTTTAGCAATGAGAAAATTTGGGTCTTCATTAACGTTGAACACGACCCATCCAACAACACCAAACTAAAAAGAATGGTAGCATACACTCCCTTAAGGAGGTTTAACCTTCAAACCCTCAAGAACTGAGAGCTGAGAGCGCCCCTATAAGAGTAATACTAAAAATCCCCCATACATAAGAGAATAAAAAATAAGGGATAGAAAATCCCATCCATCCTTTTAAGAATAGGGTTAACCAAAGAGTGAACTAAGAATAGAACACTAAAGGACCTACAACCCATATCATGAAAGAAATCCTTAAAGGAGAAACACTCTTCTGCGCCTCCAAAACTAGCTCCCAAAAAAACATTAGTGAGGAACTCACCAACATCAACATTTGTAAATAGCTAGATAAACTGAGATAAGCCTTCTCATGAAAACAAGACACCTTTGAACCAAATTGATAGAAAAAAACTAGGAAAAACCTAAAAAAAATTGTGCATGCCATAAAGCCTTGAGGTTACCCAATAAATGACACATGTAGCAAAAAAGAGATAACCACAACACCAACTAGAACTACAACCACAACTTCATTACCAACAAAGGAAACATCCCCAAACTAACCTCATAAAAACACATCTCCACTAATAGCAAAATTTCACAGGATCACAAGATAGAACAAGCAAGAGCCATTTGATAGTAGAAAATAAGGTAAAGTAGCAACCCTAAGAAAAGCCACAACCCTATCTTCTGAGACCGCCTCTCCATCACTGTCCTCCTCACTAGATTCTAAAACCCCTTCACTCCCTTTCTCGCTTGCTCCACGTGCCCTCTCCAAGGTTGAAGGACGCCAATACATAGAAGAAAAATGCAAATGATCTACTTCACCATAGGTGTCTAAATCCTCCTCACCTTCACCAATAGATGATTTCAAGCTGATCCTCCCATTTTGCTTCCTTCCCAACACTCTCACTCTCACTCTCGCTTCTCCCATTCTTTTTTATCGAGGATGAAATTCCAATCTCTATTTGAGTATATGTTATATATATGTGTGTATATATATATGTATGTATATATGTGTATATATTTATATATACATCTGCATATATATATTTACATATATATATGCATATATATGTATATATATCTATAGATGCATGATGCATACATACATGCATGCATCACATACATACATACGTACACATACATACATAGATATATACATGTACAATGGTACATGTATATATCTATGTATGTATGTGTACATATGTGTGTATGTTTGTATGTGTATGTACATATACACATACAAACATACACACATACATACACATACATACATAGATATATACATGTACCATTGTACATGTATATATCTATGTATGTATGTGTACGCATATATTTATGTATATAAATATGTATGTATGTATGCATGTTTATGTATTATGTATACATATTGTTAGTGTTGAGTTTTAACTTAGGGATAATTATTTAGGTAGTTTTCCCATATCAGGTAATTTTTCACCTGTCTCATTTCTTACGCCTTTAAAAGGCATGCACACTATGTATTTTAGCATCTCATTTTTTTGAATATCATCTTTGATATTTGGCAGGATAGTCTTTGTGCTTCTCTCGTGTATGTGTGAGGGTGGTTCTTTTTCACAGGTTGAGGATACTAGGAAGGAGCTACCATCTCCTACATGGTATCAAAGCTCCTCCTCTTGCTCACCCTTCAGGAGAGTTTCTGCCAAGGAGATCCAAGCATATTTTTTTCCTGCTGAGGATTTTCCATGATCTATTGATGACAAATGATCACGCCAAAGGCCAATCCATTTGGGGGCTTGGGTGATGCCTCATTCTGTCTGCAGATTTTGTGATTAAAAGTGCAATTCACTTCCTAGGGGGCTACGATTTTGTGTTGGTGGCATGATTTGTCTTATGTTGCACTCAGCACAATCAACTTGCTCACCCTGTTCATTACCCACAATCTGGAGGAGCGGACAGGGTGGTTAGTGACTGTCAAACCTACGATAAAAGAGACCTATGAGTTTGACTTGGAGAATGCCAAGTTTGGGTAGCATAACATTGGACAATAGTTGACCATTGAAACAAAACTCATGCCTCATGCTGGAAGGAGATTTCTAGCGCTTGCGTCTGGTGTGTTTATTTTATTGCTGGTTGGCAGAGGCTTCTGGCTTGGGAAATGGCCTTCTAAATAGACTTGACTCTGGTTTCAAATGTTTGGCATACATTTTTTAATCAAATTTTAATCAAAATTTATACTTTATAAATTTTCAATGGAAATATTTATTTAGGCCTTCTAATTGTTGCGCAACCAGAGAGGAAGTGGGCCTAAGGTGTTTTTGAGGTTGTTTTGAATGGGAACATTTATCCCACATTTGTTGTGAAGGTGTCTTTTTTGCCTTTATATGCTCCAACGCTCACACTAGACATGTGAAGTCCTTGTGTGCTCTGTGTAGTAGCTTTTGTGCTTAGCAAGTTGATTTGGAGATTTGTCTTAATGATTTGACGTGGGAACTTGCCACAAAATGCCCAATAAAGTGTATAATTTTTTGCTCAAATTTTTTCAAATTCAATTACATAATTAGCCCTTTTTGCATTATTGATTCCTAAAGTATTTTGGAAAGGTGAAATTTAATTTCAAGAGGCTTCGTCAGTTATTTTTTAGGTTTTAGTATAGTTTGGTGTATTTTTGCTTGCTTTTGGTGCACATTGTTGTCATGGCTACTCTGGATTTAGTTGAACTTTTAATCCCCCATAACTATCATACCTGGTAGATTAAAATGTGTAGGTTACTCCAATCTAAGGGTTTGTGGTCCACACTGAATGATACACAACCCACTTTTACTAGGGAGTATAAAACATTTTATCACATAAACAAGTGTGATGAAGTTATGGGTCTAATAGCTTTGCATGTTTCTGACTGTCTTCTTTTCCACATTGAGGAGTGTAATACACCCAAGGAGGTATGGAATGAGTTCCAAATCTTGTTTGGTCAGATTAGTGATTTTCATGCTTTACAACTAGAGGCAAAATTAATTTCTTTCCCCTAATGCATTTCCTTCCATTTATGATTTCCTAGTCAGTTCAAATCCGTGAGGTCACAATTGGCGGGATGTGGGAAGGATAAAATTAATAAGGAGGCCATTTTTTTTATCTTTTCTAAGCTAAGAGGTCCATTTGTAGTTTCTTCTTCTACCTTTTACTCCACCGTGGATGCTTTGGTCAATGCATTCAAAATGCATTCTTTTGAGACATTTTATGACCATTTGATGAGGGAGAAATCCAAACTTGCCTAGTTAGAGGGGGTCTCTATGAATCATGCATTAGTTGCACAAGCATCTCAAAGAAAAGGGAAGAAGAAACCTAAGGCTAAGACATAGTCTAATGAGTCCACAAAAGAGGATAAACCTAAGAAGGAAAAGTTTATTTGTGTATATTGCAAGAAGAAAGGTCATGATGAACACCACTATTATATGAAGAAGATTGATGATCTTTCACATCTTCTTTAGAAGAACAATGTTCCACTGCCCTCACTTGTGACTCCTTCTTCTATAGCCTCTCCATCTGCATCACCTTCACCTTCATCCAAACCTACACAGTCAGGGAATGCATGATTTACAAATGGAATGAAAGGTAAAGAAGATAAACTTGTTAAAGGACATGCATTGGTAACTTGTACAGTTCACTTTGGTTGTGACAGATGGTTTTTTCAGAGATGTACTTTGTATTCTTGATTTGCACACAAAACTACTTTCCATCTATTAGATTACTCATGGTGAGGTACCTAAGATTGAAAATTTCACTGCAGATTATGTTTTCATTAGAGAGGCTGATACTAGCAAAGTCATTGCTATTGGTGAAGCTGATCACGAGTCTTGTCTATATTCGTTTTCTCATTTTGTTGATGATGATGATTATGAGCGTCACACCCCTCTTGCTAGTGTTGATAACAATTCTTTGGGAGAGATTGGTCATTTGAACTTTGGAGTTCTTCATACCTATGTTGATTCATCTCTTGTTGCTTCATAGGTTGGTTCTTCAACACAATAGGATGTTTTTGATCCTTTAGATCATTCTTTGTGGGATAGTCACTTGAAAGGTCTTGCGAAGTTGTTTTGTGAGTCTCACATTTCTGATTTGGATGATTCATTTGAGGGTATATCCCTTCTTTTTTATGACAATATCTGCACTATTGTCACACCATCTTTGTGTTTGGAGATTGTTTGTTTAGGGTTTCCACATGGTCTTGTTGATCCACCTTCTTTAGTTGAGGTTGTACTTGATCATTATGTGACATTTGGTTACATGAAGGCACCATGATAGTTTTTAGAGGCATGTTTCATGTTGATTCTTCCTATCCCTTCTCTTGTTTCAAAGTTGGAGTTTCTCTTGCATCAGTGGTTGTTTCTCCCAAAGGGAGGCATGTTTTTTGTAGACATGGGATATTCTTTCGACTTCCAGGATCAACACAGGAGTTTCTTCATCATGGGGGGATCTTCAAGATTTCTACTCTTTTCTATGAGAGGGCTAAATAGTCTCTCTCCTTTTGTTATTTTGCTGAGATCAATGACATGAGTTGTCCTTGGGGGGTCTTCTAAAGTCCTCCTGTCACTTTTCAACTTTTTTTCTCTCTTTTAGAGAGGAGTTTTCTCCCACAGGGTTTTTCTCCTTTTCTCCAGTTGTGAGAGATTACATTGCATAGTAGTTGTGCATGGGTACCTAACATGGCCTTGTAGCCAAGAGCCATCTTGCATTTCATTTTGCATAATAATCTCCCTAAGTTTGCACTTAAGGGGGGGTTTTGTGTTAAGTTTTAACGTAGGGATAATTATTTAGGTAGTTTTCCCGTATTGAGTAGTTTTTCACCTATCTCATTTCTCACGCCTTTAAAAGGCCTATACACTATGTATTTTAGCATCTCATTTTTCTGAAAATCATCTTGGATATTTGGCAGAATAGTCTTTGTGCTTCTCTCGTGTATGTGTGAGGGTGGTTTGTTTTCGGAGGTTGAGGATCCTAGGAAGGAGCTTCCATGTCCTACACATATATGCATATATATGTATATATAGACATATATACATAATACATAAATAGATATGCACATATAAATATATACATAATATATAAACATATATGTATATACACATATACATATATATATATATGTATATATGTATATATATATACATAAATGTCTACATATACATATACATATATAATACATATGTTACCAATTATTTCATAGGACAATTACTTCTTTTAGTAGTTTGTTGTTAGTCATATGAGAAAGGACATCATAGCTCTTGCTACCAACAACACGAAAATCAAGGTTGTTGCACCTCTATAAAGCTCTATTATATGCAATTGTAATTTTTATATTCACTTTTGTAAAATGTGAAATCACATGAAAACTTTGGTTCTCTATGCACAACATTATTAGACTTTCTAATTTTTAAAAGTGTGAATCAACACCATAACCCTACCTACACATCAATAACTTTTATATGTCTGAGCAATTAAAAATCATGTAATACAATATAATGACACAACTAACACACAACCTCCATACAACATTTTCTCTATTATCATCATGAATATTCAAGTATGACACATAATAGTGACTAACTTTATGACTCAAATAATTGTGTTCAACAACTTAAAATGATAGAGACCAATGATTAATTTTTTTTTTACTCAATAAAGTTTAGGTGATGAAGGATATTTATGAAAAAATAGAAGTGATTGCATGACCTTTGGAGAGACAAATTTGACTGGTGAATTTCAATTAGTGAGTTTTACTTGAAGGACTCAAATTTTAAAAATTGACATGTCTTTGATTAAAAAGTAGGGCAAGGGCCTTGATCCTGAGAGTCACATTAGCAAAACAACACAACCAAAAAAAAATTGGCATAAAGGTCATGCTTAACACCTAAATCCTAGGGACACACGTAGGCCAAACATAAAGCACTAAATATTACCAAAAGATGCACGCACACAACACCAAAAAATAGGCACTCAGGCCAGAGATAGTAGAAAACAAAACAAAAGAAGAAACAACAAGAGCTGAAACATCCATCAATCCTTAGGACCATTTATAAGGTCCCAATTCTCCTTCAGAGTGTCAAGAGAATCCATCCACTCATTCCTTGGATTGTTGTTTCTACCTTTACCTAAAATAGGTACTTCTTGATTCTTGCAATGTTTCTTCCTTTGCTTTTTAATCTTAGATTGATTGGAGATAGTTCCCATAATAGCTTTCTACATCATACCATATGTTATGGATATAATACTACCAAGAGAATTTTCCATTACCATTAAATTCTTCATAATGTTATTAGGATCAATATTAGATTAAATAATAGAGAGGCAAACACAAAGGTCAGTAATCTACTCTTTAAGCTCTTCAATAGATTCCATGATAGTCTCTTTCTCTTTCCCAGTTTCCGACTTATCATTCTCTTTGTTAAGATTTTCTTCATCCTAGCCATTCTTTGACTCATACTCTTCATCCACATTTTCCTCTTCAAAATTAACCCCCTCTTCATTATTATTATCACCTTCTTCCTCATAATCCTTATCCACCTTCTCCTCTTTGTCATGCTCACTATTCTCCATGCTTTCCTCCTCTATGTGAGGAAAAAAATTCTCATTTGAAGAATCCACCTAATCTTCTTCAGAAATATGTTCTTTACCTTTATGTTCTTTTCCTTTATTCTAGGAACTGGCTTTAGCCAAATGAAAAAACCTCGGCCTCCAAATTGAATAGGTCCTGAACACCCTCCACTCTTATCTTTCTTATGGCCATGGTCAAAGTCATAGAAAATTTTAATAGTTTCACCCTTAGTCCTTTTACCCATATTAGAATCCAATTTCATCTTTTTGGAGACATGGAGGTTAGAAGAAGGTTTTCTTTTCTTTGGGGTGACTTTTATTAGGTCTTCTTCAAGGGAAAGAATTGGAGCTTCAAAAATTTTCAAGGTACCCTTTTTAGATTTTTGATATTTTACTCCTAAGAGAAGGGTTTTTTGGAGATAGATGGGGTTTGTTTTCAATAAGTTTGATCTCAACCAGCTTAGCAATAGAGGTAGGTCTAGGTTGTGGGGTAGAGAAAAGAACAAACTTGTAGATAATTAAAATGAGGCCTTGATGTAGGGGGGAGAAACCCCCTATCAATACAATGGTTGAGGGAGGAAAGCAGGAAAAAAAGGTAAATTGATCCTCTCCTTATGAAAAATGTGATGTAAAATTGAGAAATGATACCCATGAACCTTCTTAAATCTACCCTCTAAAGTAAAGTACCTCATAACATGTAGACTTACCAAGCCATAGGGGGCAGGCAAGTTCTCCTTGTTGAAGCCATTTTGAAAGCGTTTAGGTTTATCTCCTTCTTCAAAGAAGCTATCGACAAATCGTTGATAATTGACATTACTAACCTTAGCCACCTTGATACCATTGCACTTCAGCCCCATTGCATCTGTAATAAGTTGAGGGGTCACTAAGAAGTGAAGACTACCAATAGAGACCTCACCATTCTTCCACAAGTTGCAAAACTTGGAAGTGAGTGCATCATTGTAGCCTTTGATTGCATGGAAGAAAGGTGTTATACTAGCATTTTCAAAGATTTTCCAAATTTCCATGTCCTGTTGCAACAAAATGCACAATATCTCTAAGTATTTCCTTGGACCTCCCATAATTCTCCAGCCAACCTTTCTAGACACAATCTTATTCTCCAATAAACTAGCCACGACTACTCTGAGAAAATAGGGCTTGAAACTGAGAATGCAATGTTTACCAATGGGGGCGACTTGGCGATTTGAATTAGAAATATCACATATCCAATTGTGACTTGAATAGGTAATAAAATTTTCCTGATAACACTTGGTATGATTGTAGTACCCTCTAGTACTACTAATAATATCAAAAGTGTTCTTTTCCATCCTTCCCAAAAGATAGTGAATATGATTTAAGATAACATTCAAGTTGAGAAATAAATTCTCACACATATAGGATAAATTATATCTTTCTAAAAACTCATCAAGCTTTATTAAGAGAGTTATAGACCTGCTTGAGTCATTATCCATCATAATGATAATGGCATCTGTATCATTATAATCAAATCTTCCACTTTTCAAACTGGTACACATCCTATTATTCTTAGTCCCCATCTCTTTCTTAAAAATAATGCTTCTATCATTCTGGAACACACTATTGTGGAATCACTCACTATCATTGGGCCATTCTTTTCAATCACCTTGTGTCCTATTTTACCTCTTAACTCCTCGTTCCTCATGTATTCAATTAGAGTTTTGATTTGTAAATTTATAATTACATGTTATCATAATATAAATTCAATTTAGTGTATTTTCATTATTATGCCATGTGAACCCATTTTTGAATATCAAGAAGGGGGTTGATTGAGGTGAATTTCTCTTTAGCCTTTCTATTTCATAGGGTTTGAACATAAATATATACTTGTTGGTCATTTATAGAATTAGAAATCCTTGAAAATTTTATACAATTTTCACACAGACATTTCTACCTCCTTCAACCCTTGTGCACCCCTTAGGAGTTATACTTTTTCTTTGGTGATATAGGCCTCACATTAAAACATGATCAAATTTTAACTATAAATTCTTGAAAAATTCTAATATATTTTTGATAACTATCAACTTTGTCTATATGTGTATCTAAAATATAGTTTTTCCTTCATCCCTCTCTCTTTATTTTCTTCATCGATGAGTTGTGGCATTGGGGCCCACTCCCTTTTATAAAAAATCAAATATAAACTAAAATTTGTATCAACTCTTATGCAGGGATGCTTTGGAATCATACATTTCTTTAGGATTTTTCCCCTTTGAAGATCTAACATGATTTGGTGCTTGGTCTTCTTTCGCTTTTACCTCTGTCCACTCAATTCTTTGTCTGAGAAAATGGCTCCACCCTTTGGTCGCGTGACTGAGACTGTATGTACCTACGTGCCGTATCTTGGGCACCATTGCTTAGATCCGCCTTAATTATTGGCTTCTTTTCTACCTTTTGCCCACTTCAAGTTAGAAGCTAAGATTGAAATACTGCCATTTGAGAGTGATTCTCAAATGTGGAGAAGCTTGATAATTGGTTAACTCAATTGAGGTATATTTTATCATGCATACTCTAACTTTTGAATAAAAGATATTGTTTTCTAGACTAATGCTATCTAAACATGCCCTTAATTGGTTTGAAGATCTCTTATTTTCTATGGCATTAAATGGTACCTCAATAAGTTCTTGGGAGCATTTTAAGAAATTAATTAGGAGACATTTTATTGAATATTACATAAAGAAGAAAGAAGTATGGTATGCCAATATCTTAAGCAAAAAGAAGGCCAAATTGTAGTTGAATACACCAATGAATTTCATAGAAGAGCTATATAAATGGGTAAATATGTGCTTGATGTTTAGTTTTTGATGAAGTACATAGGGGTTTACATAATCATCTTTGTAGGCACGTGTTGCCCTTTATATTAGTTGACATAGATGTCAAGGAATGTTCTCATGGTCATTATCTTGGGATATATAGTAGTTATAATTATTCCAAGTCTAATAAAGTTGAGGATCTATTAAAAAGGATAAAAAGGAAATTACTTCCACAAGCATTGAAAATAAATTGACATTATGATCACTATGAGAGGGATGGTCATATAAAGTCATGTTAGAAACTACATCTAGAGAAGAACCCACACAAAAAGAACGTTAAATAAATGTTAATCTCATAGTGAAAATTCTTAGCTAGTAAGGAGATTAAGGGTGATTCAAATATGGATTCTAATTTTTTTTTACTACCAAAAAGGTTGGTTTGGTAGTAGAAGAATCATTGTTTGACATTAATATTTTTGTTAATGGTGTTAAGTTTAATGATTTATTTGATTCTATCGACAAATAAACTTGATTACATAAATATTAGTGGAGAATCTTAGTTTAAAAGTCATTTGAACTTCCTAATCCTTACGGTTTGGGTTGGGTTAACGAATTAAAAGTGGAATTTGATTGATATTTTGATCCCTCTCAAAAACTTATGTAATTTCAAAAAATGACACCTTGTTTCAAGTCTATATGCAAAAGTTATGACTTCTTGAATAATTAGTTCAAGAAGGTTGATGAAGCAATGAACTCATCAACAATCAAAAAGCACACATTCACTAATCTATTAGAAATAGAAATTTCATCATTCACTAGTTTATAGAAATTGGAAAAAATGTTCTATATAGATGTGGACATCATTTGATAATCTAAATTGGTGATTTTGAGCTTCCTCTTCTGCTTTGGTGGTAATTTTAGTTTCCTTCATTCTCAAGAATCAATAAATAACATGTTTGAGACTAAATTAAGCATAGATAGAGCTTGTAGAACCTTGTAACTCAATTATCAAGAACTATTTTTGATTGTTTTTCTCATACTTTGATTCTATTGAGTAGAGAGTTCATTGGAGAGTGGTAAATTAGCCTTGGGATAGTTTCTAATTGCTTATTAGTACTCTTAAATAGTTCCTAAGGGATCAAAACATTTGTTCATTATCATTTTGGAATACTTAAGTGAATGAGACTTGTTAGCTACAGAGATTTCTCAATATCAATTTTTTTGTGTCTCCAACTTTATGATCATTTATCTTACTATAATTTATTTTCTTTATATAAATTAATTTTTGTACAAATAAAAAAATTAATTATTACTTACATAATATACTGTAGTACCCCTCCATTTATGCTTATGTTTTTTGGTTACATGTTTTCATACTATTAGACTTTGGTACTTTGTTCAAGGATATTTTGATCGCTAGTTTTGAGCGACAGTGGATTCACTTTGTGACATGATGATATATTATATTGCGATATTTGATTTCTGACATGCTTTGATGTGGTGTAGATGATTTCCTTCAGATGATTATTGCTATATGTATGTTTATGATGGACTAACTGTTATTTAATTCGTCAGTCTGATGTGACGTGTATTGGTGTGGAGAACGGAATTGCATCACTCGCTTGCGAGTGCCCTGTGATGTCCATGATTTTCTCCGCACGGTGTGCCTGTACAATGGTTTATATATATATATATACATGTTATTGCTTGGTTGCAGGATTGCAGGTACATGACACTGACTTCACCTGGTTACTCAGGTCTGAGCGTGTCAAGACTCAACGAAAATGCTAATTGGGAGGTAGTCGCATGGTTCATCCTAGTCTAGTCTTTAACCTGGTCATAGTACATCGTCTGTTTAGTCTAGAGTCATAGATTGTCTTGTATTTTCTTGTTTGGATTAATTGCCTTGATAGGAAAATCTTGTTAATTTTAATGATAGTTATTATTTCTTAATTTATTGTTATTTAAATTAATTTTTAAATGATAAAATAAGGTTTTACATTTTATTTAATTAATTAATTAGTTGGTTTGGTTGGTTAAATAATTTGATCTTAAAAGATTAAATTTATTTAATTAAATAAATTAATTGATTAAATTAAATTGTTTTAAATTGTGTGTGAATAGATTTTATTTAAAATTAATTGTTATTTGGAAATGACATTTTAATTATTAAATAAATTTTTGCATTTTAAATTTTAAATTTTAAATAAAATAAATTCATGCAAATCTTGAGAGGCAAGATTGTCAAGAAGTGGTTAAAAGATATTTTGTACTTCTCGGCAAGTGTGCCAGTTACATTTATGGTTTATGGTTGAGGTTGTTCACAGATGTTATTTTGGATCTGGGAAAACATAGAAGGTTATTGGATTCTTCACGGGAAAAATATTAGAGCTCTGTAAAAAAAAAATTATGTTTATGCTATTTGGTAATATTGTATACTTGTGGAAGTTCTCTGGTTTACAAATTGGAAATTGGTGTTCAGGAAAAGCTTTGGAAGCTACAGGCAACAGAGGTTCTCATCACCAGACAATTTTCTGAAGCAAAGGAACACAGGTATTCTCCTTGTGATTTTTATTTTGCTTGTTTTTGAAAAAGAATGTTTGAGAAAAGAAAGTTTTAATTTCATTAAAATATTTGTAATTCTTGGGAAAGTTAATTACTGTGCATTTTCTGAAGGATTTGTAGATTTCCTATAAATTTCATAAAACTTATTTCTCTGTAGAATTAAATTAGTGAAGGGAAATTATATGAATGGAAAATGGATTTTAAAACCTTTGGGGTAAACCAAATTTTGAATGGAAATTTTTGTGCGTGTTATCTTTTGAAACCCAGAAGAAAATTTGTTAATTTCCTCAATTTCCCCATTGTATCTTGCAGAAATTTATTTTACTTTTCTGTTTAATAAAAAACCCTGATGGAATTTTATATATATATATATATATTGATAAATATATATATATATATATATATATATTTATATCTACATTTAAATTCATATATTAAATTGGATTGTGAAATGAATTTGAATTTGAATATATGAAGTTTTGGTTTTGGAAATCGCCGTACAGGCATTTATTATTAAAAAAGACGGATTAAGATTTCTGTATACGTAAAATCGGAATTTCACAAGTATAAAAATCTGTTTTTATTTTATTAGAATAAATTGTATTTATTTGTTATGCACAGTATGCAGGGGAGGGGGTGCAGAGGCCATCCCACAACCGCCCTTAAGGGTAGTGGCTATGGAGAAAGCCCGGCGCTGCCCTCTCAGGCAGTGCACAGGCTGCCGCCACAATTGTGGCCCATAAGGGCCGGCTGCGGATGTGGCCGAAACCCTAGCATGTTTTCTTTGGGATATAAAATGAAATTTGATTTTAGTGTGTATTGAATTGGATAAAAATTATGTCATTCAAACTTTATCCCTTATGAATTTTATTAAATAATATATATATATATATATATATATATGTATATATATATAAATATATGTATATATATATATATATGTATATATATATATGTATATAGTATATATATAGGATTAATTTTGTAATTATATATGTACTAGTTTTTAAACTTAATTGATTATAAATTAAATAAGATGCATGTGGAGGTATGTTAAGCATGAGATTGACTAGTTCTAAATATTATGAATGATAGATAAAATTTAGACTTTATTTTATATGAAAATTGAGGAAATTAAAATTAGAAAATATAATGCAATTTTCTTTAGTCGTTTGAGAAAGGATTTGCAATTAAACTGCTATAATTTCCTGTTAATTTCTTTGAATGACTGGATTAGTAAATCCGAATAGTAGACGTTTATTTTTCTTGATTTGCTTTAATCGTGTTATTTTATTGGGCAAAATTGGGAATGTCTTAACTGTACAAGTCTTCTAGACAAATTGTAAAACATGGGAATTGTGATTATTTAAGTAGAGTTCTTGAGTTAACTAAGGTTGTGTACATGGATTTTGCATGGTGGTTTGACCCCTGTTTTATGAACAATGACTTGATGTCCATTGTAATACGTTTGGTCTTATATGTTGATTTTGGATATATGTACACCTTGTAAACCTTAGTCAGGGAAACTTAGTATACCTTTGTTATGTTTAGGGGAGTGGCTCTGTGTAAGGGTTGACACACAAAGTGGTGTCAGGGTAACTTACAAAGAGTTAGTAAGTCAGTGATAACTAAATAACACTGTAGTTAGAAATAAAATCCTTAATAAGATGTTTATGCCTCACTTATGGACTCTTGAGCTAGTTCAGTCTTGAGTATAAGATGAGAAGGCCTGGAATGGAAAATCGATGTCTTGTTACTTTAAAAAGTCATTCGATTTCGCAATAACTTGCAAACAAGGTCAGGTTTCGTAAGAGGTTACCAGGGTAACCCAAGTTGGGGGCCAGAACCTAGGAAGAAACACTAG
Source organism: Sequoia sempervirens (assembly GCA_007258455.2). NCBI lineage: Eukaryota > Viridiplantae > Streptophyta > Pinopsida > Cupressales > Cupressaceae > Sequoia > Sequoia sempervirens. The sequence continues at coordinate 261,164,215 of VDFB02000008.1, read as the reverse complement.
GGTAACCTTTGCAATATTGTGATGACACTCCACCTAAAATAATAGTTAACCTTGTGTACTTAGTACATACGATTGTCTTAAATCTGGAAGCAATGTAACCATCAATCAGTTGTGTACTTGTGTCTAGGGTTAGTAGATTATGTCTAGGTAACCATATTACTATCTCCTAGCACGGGGGGTGGACCTACCGGTACCACATGGTTGGGTGGAACGTGCACCTTACTCCGTTGGGTCCCCAGTTTATGATCATGGCATCAAGAGCTTCATGGATGGAGAGCTCGCACTTGGATATAGATGTACTTTCTTTATTGCATTATTATAAAATTTGTATTTGAAAACATCCCTCAATTGTTTTTGAGGTGAACATTTGTAAATGTAAATTGTAACTATTATTTGATCTACCTCATCAGATGAATGAGTTTTGTAATATCTTATCAAATGCAATGTAAGAAACATGTTTGTACTTTATGCTATCTTGAATGGTATTTCAAATGTTATACAATGATTACTTTTTAAGTTTACGAATAATTAAATATGTGCAACGCTAAATACTAAAGTCGTCTATGGAAACTCAAGTAGTGTAATGTCATGTAACTTAATGAATGTATGCAACTAATTAAGTTAATAATAATACTAAAAAAAAAAATGTATTTTACTATTATACACAATTGCAACATTCCTTAGGTTATTATGATGGGGCATTACAGATTGGTATCAGAGCAAAGGTTAAAAACACTAGACGCTCTGGGTAATCGTGAGCCCATTAGGTTGACCTAGTACGTAGTGTCACTATCTGTTAACCTTGGTTGAATAGTATCTAAGACTCATTATTGTTATGTGTAGGAACATGCCTAGGTGAGGTGGAAGAGGTCCTGGTAGAGGTTGAGGTGGAGGCCAAGGGCCAATCCCTCAGGTTACTCCCCCTCTGAGCCCTCATCAGAGTGATCAGGCAGAGTAGTTGGATAAGAGGAATGAGGGATAGAATCTTGAACAATCAGGAGTAGAGGGTTCACAAATACGTCCTTTATTAGAGGAGGTCCTAGCTCGACTTGGACCTAGACAGGAAGTTGAGCAGGAGGTGGTTAGAGAGAGAGATAGATCTCCTAGGAGATTAGATGACACAGTACATCAGGATTCTATTACTGTAGGACACATGAGGGATTTACTGAGGGCATGCCCTCCTACCTTTGATGGTACAGGAGGTGGTTTAGAGTTAGAGACCTAGCTACTAGATTTGGGTAGATGTTTTGCCATGCACCCTTATGGTAGCAATACCCGTGCGAGATGCGCTATCACGCATCTGAGAGGATTCGCCTCTACTTGGTGGCACCTGGAGGAGCAGAAGCTCCATTTAGATATTGGTTCAGTGTCTTGGGAGATGTTCTTGGAGAGGTTTAGAGCACGGTTCCTATCGGAACACTGGAGGCAGCGTCAGGCTGATGAGTTTCATGATCTATGTCAGTCGGCTCTATCTGTTGAGCAATATGAATGTAGATTCTATGAACTCAAGCAGTATGCTGGTATTGGCGATGATGAGCCTATGCTAGTACAACACTTCATCAAGGGTTTAAATGCCCACATTAGTGGTGGAGTCAGAGTTTTTTGAGCCAAAGACTATGGAAGTTGCGGTGGAGAAGGCTCGCATAGTGGAGGAGAACCTTGTTATGGCATTAGGTGGTCACACAGGAGTACACATTGGTAGTGCTCTTGCAGCAGGTTTTAGTCCACGGGGTGGATAGGCTCAGACAGGAGGTTCCTCTAGGAACCAACAGACACCCTCAAAGGGTGGGCAGCAACAACAACAACATACACCTCAAAAGAATAATAATCCACAACCACAACAAGGTAATAGTCCACAAACATGAAAGGGTCACAACTGGTGGCGCAACAAGCGCAATAGGTAGGATCAGCCTACACAGAGTGCTCAGCCTACTGTCAGTAGAGGTAGTTTCCAACAATCCAATGCACCTTCGGCTGGCAGAGGATTCGGTAGAGGCACAAGTTGTTACTCGTGTGGACAGCAGGGACACATTGCTAGGCAGTGTACGATGAGAGGTTCTACTGGTTTTGGGCCTCGACCTACAGTTTCAGAGCCTACAATGGGTGATGCAGGACGATCACATACAGTATATGCTATAGTTAATGACTGCCAAGCCAATCACCAGAACACAGTGGTCGAGACTTCAGGTAAGTTACATGGTGTTAGTGTTTTCATTCTTTTTTATTCCGGAGCTACCGACTCCTTTATTTCACTGACTATCGTTGACCGATGTGGTCTTGTGGCAGGTTGAATTCGCCTCTGAGGTGAAAGTAGTAGTAGAGAACCTTGTACATAATTGTGAACTTAAAATTGGTACGTTAACTACATTAGTAGATTTATATGTTACACCTTTAGGATCGTATGACATAGTACTAGGTATGGATTGGTTAGCATCTTATCATGCTGTGATTGACTGTCGACTTAAGACAGTTAGTTGCATTAATGATTTAGGTGCGAAAGTGGAAATTATAGGTGTTCAAAGACCTATTTCTTTGCGGATGATATCTGCTATGCAATTAAAGAGATGTCTTCGTCAGGGTTGTCAACTGTTTGCAACAACAGTTACTAATCTGGAAGAAGGTGAGAGTCGAGAGGTATCTCTTGATGATCATCCTATTCTTAGGGAATTTGCTGACGTGTTTCCAAATGATATACCTGGAATGCCTTTAAAGAGGGATATTGACTTTAGAGTTGACCTAGTTCTAGGAGCTGAGCCTATATCTAGAGCTCCATATAGAATGACGATTCAGGTGTTAGAGGAACTCCGTATCCAATTAGAGGAACTATTAGAAAAGGGTTTTATTCATCCTAGTGTTTCCCCTTGGGGAGCACCCGTTATCTTCGTAAAGAAGAAGGATGGGTCACTTAGACTGTGCATTGACTATCGTCAATTGAACAAGGTTACGATTAAGAATTGTTATCCTTTACCTAGAATCGATGATCTTTTCGATCAAATTAAGGGAGCTAATGTGTTCTCTAAAACCGATTTGAAATATGGTTACCATCAATTGCGGATTGCTGAAGCTGACATTCATAAAACTGCTTTTCGTACTCGTTATGGGCACTACGAATTCATAGTAGTACCATTTGGGTTAACGCATGCACCATCAGTATTCATGAGTTTAATGAATGGTGTTTTTCATACATACCTTGATCGCTTTGTCCTTGTATTTCTCGATGATATTTTGATCTATTCGAGGAACATGAAGGAACATGAAGAACACTTGAGACAGGTATTGCAATGTTTAAGGGAAAATCAATTGTATGCGAACCTAAAGAAGTGTGACTTCTTTCAAACTGAGATAAAATACCTTGGACATGTGATTTCTGGAAAAGTTATTGCTATGGATCCTTCAAAGATTCAAGCTATTGTAGATTGGCCCATGGCTACTAATGTAGGTGAAGTGCGTAGTTTTATGGGTTTAGCTGGTTATTATAGGCAGTTCGTTGAAGGATTTTCTAGAATCGGTCATCCTATTACTTCTCTTCAGAGAAAAGGGAAGAATTTTGTTTGGACAGAGCAGTGTCAGTTGGCTTTTCAGACACTTAAAGAAAAGTTGACTAATGTGCCTATACTGATTGTTCCTAATCCTACTAAGGATTTTGTGGTTTGCACGGATGCATCCTTAAAGGGTTTGGGAGCAGTTCTGATGCAAGATGGGCGTGTGATTGCTTATGAGTCTCGCAAACTCAAGGATCATGAATTAAACTATCCCACTCATGATTTAGAATTAGTTGCGGTAGTGCATGCATTAGTTCGATGGAGGCATTTCTTATTAGGTCATCATTTTGAACTTCATACTGATCACCGTTGTCTACAATACATTTTCACGCAACCTAACTTGAATGCTAGATAGAGACGGTGGATGGAGTTCTTGTGTGAGTACGATTTTGAAGTGAAATATGTTCAAGGAAAAGAGAACGTAGTGACTGACGCTCTTAGTCATCGTTGACATGAGATCTCTGCTATTACTCTTGAAGTAGATTTGAGAGGTCAAATATTAGCAACACTTCCTACTGATAGATTGTATCAGGAAGTAAGATTAGAGATTGAATCTGGTAGACCTTTAGAAGGTTGATTTGCAGGGTATGTCCTAGAATCAGATGGTATATTATGACATTTAGGTCATATTTATGTACCACATTTTGAGGGTCTATGTACATTAATTATGACTGAAGCTCGTCGAGCTCCGTACTCAGCTCATCCAGGTGTTAAGAAAATGCACGCCGATCTTTGACAATTGTATTTCTGGCCTGGTATGAAATGTGATATTGTTGATTGTGTATCAAGATGTCTTGAATGCTAGCAAGTCAAAGCTGAGCATCAACATCCCGCTGGATTGTTGTAGCCACATCTCAAATTCCTGAATGGAAATGGGATATTATATCCGTTGACTTTATTGTAGGATTACCTGCGTCATCACGTCGACATGATGCCATTATGGTAACTGTTGACCGACTAAGGTAGCTCATTTTTCACCAGTACGATCATCTTACAATGCTTCATCCGTAGCTAGGATATTTATGGAGGACATAGTTAGATTGCATGGGATTCCTCGTAGGATTATATCTGGTAGAGATCCCGTATTTACTTCAGCCCTATGGACTTCATTACAACATGATCTAGGTACACAGTTGAACTTTAGTTCAGCGTATCATCCTCAAACCGATGGACAAATGGAGAGAGTTAATCAAATATTAGAGGATATGCTTAGGATGTATGTAATGGACCAACAATCACATTGGGAGGATTATCTGTACTTAGTAGAATTCACTTACAATAACAGATATCATAGTTCTATAGGTATGCCACCATTTCAGGCATTATACGGTCATCCGTGTCAAACTCCTTTGAGTTGGGATCGACTTGAAGATAGAGTGTTACTTGGACCTGAGATGCTTCGAGACATGGAGCAACAAGTTGACCGTATTAGAGAAAATTTGATAGCAGCACAGGCTAGGCAAAAGAAGTATGCCGATGCGCATAGAATAGACCGACAGTTTGCTGTTGGTGATAGAGTGTTTCTTCGAGTGCGACTATGAAAGTGTCCAATCCGTTATGGAAAAGGATCTAAGCTTGCGCCTTGTTTCGTTGGGCCATTTGAGATTTTAGAGAGAATTGGTCCTGTGGCGTATCAACTCACCTTACCACCCAGTTTGTCACGTATTCATGATGTTTTTCATGTATCAGTTCTTAGACCATATCATTCCAACATTTCTCATGTACTTGATTGGAATGTGTTACAGGTAGAGGACGGGCAGCTGGCTTTGAAGCCTGTGGCCATTCTACAGCACTGGACGCTCAGTCTCAGGGGTCAAGACGTTGATCAGGTGAGGGTCCAATGGGATCCTAGCCATGAGGCTTCTGCTACTTGGGAGGATGCGACACGCATGAGGGAACTTTATCCCTATCTATTCGTAGGCTTTCA